>CM057814.1:105197388-105797388 GCA_030067965.1 Latrodectus elegans | reverse complement strand
TGACATCAAGTACCAGATAAGAGCATTTGCATAAAAATATATGCTTGAAAGTTTCATTTCTATTTGTGAAAAGTTTGAGTATTGATTTTGTATTGATTGTGTCGATTTGGATAGAAGTAAGCTTAATAGAAACTTCATAGTTAAGTTTATGAATGTGATTATAAATAATTATAATTTAGACAAAGACTTTTTTATTCGAGATACATACTATGAAACATTTATGACTATGCAATAAAAAATGTTAAGAGAGAGATCTACATATTCATAAATTAAGTAAAATATACCTTCTGTAACGTGCTAAAAAGGCGAGGATCAGTACAGCGCATGCGCGACATATTCTGCCGCCCTCCTCCTTTCCGATTATATTGTTTTTGTTTACTTGAGTTAGAAAAGTGTTTTCTCAGAGAAACAACGCACTGGAGATGCGCTTGTGGCGGTGTCCGCCAATGACATTATCATGATCATTAAATGGAAAATTGTATTAAAATATTTGTAAATAGTAAAAATTATATATATTTAAAATGTATCTTCATCAATAAATTAAATTGAAATTATCTAGAATTGCCTTGCCACCTCGGTACGCTACAGCTTTAAATGGTGCCATCGGTGCGGATGGAACTGTTCCGAATAATTCTGAAGAATTAATGAGTGATTCTAAGTAAAAGATATTTCTGAGAAGTGTTGTCATCTCGACAACAGAAGATAAATTGATAGCAACCCGCTATTGATATTTGTTAAGTTTGATTTGGTGGTTTCGATTCTGACCCTTGGAATCAGAAGACATAGCTTCCCGCTATTTTGGAGTGGAAAGGAAAAAATGTTTCCATTTAAATTCCCGCCATTGGAACAGAAGAGAAACGGTTAGTTCCAACCCTTGGAAAAAGAAGCCTCCAGCTTGAAGTATTAATACAACCCATAACACCCTGCTATTTTGATGTGTTTCCTGTTATGCTTTATTCCATCCAGTGGAATAGAAATATGCTGTTTTGATTCCAACCCTTGAAACAAAAAGAAAATAGCTTTCTGTTTGTGATTTAATTCCATCCGAAATTTTGTGATGAAAATCTAAGAAGTATTGCGCTACTTCTGATTTTCGAATCCATTCTGTCCAAGTATACCATTTCGGAATTGTGTACTTGAAAATTCCTGTTCCTGGAATAAAGAAAAGTGTGATAATCAAGAAGTGTGCATGTGTGTTTTTTTCGGTGAAATCTCGAAAAAAGTGAAAAAAAGAAAGTGAAATTTCGTGTGAAAGTGAGAGTTCGAAATCAAAATACAAAATAAGTGAAAAAATTATATTTAAATATAATTATTTCACTTTAAATTATGATGTAATTTGATAAGAAATATTTTTGGGTTTTAAAATAACCGAAAAAATTGTGTTTGTTATTTTCTAAACTCAGTTAAGAAGTTTCGTTTTGAATGATTAGTGAAAACATTCTTTTATTCACTTTAGTGTTTTTTATAACAATATTGTGTGTATGATATATAATTTCGTTAATTTTATATATTATTAGATAAAATTCTTGCACATTTGCAGAAATATATGGTTAGAATTATTTTCTTATTGGGTACCCTATCCTGTTTAGTTTTGATTTGTGATGTTATAAATGAAAATCTCTCTAATATTTTCGTTTTATTGACATATAAGTTTGAGTAAATATAATAGTTGGTATATATATCATATATTTGCATACTATTACTGTTAAATTTTGTTACCGAATTTGTTTATTTCTAGAAATGCGTATATTTAAATTGCAATTATTCTTGTATACAATTTTTTTAGTCTAGGTCATGTGCTAAGTGTATCATAGACGACAATACAGCTTTGTACGAATTTTTATAGAATTAAACTTTGCTAAGAGAAAAAAATTGATTTTTAAGATATATGATATGTTTTTAAGCCAATTCTGTTTCCAAAAGTGAAAAAAAATTATTATATAAGTATTGAAATTTTATCTTAAGTTTGAATAAAATATAAAAATATTTTAAGTTAGATATTGTTTTTGAAATATTTATATATTTTGTGTGCATAATAATGGTAGACTTTTGTTTTCCAACTGAAAACAAAAATTAATTTATGAAGTATTATAATTTCATATGAAGTTGAAATAATCAATACTGTCAGTTAAGTATTTGGGTTTTGTTAGAAACGTGTTAAATTTGGCTTAGATTAACCATTAACTATGTCATTCTTGGGAAAAGGTAAAAAGCAGGACTTGTTTGTTTTAGCTTCGGAGCTCGAGGTAGATGTTGACTCAAACTTATCTAGTATATCAATTAAACAAGATATTATTAAGAGCCCTAAATATGAAGAGGACTTAGTGAAAGAATTGTTCCTTTCTATATTCGATGAAAGAAAAAACAAGAACAAATTGAGAAAGAGAAAATTCAAATAGAAGCTGAAGAACGGAGAAAAGAAGCTGAAGAACGGTGAAGAGAAGCAGAAAGGGAACATGAATTAGAAAAGCTGAGATTAGAAGCTCAATTGAAACTTACAAATGGATCCCCCTGCGAAAATGCGCAACATTTTCGTAAAGATCTTCAAGGAATGATCCATAGATATGATGTAAAAGAAGATATGGGTCTATATTTAATTCTTTTTGAACACCAGGCACGTCGTGCCCAAATACCTAAAGAATCGTGGGTTTTCTTACTTGTTAGGCTTACTGCCGTATGAAATCACTCAAATAATTGCACGTGAGCCAGAAGAAGCTCAGAATTATGATTATGTTAAGGAAGTTTTATTTAAATTGACCCCAGAGAAGTTTAGACAATTGTTTGTAAAACATCAAAAGGAAAATGATGTTACTTGGATAGATTATTATCATGAACTTTATAATTATTTTTATGGATGGATCAATGGACTTAAAGTTGATACTTTTGAAAAGTTAAGTGATTTAATCCTAATGGATCAGATTAAAAAGAGAGCTCCACAAGAATTTAAAGAATTCTATTTAGATGAATGGGGTAGTATAAACAATCCTCTTCATTTGACAGAGAAATCAGAAGAATTTGAGGACATTAAGAAAACTATCAAACCAATTAATGTGATGAAGAAGAAAACTATTCAACATCAAAATCAAAGATCATATAGCCCTCCTCACAGGTTTGTGAAACGTGATAATAATCATAGGAATGAAAATTTTAAGACAGAGAAGAAAGATCTTAAGGAAGGATTTAAAGATAAAAGTTTTGAAAAAAGAAGACTATTGAAATGTTTTGAATATAATTCTACTGATCATTTGAGACCACAATGCCCTTTAATTAAAAGACACGCCCCTAATTCTATAAATAACGTAGGAGAAGAAATGGGTAAGGATTACTCAAACCATATACAATTATTGGGAAAGTGAATGGAATTAAATGTGAAATTTTGAGAGATACTGGAGCCACAATAGATACTGTTAGTAGGAAGTATGTGTTGCCTAATGATATGACTGATGAACATGTTTGAATACAACAACCCTTAGATTTGAATCCCACATGTTTACCAATTGCACGAATTCTGTTGGAGTGTGATTTAGGAAATGTTATTACACAGGCTGCTATTATTGCAAATGAATTGGATCGTGGTAGATACCTATTAGGAAACCGAACAACCTCATTAATAGAAGAAAAGAAGGAAAATAAGAATTTGGGAGATGAGATAAATAATGTGCAGACTAGAAGTCAGAGACGTATAGATGAGGAGTTGAAGATGAACTCAAACAAAACAATAGGTTTGAATACAAATTCCAATGAAGAGGTTGTGGATAAAGAAGAATTAACAGTTTTACCAGAAGCTCAGTCGGATGATATTTTAGTTTCCTTACTTAAACACTGGTTTGAGATCCTCACTTTTTCTTTGGCATTCTTTGAATTTTTCTTTATCAAAAGAAAAATTCAAAGAATGCCAAAGAAAAAGTGAGGATCTCAAACCAGTGTTTAAACAGGCTGAGAATATTGAGTCTGGAGAAGTCAATCAAACAAATTATGTAATAAAAAATGAACTGTTAATTAAAAAAAAAGTAGATAAATTAGGACATGAAAATTTTTTATTAGTTGTTCCTAAGGAATTCAGAGAGAAACTAAAATTAGCTTGTCATGAAGGTACATCTGCTCATCTTGGAGTTACTAAAACAAAAGATAGATTAGCTCGAAATTTTTAGTGGCCAAATTGTTACAAAGAATTAAAGGAATTTGTAAGGTCCTGTGATCCTTGTCAAAGAGCCAGAAAAGTTGGAGAGGAAAAGAAAGCTCCTATGAAAGTAGTACGAATAGTATTTGAAGTTTTTAGAAAGATAAATATAGATGCAGTAGGTCCTTTGCCTGTCACACCTTCAGGAAAAAAATATATTCTTACGGCTATGTGTCTTGTATCCAAATATTCAGATGCTGTTGCCTTAGAAGATATATCATCCACATCAGTTGTTGATGCATTGCTTCAAATGTAGCCGAATGGGCTTTCCTAAAGAGATCCAACATGATCAAGGAACCTCGTTTATGGGTGCTTTAACTACAGAATTTCTTGAGAGGTTTGGAATAAAAATAATGCATAGTTCAGTATATCATCCACAAAGTAATCCTGTAGGAAGACTCCACAGAACTATCAAACGAATACTTAGAGTATTATGTTTAGAATCTTTCCCAGATTGGGAGCCGCATATTCATGCAGATTTGTTTGCTTTAAGAACTATAACTCACGAGTCAACCGCATTCAGCCCTGCAGAATTAGTTTATGGAAAAAACTTAAGAACACCAATAACCTTACTGTATGAACACTGGTTACAGCCTGAAGAAAAGCAAAATTCCGTTGATGAATATGTTTTAAATCTTATCAATCGACTAAAACGATGTCAAAATCTAGCTGTGGAAAAAAGGGAAGAATGTCAAGAAAAGCGAAAGACTCATTACGATAGAAAGAGTGTTAAACGAGAATTTGAAGAAGGAAGCCAAGTTCTTGTTTTGGCACCTTCTCCTGCAAATAAGTTAGCTGTTCAATGGCATGGCCCAGGAACAATTGAATATAAAATCTCTGATACTAACTACATTGTCTCTTTGCCTAATAAGAAAGAGAAATCACAAATTTATCATGTGAATTTACTAAAGCCCTATTACAGTAGATCTAATGTTATAAATCTTGTTGAGTTAGATGAAATGAAAGATCCTCCAGATTTAGAAATTGATTTCCCATTTATTGAAAACAACCCAAATATTTTTAATTGTTCTGAATTAATTAAAAAAAATAATAATAATTTAGAAGAGACATTAAGTAAAAAAATTAAAAAAATCTATTCTTTAGAATACTATACCAAAAATAAAAGTAACATAAACTTTTCATGTTATTTTATAATTATGTGGTTAAGTTTATTATGTTTTGTTATTAGTTATTTGAGTATATATATATATATATATAATTGTAAGACTTTTACTCATGTAAAAGTCCTTTCCTCCGGAAGGAGTTTTACAAGGAAAGGAGTTGTAACGTTTTAAAAAGGTGAGGATCAGTACAGCGCATGCGCGCCAGATTCTGCCGCCCTCCTCTTTTCCGATTATATTGTTTTTGTTTACTTGAGTTAGCAAAGTGTATTCTCAGAGAGTCAACGCACTGGAGGTGCGCTTGTGGCGGTGTCCGCCAATTACATTGTCATGATCATTAAGTGGAAAATTGTATTAAAATATTTGTGAATAGTAAAAATTATGTATATTTAAAATTTATCTTCATCAATAAATTAAATTGAAATTGTCTAGAATTGCCTTGCCACGTCGGTACGCTACACTTCCCTATGTTTTGAATTTTCAGTAAATATCTATGCAAATTTTTTGCTGTAACTTTATTCCTTTACATAATAAATGAGTACGTAAGAAAACAATAATTGTGTCAAACGCGTGTATTATCATTTTCTTTTCCTGTAGTACTGTTTTGTAGTATTTATTACAGTGTATGTGTCTTTAAATATTAATAATCATCTACAAATTTATTTCCTTCCATGTAAATGATTTTACACTCTCTTCAACAGTAAGAGTTAAGTCAGATTTCATCGTCTTGCCTCGAAGTTATTTTGTGATATTTACAGGTTAAGAAACGATCTTTTAAAGCATGATTAAATGCAGTTTATAAAAAATCTGCTTAAAAATCTTTAATAAGTAATAAATTGGGAATATTTAATAAGACCAGAATTAGATTGTAAAAATATATATGTTATTAGAGTTAATAATTAAAACATATCAAGAGTGATTTGTTTCAGAAAAATAAAAATTTTCTTGTGAGAGAATATTACTAAACAAATATTTTTATTGATTTAACCAAATAAAAGATGAAATTAAAGTAATTTTATATTTAATTCCTTTCATTATTTGTTTTTATTTCTCTAATCACAGTATATTATTGAATATATTACATTATAAATTTTTAGTTCGTAATAAATACAAATAATCATAAATATGTTTAATGGTTATATCAGATATATTATTTCATTTCATATATATTAACGATATTTTGCAATTAGGAGATTGTAGCTGTCCCCTTAAATTATCACTTTATTACTTTGACAGGTAGAAGCAATTTAAATTGATGTATCTTAGGTCTAATGGTAATTTTAACAGTATTTAGGAAATGAATAATTTTCGGAAATAATGACTTTTTTTGACAATATGCGAGTTTGCGGCATAAACTTTTAAATTTTAACTTGGAAAATAATTATGAAAAGTGCAGTAAATGTATGATCAAGTCAGGGATAAGATCTTTTTAAAATATCATAACATAAACTTATGCAAAATTATTCCTTTAATGTCAAGGGGATGCACTTTATGACAAAAAATAAATGTTTTTATCCAAGTCAGAATATTTTTTCTGATTATGTTTTTAAGAGTAATAATCAATCAAAGCTTAGTTAGGAAAAAAATACCAATGAAACAATTAAATTTAACTGAATGGATTTGTAAACGGTTGTGCTGTATATAATCATTAAGGTACTCTAGACTAGTTTATTGTTAACAAAAACTAGTTTATTGTGCTTACACTTAAAATTAAATCTTGTTCACTAAAGCGCGCAATCATTTACTTTAATTATAAAAATCTATTCTTTAAGAAATGTATTTCTCTGCAGTTTCACAAGAACAAAAATTATGCGCATGCTTTTTTCCCTCGATATTATTTTATATTATATTAAGAATTAAAGAAAAAAACTAGAAATTTTGAGATTAGACAAAAATATGTATTTAATATTATTCAATGTAGTTCACCAACTCCAATTGGTAACTGTAGAATATTTTACTAGAAAATTAGAAATTTATGATGGAATGTCTGATAAGTATATAATGTTAAACATAAAAAGAAAAATAATTATTTATGAAGCAGTTTTGCGAAAATTATTCGTTGTTCAAGGAAAAGTCGGTCATGTAGAAGGTAATAGAGAACTCAAACTATTTCGTAAGACATTTCTTTATTTTACGCAATTCTATGTCAAATATATTTTAAAATCATATTTTTTATTTTGTTTTACATTATAGAGCATATCATTCAAACCTTGTTTAATTTGAATTCAGAATCATACAAATAAAATTTTGCATAATTTAGTGTCGAATGAAATTTACCAAGAAAAGAGAACATAATATAGTGTTTTTTCGATTTATATGATCTAAAATTGAGACTCTTTGGATTGTTGTGCTAATACATAATGAGTCACAAACATTGGAGAGAGTACTATTCACAGATCGATTGTTAAAAAAGGCAGATGAGTTGCTGGCAAATCACTGACAAGTGAATAATCTAGAATGATCTCAAAGCAAATATTGGTCTAAGCAAAGCGTTAATGCTTGAGGTATTTCCTCAATACGATACTCATCGTTAATGATTCATTAAGCACTAACACAAAAATACAATATATTATCAGTATTATATGTTTTTAATCATTTAACTACAATCCATATCTACGTACTCAAAAACAAGAAAAAAAACCCGATTTGAAAATAAATGTTAGTGCTAACATTGTAATGATGCAAACTGTATCTTATCAGATTAACGGATTTTTAAATTGATAATTTAAATATCTGCAGTATCTAAATAATCAGATTCAATTTCCGAAAAACCACAAGCAACGATAGGTTTTAAGTTGATTAATCAAATTTCAGTTGTTTAATCCTCAAGTGTCGTTTTTTGTCATTAAGCCTAATTACACCTTGCCCTATTGGATAAAGGATGGTTAACTAAGAAATGAAGTCATTTTAACATTGTCTTTTAAGACTTATTCATCCAGATTCTTTATCTTCATTGTTTTATTTGCGTGTGAAAGAAACCTTAACCAATAAGTAACTCTGCTGAATTTACTATTCATAAGAGAAAGTATAGTAGTTTTTGATATGTACACTTAAATAAATAACAAAATAAACTCTCATTCACTTATTTCTTATTGAATGATTTTTTTTATTTGTAAAAACCGTTTTGATTACAGAAATAGAATGTTGCCATCAAGAATATTATAATTCTATGACCTTTCTATTGACAATACAGTAAGAAAATTAGAACTTAATAATTTGATGTTTGAAAAAGTGTATGATTATATGTATAAAAAAAGGGAAAACAATTACGGAGCAATTGTACAAAAATTTTGCTTTCTTCAATGAAAAAATATTATTTTTTGTACAAAAGGTGAAAAAAAGTCAAATTTTATCAAAAGTTGAAGTTTTATTTTAAATGGTTCTATATTAAATATATTCTAAAACCATATTTTATTTTTATTTTTTATTTTACCAAACTTTGAGAAATTAGGTCTTTCCTTTTTTTAAATGAAGCCCCATTATTCTAAACTCTAAGCCATTATTAAAATTAGGTCCTTCATGTTTTTTAAATAAAGCTCCATTATTCTAAACTTTAAACCATTATTAAAATTATACAAATTAGGAAACCTCTTTTCATTTTTTGAATAAAACATCGTTATTATATTCTTTTTCTACCATTATTCTAAACTTCATCTTGATTATTTATTGGTATATGCAAAACATTATAACATATTTTTAAAATTTGGTTAAAATATTTTCATTATACAATATAAAGCTCACAGTGATTATGTCCGACGGTGTTAATGTTTGGATGTATTTCTTGAATTTTCTTATTTGGGTGACAAAAATTTTCTTCATTATTCCATAAAAATATTTCTAGCTGTGTATGCTTAAATAGTCTTACAAGAAAATTCAGCTATTACATTTATTATAATGTAAGATCTCAGGGATATTCCAAAAAATTATGAGAAGTTCAAAAAGAAATTCAATTGACAGTGCATTTCTGCTTTCTACATGAAAACTGACGACAAATTATAAACATAAGAAAGTAGATGTAAAATGTGTCATATATTCAAATGCCTTACAATAGCTTTTGATTGTTCAGTAATGAATTACGTGGTATCTAACTGAAAACTATAATTTATCCAAAATATAAATCAGTTACTTGCGTTTGTGTAATCTTTCTTCGCCTTCCATGCTTATTTTCCATTGCAGTAACATAACGAGTTATTTGCAATTATATTACGAGATATTAAGGAAGAAATTTTGAAATTAATTTCATATTTATCGAAGTTTCTTCATTCAAAAACATCCATTTCCGTCGTCTACAGTTTCTAGGATTATTTATGTGATAATTAACATGCCTAGATTAATTAATACTGAAATCTATGAATAAATTGGTCAAATTTGCTACTTTCAAGCAACATAAAAGATTTTTTAAAATAAAAAAATCAGTTTCATATACTTATATACTTATATTTTTAAAATATAGTTTTCTAATTATCATTCATAATTTTCTTTTGTGATAATAGCTTAATTAAAAAAATAATTTATTTATTCATTTTATGCATAATAGTTTTAATGTAAGAAAAATGTAATTTATCGAAAGAACAAGCAAAATATTAATAATAAAATACAATATTAATAACGATCGTACTTTCCAATTATTTTTATTATTAAATTTTGCGCATAAACTTTGATTTCTTAAAAACGAATGTTTATTGTACAAATAACGTAAAAATCTATTATTAACACAATTGCTCGTTTACATCAATATATACTAATTCAAAATTAGCCATAAATCATTTTAATAAATGTATTTGATATTGTACAGGAAAATATTAGATTTAGAAATATAATCCATTGAAGCGAAATATATTAATTAAATAAATTTAGGATGCTAGTATTCATTTGAAGATGCCCAAATGAAATGAACCCAGGCCAAAATAAAGAGGAATATTTATTAAAAAGGCAAAAATAAACACCATAGAAGAGGTTTTTGAAAATTAACTAGATTTATCTAAAAATTTGAAGCCGAAGTATGTTCAAAAATTCATATCTAAAATAAAATTTATCTATAAAGCCTTAAAATATATGACATTCTTAATTTTATAAGAATTTTGAATATTTATTGCTTTAAAATTTGAAAATATGAATAATTCTCCCTTAAATGTGTTGTATTTTATGCTAATCACAAGAAATCGTAAGCTAAAGGTTAGATTTCAGTTTGTTTGAAAGAATTGCATAGATGCAGAAAATTAACATGTTATAGAAAATAAAAAAAACCTGAGTTAAAAAGCAATATAAATCTATTTTATCACTACATATTTGAGTAAAATGGTGTTTCTACCGCTTTGTTCTGTTATCTTTGGTTTGAACGAAGGATGCACTTCATTTTTGTAGTCGAGATATAGAGTGTATTGAAACTTTAAAGTTTTTCTCTTTAAAATGTAGAGCAAAAGTTTATTTAGAACAAACAAATAAATAGACATTAATAGGTGTTCTAGATATCTCAAGTTTCCCCAAAAGTTTAATCTGAAGATAATAATGATAATAGAAGTAGTTAAATACGCCATCTTTATTCTTTGAAAAGCTCATTTGATGACTGCCTTGTTGATTCAAGAATCTTATAAATTCTAGCTAAATTTGCTTTAAATGTACAAGTTCAATTCGTTCTATTTGAATCAAGTTTAACTCTTCAAGAAAACAAGATTGGAATGATATCTGCGATGTTCACGAAAGGAAAGCGAGAAATCTCTAACAATAGGAAACAGTAAAATGCAACAACACACATTGCATGTGTGTGTGTGTGAAGAATTTATATTCAAATTATACTCTCGTGACGATATTCATATTCCTTGATTGGAATTCTATTTCAAACATCAATGTAGTTAAATAAGTTGCTTTGTTTGTTGGAAATTGTTTATGAAACTACATGTAAAGATAGAAACATTGTCATAAAATCTGTAAGCTGTTTTTCAAATATAATACAATAAATATTAAAATTTCATTTATTTCTTATTCGAATATTAGCAAAAACAGTGTCAGAAAACGTACTATTATGTACATAAATCTTAATGTTTTAATTAAGATTTTGGAGTTTAATAATGTAAAAAAAATTTAGACTATAAACAAATAGTATAATTATAATACATTAGTATGTCACAAAAAATAATCAATCTTCATAACGTATAGCATAGCGAGAAAAAAGAGGAAAACTACGTAATTTTAAAAGTAAGTCTTTGGCGTCTTTCTATCTGTGGTATCGAAAGTGTTGTGGTCCGTGCTACCATGCAAGAAATTTCCTCACCCTCTAGATCATAGGTTCCCAAAGTGGTCAAGGTGGACCCCCAGGGGTCCACATAGACGTGAAAAAAAATAGGGGTTCACAAGTTGTAAGGGAGGTCCACGAAAAATTTTCTGGTTTTCATAAAGAACAAAAATTTTGGCTTGGTTTTACTTATCAGCGTAGGCAGGTAGCATCATTCTCTAGGTAGGTACTCAAAAATATTTGAAACTCAGTTGAAACACATATTTGAATAGAACAATCGATAATAGTACAAGTTCACATCACATGCCGTGACTTGCAAAGTGATACCCATGCGCCCGCTCGTCCGTGATACTTGTTTAGACGTGCAAAGGGATGAAATACGATTTGCGCAGTGCTTGCAGTCTATATCAGTATAAATTATTATTACGAATGCCAAGAACAAAACGTTACTCATTTGTTTCTGGGATTTTGAACATAAAAGTGCCAGTGAATCGATATCAGTGTTTGGAGTGCCGGAAAAAATATATGTATTTGCCTATACATATTTTTTTTATTGTATATTATGATTCGTCAATCATATTATATTTGTTTTATAATTTGAGTGTATTAGGTAGTTATGTAGTAAAAATTAAATACTAGAGATTATTCAAAACTTCTATAAAAGAACAAAAAGCCAGGGAAGATTAAACTTTAGGTACTTTTTTGTTTATAAATATTTATTTACGTGATGACGGTGATTCATTAAAAGAGCGGTATTTCCGTGTACATTTATTTTATTGCAATAATTCTATTCTGTTGTGTTATAATAGCCATATTCTAGTAAAATCACCTCAAAACAAACAAGGGGCTATCCCCTTACAGTTACAAGGGGACTGCCTTGATTTAATAAAAACAAAGGATGTAACTTCGGCTTTCATTGGTAAATTGAAATTAATGAAGGAAAATATTAGTCGGCGCGAATTCTCCCAGTTTCCACACTTGTCATAGGTAGAATGTGTTGATGAGGATTCTCAGACTTACGCTCACAACATTTAAATACCCTGCATGAGGACTTCAAAAGTAGATTTAAAGATATTCTGACGATGGAAATACTACCATGGATCATAACCGCATTTGATGAAACGGAAGAGGCGAATGTGGTACTACAAGAGGAGCTACTAGAGCTCAGCACCAACTAGAAACTGAAGGTGAAATTGGAAGAAGGCTATCAAATACTTTGGCTGCCGGCAGAAATCCCCGAAAAATATCCGTGGCTGTGGGAAAAATAAAAGAAAAATTTTGATAGCATTTCCCTCATCATATCTTGTCAAAAAATCCTTTAGTTCAGTTACCAATCTGTTGACAAAAAAAAAAAAAAAAAAAAAAAAAAAAAAAAAAAGGAGCAGACTTACAAAATTGAAGCCAAATATTGATAATTTGCTGCCCATTCATCAAGTACATCCGTCTAATTTTTTATTGTTGATTTACATTTCAGAATTCATTGTTGATTTTTTGTCAATTGTTGGTTGTTTGTAATAATAATGCTTAGAATTTTGTATAGCCACAGGTACATTTTAATAAATGGGGCACAAGAAAATGTGCCACTTTTTTCTTCTTCTTAATACCCCTAATTTAAGTGATGTCTCTAAGAAGTTTTGGGAATTCAGTAGAAATGTAGCAGTAGGGAATACACTGAAAATAGTAAAACTTTGAAAGTGGTCCACGAGAAAAAAATTTAGGAATCCATGATCTAGATCAAAGTCAAAATTGGAATAGTGGATAATCTAGTGGTGCCATCTATCGGAGAAATCTTAGAGCAAAGTTGTACTTTCACCTTCGTTGTGCTCTGATTAAAAGAAACGCACCCTTTTGACTTAATTTTCATAGTCTTCGACTAGTGAGCTTGGCATATCCAAGTTTCATAAGTAACAACAACAATAAGCAGAAATTTGTGAGCATACTAACATTGAAAACACTACTAAAATCCCATAATTTAAAAAAAGAAATTAAACGTCTTATACAGGAGCGAGAGAATGTAAACTTTAATTAAATATACGCATCTGTTTTGCTTCAGAAAATTTTAGCTTCGATTGAATACATATAATCTGTATAAATATATTCTGACAACTGAAAAAAATTAAATATTGATAAAACTTTGGAGAAAAAAATATTAAGTTTTAAAATAAAGGAAAAGTGTGACGCTTGAATCAGATATCAAAAATTCACAAGAAAAGGGATCAAATTGAGATAAGTGCTTATAGGAATTTATTTGATATTTATTTTGAAAAATCATCACCGCAAAAATCATGGAGATCTTTCACAAGACTTGCACATTTTATGAAGTTTTGAATTTTGAAACAAAATATAAATAAATGCTTTTTCCCATTATCTAGTCAGTAAAATGATACTTTTGTTTTATTAATATTATTGATTAACGCTAAAAACATTTTGGTAGAATATTCATGGAAATGTCCCAAAAGACATCGAATAATTTAGATATTTTCTTCTTGTGGATGTACAAAAAAAGTAACTAATCAATGGTAATATCTTTTTAACAATATATTTTTGTTTCATTCTTTATAATATATATAAGAAGAAAAACTGGGAAAATTATACTAAAATCATGATTAAAAAAAAATTTTAAATATTAAAAAGGAAAAAAAGAATATTAGTTGATAAAACATTGAAACATCACTTAATTTAAATTATTCTCAATAAAAATTAAAAAAAATAAATATGAAAATGAAATTTACTTTTTAATTGCATAGATATTTAACTTTAATTTCACAAACACGATATCCAAGTACATGTATGAACTGATAATATAGTTCACAGCGAAAAAAATTCAATTATTTACAAATTCATATTTTTAATATATTTCAAAAAATAGACTTTTCTTTTATATAAGAATTTTTATTATTATGTAATGTTTTATATTTTAAATTATTTTATTGAAATAATCTATTTTAAATGTTTGGTTTTCAAAATAATTTAATTCAGATATATTGCATTTAATTAATATTTTTGAATAAATTTCTATACATGACTTAGGAAAAGGTTTTTCATCTAAAATACTTATTTCGCAATTAAATAAAAATTTCGAGTGATAACAATTAATTTCAATATTGGAATTTGAAAAGTATTTTTAAGCATGGTCACCATTTTTATAGCAAACAAAACCTCTCTTGCCTACTTCCCACACAAAGCTAAGAGCCTTGACAAAGAAAACTGAGTGTTCTACGGAAAGTATCGTATTTTAGTAAATTTCTACCTTCCGAAGGGTGTAGGGGAAAATTTTTCTCTTTAGAGAAGCGAAGCATCGAATAACGCGGATATGATTGATCGAAGAATAGTAGCAACTTAAAAAAGATTGAAACTGAATCTGGATAGCGTTAAACGCATCTTTCTCGTTTGGGAAAAATATCGCTTATAACAAAAAAAGAAAAAAATGTATTTTCAGTGAAAAGAATTAAATGTTACTTTTTCCTAACTGTCAGATTTTCCGAATAATATTACTTTTTGCCAGCATTTTTTTAAAATATTTTCAATCAATAAGAAAGCAGAAATGTCGTTAACTAGTACAGAAAAGTAAATTGACATTTTTCAATATATCTTATGTAAATTTAATAATGTATATTCAAGGAGTCCAATAATACACATTTACTGGGAAATTACATTATATCTTCAGATTTTTGGTATCATTGTAGGGATTTCTTAAACTTTTGAACACATAAAGTTAAAAATACAGAATTTTTATTCGTTAGCTAGAAATTTTTATATGGTAATATATCCCCATATCAAACTTTTACATACAATATTTAAAGCTTGAATTTCCACAGTTTTAGAGGACATGAAGATGAATGTCATTTCTTCCTACATATTGGTACTGTCTATATAATTTTGCAAAATTCATTTCACTATATCAGAAAAAATATTTAGCGTGAGTTGTATTAAAATTCTATTCAATCACGGCAATAAAAAATTTGAAAGGATTCTATAAAGTACTAACTATAAGAAAACATGCCAAGCAAAATCAAGTTTCGTCGAATTTATGATGTAAAAACTGTCTTTCTTGCTAATGGCCACATAAAAATACTTATGATTAATGAATTAAAATAATATATTTTTTTATGCACTTCATGAAAACATTAAATGCTTGAATAATAAATTTTTAATTTAAAAAATAAAAAATCGAGATTTTTTATTTTTAACTTTGATTCTTGGAAACGTTTTTAATTTTATCAAGAATCAAAATTGTGATGCTTATTCTCGGGGATCTTAACATTTTCCTCATATAACTATACTCAATGTCCGAAACTTTCTTTCTAACGAAATGACAATAATTGTTTTAGAGGTATATGCAGTAATCAGAGATGCAGAGACTGTTTGTCTTAAGTCTAATATGGGACAGATTATCCTTATATGTAAAATTTTGTAAAACTTACTTGTTTTGTCGACAAATATAATAAAAATATACGCAATATGTCAATGCATACATTTTCTTCTCTTATAATTTTGAAAAAAAAATGATATTTGATATGAAATACATGTTCATTTCAGAAAACGTTGTCTAATTTTTATGGGCATTTATTCTGCAGTTTAATATACACTGACCGACATTGAAAGTGTAACACCAAGAAGGAATGGGCAGAAAAGGATTCAAATTTCAGGATAAACGCATCTTAAAGATTTAGGCAAATAATGTGAAATGCGTAGCTCTCAAGTGCACGTAGAATAAGGTAAACGGTGAGGAAGTGGTAGACTGGCCAATATTCGTGCCGTTATTGCTGCTTGGAAAATAATTGTTGGTAGTTTGTTCTTGTCGAAAAAGATGCATGTAATTACAGAGAATGCCATGGCATCGTCGACTGCATCAGTTCGAGTAGACAGACGAGGAACATGGTGATTGGATTGAGAAGTATAGGTTGGTTTATATGTCAAATCACAGCTGAAAGACACCAGGATGCGTCCACAGTGTACCACTTCTGGCGACGGTGGATGGAACAAAGAACTGTGGAACGTTTGCGGCGTGGTGCCGGTACATACAGAGTGATGTTAGCACGAGTGAATAGACGCGTCAGACGAGATGCGGTGGCTGACACATAAGGCACGTCTACCGAAATTCTGCAGCATGAGCAAGACACCCTAGATGCTCCTATATCATGTAGAACCATTTGCCATCGATTGTTGATTAGTGGCCTGTGTTCATGGCGTCCGTTGAGACTGACATTGACCTCTCAGCATAGACACCAACATTTAGAATGGTGCCGGATTAGAACAATGTGGACGATGGAGTGGCACAAGATCATCTTCCTAGATGAGCCACGCTTCTGTATCTTCAATGACAGTCTCAGCGTACGAGTGTGGTCTCCAAGAGAAAACAAGTAAAATACTGCAGCAATCGTGAGACTCACTACCACGCGACAACGTGGCATCATGGTTTGGAGTGCCATTGCGTACGATTCCATTCTAGCTCGTATTCGTGGTACTATGACATATTAGCGTTACGTGGATGATGTAGTGCAGATGGAGATACTTCCCCACCTCCAAGAAGTATACATTGCCTTTAATCAGCAGAACAACGCCCGATGGCACATCAGCCAACATGCCCTGCAAGGTGTACAGTTGCCTCATAAGGCTACCGTGCTCACCACATTTCTTACCAATCGAACACGTTTGTGATATGATTGGACGCCATTTGCAGAATCTGCCACTGCCTATAAATATATATATATATATATATATATATATATATATATATATGTTTTATTATAATTTTATTTATAGAATTGTATGATATGATATTGTGTGTGTGTGAAAATTACTCCATAATTTTATGAAACTGTATCACAACTTCAATATTCTAAAATGATTGACAGAATATTCTTAATTTTAAAGCAAGAGATTAACTCGTTTTAACATATTTAAATTTCAGGATGTGATTATAATAGGTTAATCCTTCAAGATTAATACTTTATGAGACACGCTTAATGTCCACAAAGATTGTTCCTTTCATACATAAAATGAAAAGGAAATTCCAGTCTATTACGATTCAAAAGGAAAGTTGTTTCATTCTTAGCGATTTCAGCGTCATTTATTTTTCTAATATAATATATATATATTAATTCAAATTTTCAACACTTTTTGCATTTATTTACATTTAAATAATTCACGATATTCATTATACTTATAATGAAATACTAATTTCATTTTCATTCTTTAAATCTTACTTTATAAATAATCCTGTTTATGCCACTATTACCAGCTTCATAAATTTGATTAATTTATAAAATGCATCTCGCATGGACATAATGAAAATATTAATGAAAAATAATTTAAATAACAACATATATTTTTTTCAAAAAAATTCTCTATATTACTTAATTATAAGAAAGAAAGTTCTCACAGCTAATAAATTGCCTCTCCATGTTTTTTTAGGAAGGTAGGAGGTAGAAACGACCTATGTTTTACAGGGAATGTCTCTTGAGGAAATGTCAAAATTTAAATTAAATTTTTATTTTTATTTTATGATGCAATTAACTTATCTATTTTTTACGCTGCCTCGTTATGGGGAAAAACCTTTAAGACTTCTTAAAAAATCAAAATGAAACTCACGTATTGACTATGCGTTTTAATAAAATTAAATATATAAAAAACCTATAAATAACACGGTTTCCACAAAACAACAGACGATTTTTCCCAATAATCTTTAAGTGTTTTTGATTTTTGATGACAGCACTTACATCTTTGTATTCCTATTTAAGGCATTGAGAGACAGAGATTGGAGAATGCCTCTTTTAGATTGTCTGTGCTCTAAAATTGACATACTTGCGGAGGAAAAGTGATAGAAAGAAGAAATTTTGAAAAACTTCGTACTCACAAATCTTTATTAATACGGCTTTTTTATTTTTTTTCTAACTTTTTATTGATTATTATAAAACAAGATACTTATCGCCAAAACAGATGATATTCTGAAGTTAACTTAAATGTCATATAGATTAATAATTTTTTTGATTTTGTTTTATTAAATTCTTTACGATATGTTTATAAAAATGTAAAATGAGATTAAGAAATAGTTAAAATTAATTATAAATCATTATGGTATTGAAATGATTCCTTAGTACTTAATTTGTATGTTTTTAATTTAAATAAAAAATTATTTTAAAATTATCTCTCTAGAGTAATAGTTATTTTAACATATTTACTAATATTTATTACCAAACTATTTACATTTAACAAGTAAAATTTCAAGACATAGTCTTCATTGAATATTTTAAAAATCCTTTTTATTATTATGCACCTTCTTGAATTTAGATAATTAATTTTTTGCATATGTTTTTCAAGCTAAATTTAAATTACAAATTTTAAAATTCATTTTATATTTACGATTATAAAACATGTATATATGTAATATGGAAAATTTAACAATTACATAAACTTTCTGAACAAATAATAACTGTACATAATAAACATTTGAAATAATTGAATGCATATATTTTATTTTTATCTAAGAAATTAAAAATAATTGTTTTGAATAAGATATTTTTGTATAATTTTTTATATGACTAAATGTTTTAGTAATCAGAGAGTAAAAAAGAAATATTATTCCAGTAATTTGTGTGATTTTTCAAAAAACTATGATATCTATTATTTATGTTAACATTACACATATCATGAGTTACTTTATGAGTTTATATAATGTAATTTGTAATTATATATGTGTTTCAATTATGTGATTTTTGCTTAATATATTTACGGCCGTTTATATAATATGTGCCAACATTACAATAAATTACATAATTGTGAAAATATCAGAACATTTTTAATAATAAATTTGAATGGATATTTTTAATTTTTTATAAGAAAATTTAGGTAATCAATGACTTTTATTACTAAAAATAGTCTAACATATTATATTTTTTAAAGAAAAGTGTTTAACTATTTAAAATTTTATTTCAATATGTATTCATTCTTAAAAATAATATCTTACTTAAAAGTTAAGAGGACTTTTCTTTTCAGAGGTGATAAAAAATGTTTTATGATTGCTGTTGTTTATGTTTTGCAACGTAATATGATTTTAAATTGAAATAAATAAATGAAATTATATTAGAATAAAGAGTTAGGAAGTGAATTGCATTTAATAGTTTTTCATACATACGATGTTTGCTTTTCATACATTCTCAGACATTAATACATGCTGTTTAATTGATATTTTTTGTTTCAATTTGTTTCTATTCCCTAAAAAGGAATATTTGAAAAAATTCCCATTATATAAAAATAAATATATTAAATAAATATAAAAAATTAATGTAAATCATAAATACTATGTATCAGGTAAAAAGTTTTTGATTTTAATAATAAATTTAATGTAAGTTTCAGGCAAGTTGATATAATTACAAAATATTACACTAGCAAGTTGATATACGTAATATAAACATACAATATATATTTAATTGATATTGGTTAATAATTTATAGCTAAATATTGTAAATAAAATTATCTATATAGATTGCATCTTTTGAAACTACTCTGTGCATTTTTTTATTTTGTTGAAAACAATATCTGTTTTTAAAAATTAAATAAATAATATTTTTAAAAGTTAAAGACAATTTTTTTTATCTATAGCACTTCCTTCATCAGTATTTTGCAGCAACTAAATGTTGTTTAAGAATGTTCTATGGACACTTTTATTCCTAATGGTACTGAATACTATCCCTGTTAATTTGTAAACACACCTCTGTTATCATGTGTGTGATTTTATTACTAGTATTATAAACTTTAAGATGTCTTTTAAGTCTGTGAAACAGAAGTGATAAAAATAATTAAACTATAGGAATGCTTCAGGAATTACAATGTTTAAAATTTCCGATTAAATTGATCTGTTTATGGTCTAATAACTTTATATCCCTGATCATTTTCACTCCATATCATTCAATCACATTCGTAATCATAACTAAATTACAAACAGTTATTATTAAATTAATCTGATTATGAATGGGAGGCAGAAGCAATATATTTGAGAACTACTTATCTGACGCAATTCAACTGCCTTTTGATCACCCCAGAATAGATCAATTGCTTAATTTATCCATCATAATAGAAAGCCAGAGAAATTCGAATTATCAACTTGGGGATCTTTCCCCACACAAAGCTAATCAGATTACTTACCAATTTAATCATTAAGCTTGCCCTTCACACTTTATAAATAAAGTGTTAATCGATCTTTGAATATTCTAGATTAAAATTCATACAAATTCGTATCAGAAATGTTATGTAATTTAATATTAAGTTGTTGCTTCACAAAATTGAGAATACTTTATAAATCTTTTAAAGTGGTATTGTGATAAAAGAATCTTAATTTTTTTGCATAATTTTTATTTCAGTAGGTGCTTATAAATTATAAACAAACTGTGTACTATCCTAAATAAATAATTTAAATAAATATTTATTTTGAAAGATTATTTAAATAAATTTTGATAAATTAAATTGAGTAATTATTGCTTATAACTAAAAATATAAAAACTTAATTATTATCAAAATAATTAGAATCTTTTATTTTGAGAATTTAAAAAATTATTTAAATTTTTATTTAAAATATGTCAAAAATCAAAAAGCGCCATTAAAATGTATGGAAATATTTTTAAGGAAACATAAATTTTAAATTTAGATTAAAGAAAAATTAAATTTTTTTTTAATTTCTGGAAATACATATAAAATGAAAAACAATATACACCAATAAACAATATTACGAAATAATGACTTATAGAACTATAGGTACACCTTAAAATTTTAGTAATAATTACGAAATATTAACCATACTTAATAAAATAAATAATATTTTGAAAATTATAAATATATTTGGTATACAAAGATTCTCAACATATAATTAAGTACAGGAAAACTTAATTAATTAGTTTCAAATAGTATTTAAATAAATCAGCTTTATAAGCATTTTGTTGAAAATAATTTCTTAGATCAATATGTATTTAAGAAAACGTTATGTAAGCCTTTCTTCATTTTAATTTTCAATCACAGAATAAACATTAAGGGCAGAATATTTATGTTAATCATATTTAAGAGTAAAAAAAAATTAACACTAAATCAAATTATAGAGAGATTTTTAGAATAAAAAACTAAATTTGAGCCCATAAAAATTATAAAATTGCATGTTTTCTTAAGTATTTGTACTTTTTTTTTCTTTAAGCAAATATCAAATTGAATTTTATTTTATGACAAAACGACTTTCATCAAAACAGTGTGTATAATACCTAAGTTATAAAAAATATACATTTTATGTACTTCTTTGACTTATGTCAATTACCTCTGTAAAACTTTTATATTTACCGATGCCTTCGGCAATTTCCTCAATGTTTTCAATTCTTTTACTTTCTAGGCAGTTATTTCAAAACCAGGAAAATATTTGAATTGGATTTGTAAGTTAAAATAGTTTCAGACACTTTGAAAGAGAAATGTGGATCGTGTTAAGGCATATCCGTCAGCATCTCTGCATAAATCCATTTATATATCTTGAAAGAGAACCTTGTGCCATGGCATTTGTTTTTAAAGAGACCGATGAATAGGTTTGAAATGTATCATTCTGGGAAACGCCTGTAATTTTAAACATTTCAAATGTATTTCAGTTTATGAATTTTACTTACATTTCAATAACTCTTGCTATATTTTACTTTGGGAATGATAATTTTCGAAATGCAAAACTATTTAAAAAATGTTGATTTATCAAAGTGGATACAGATATCATGTGGAATATTTGAAACATATAAAGATTCCATTATAAGTTTTCAACGTTATACTTTTTAGGGAAATCATATAGTTTTTTCTTTCACTAAATTATTAGAATTACATTTGGACGACTAATTAATTAGGTGTTTTAAGGATATATATCTTGCACATTATTTGATTTATGCATGCATCAAAATTTAATTCTCAAAATACACAATAGGCACGTTTTAAATGCATTTCTGATTTAGGAAAGGGGTTTATTTTCTGAATAAACTAACCACTCTATGCTTCAATTTAATAGAATTTAATGATAAATACCCTCCTAATAATGCCTCGTTTGATTACTATTTTAAATAAAATAATATTTTATTTGACTTAATTTTTTATGCTTCTTTCTTATAGACTTTATGTAAAATAATTTTGGAATAAATTATTTTTGTAATCTTTTTCTGTAACTCCATTGAAAAAATAACCCCATCGCATGACATCTGACGCTTAACTCCTTTACTTATGAATCCACATGAAATTTACTTTTTCATACATAACAAACATAGTAACTTATTTTGTAGCAATCATTGTAGACCGATGTAATTTTTTGGACACATTAGTCTGAAAAATCATTACTCTTGATTGCACTGATTGACTAACTAATCGATATAAATATTCTTATAATCATATAGAACAAAAAGCGTTTGGATTTTTGTTTTGAGTGGTTTCGAAATAATAGTTCAACATTTTATTTTGGTTACCTATTTATTTTTAGTTTTTGGTCCCCAAAATTGAAATAAATTTACTTTTTTTTCGTTAATATCTAGATAAGTGAAATGATTTCAAAATAAATGTCGCTATTATTTGAGTGCAAGTGTACATAATTACATAAATATTGATGATAAAATAATTATTAGAATAATAAAAATAACTCGTGATTGTATCCCGTAAATTTTAATGTGCTTCATAAACATGTTTATAATACATAAAGTTTTGAACAGGATTTTTTAAATTTCATAGTCAATAAAGATAAACATAATTATTAATAGATAATGTATGAGTTAATTTAACAAATAAAAATATTTCATAATTTTAAAGCCAAAAATAAATTATAAAAATGTATGCAACATCACATACAACATTTTAATGGGAAAAATGTGATTAATTTTGTAAAAATAAGTATCATATTTTTTAATTTTAAAACTTAATAATGTTATGTTACCTAAATAATAATTGCATAATAATAAATTTTTTATACTCAAATAGTTATTGCAATAAATAAAAGAAAAAAATTACTAAGGAATTATTAAATACTAAAAAAAAATTAAACAAAAATCAGAAAATATATATGACAAAGCACATTTTCAAAGGAAAATACAACCGACACGCAATTGAATATGCATTTCGAAAAAAAAAAAAAAAACATAAAACTGAAAGCTATAAATAATATAGTTTTAATGCTCGTCTATGACTAGGATTGCCACATTTCAGCACTATAAGAGGTGCCAGTGACAACAACTTAAATAGAGGGTTGCCCAGTGGGTGTGGGTGGTCAGTGCCGCGAAAGTGGACGAGTCATCTTAATTAAGAAGTAAGACCAAACACAGAATTTTCCATACCCAAATTTTTCCTGCTTCTCTTAGTGATATCATTTTTCATGGGGGACTTTGTGACAATGACATATTTTACGTTTCCCTGCTTAAATTAAACAACATGACGGATCATCTGTTGAATCTGTATTCGAACTCACTGCCTTTTGATAAAGTGAGAGAAGGCTCTGACCAATCAAATCAATGTAGCCTTAATAAGTTGCTTAGTTAATTTGCATAAAGTTGGAAGGAAATTATTTTTGTTACAGTAATGAAATTGATTTTAGTTTCATTAAAAATCTCATCAAATTAACAATAAGCTTTTGCCTCATGATTGCTTGATTGCGGTCAATAACTCAGAATTATGCTTTGGTTAAAAGTATTGTTTGAATATTATTTTTTTGAATAGTAACAGGAATCATTTTGAATTTATTCACTTTATCATTCCTTATTTTATTCCGTCCAGCTATTGAAAATTCTGATACATATTTACAAAATAAATAAAAATATAAAAAAATCTGTTTTAAAAACTGCAAAACTACTGTCAATAATGTATATTTACATCACATATTTTTTCCTTATTAATAGGAATTAATTTATCTTCAAAAACGAATATTATTTCTATAACCTTCTTACGAAATCAGTGAATTAAAATGAAGTGATATTTAAAAAAAAATTCAAATCATTTGCAAATGCAGAGTTTAATTTAACACTAGTAAATTTTCTACTAAGAAAATACATTTTTTAGTTTTCTTCTGTAATATGTAATTTCAACATTGGAAAATCAGTTTAAATCTATAGTTTCACATATTAAAAAAAGTTCTAACAGTCGATTATGCTTTCTTTTTAAAAGAGTGAAATAAATCCAAAAAGAAAGAAAAGATGGTGAAAGAAACTGAAAAGTATACAAATAAAAGAATTGAATTTCTGAGAAATAGCATTATTTCAAACCTTTATTTTATTTTTTTGTCGTGTGTCCCCATCTGGTGTGCATAAGAAAGAACAAAACAAGCAGAAACAGAGAACATTTACGGACGAGGACGTTGACTCCAGACAGGAACGGGAGGGTGCACTGCTTTATTTTTCGAAGCAGGCAGAAAGTTCTACTTTTGCTTAAGTTTTACACCCGAACCTTAGTAAGGATTCGAACACAAACCCGAAGTGAGTGAAGAACCGAAGGTCATAGTCCCGATACACAATGGGTGACCCGTTTCATGCTTACTCATATTAACTGATTCAAAATTTATAATCCAATTTTGAATTATTCAAAATCAGTTTTGAATTTGCAAGATCAGTATAAGAAATTATCAAATTATGAAAGCTTTATCAAATTTATTATTCTCAAGAGCTTAAATTATTCATTAATATTTAATTTCAGTATTAATAAATATGTAAAAAAAATTTATCTTATTGATTATTCAATTTATCTTTATTGCAATTTATAAATGTGTTGATTAATTCACATATTCTATTTATTTGATATAAGAAATAATATATTAATAATGAATAAATTATACAGTGCATATATATTTTTATTTTTAATTAATTTCCATGAATATTAAAATGTTTTTCTTCGATAATGTTTTAATATAATAATCACTTTTTTTTTACTTCACTACTCAAAAATTTCAGAAATATTTTAATTCTGTATCCTTTATCTGTTTCAATAGTTCGTATCAGTTTTTATTACCTTAACTTCTTGCATTTGATTTGATTGACACTTTTTAATGGTAAATAATAAATGTTTTTTAATTAATTGATTTTATTGATAAATTTTTAATTTCGTAAAACATACAGAATGGGAAGAAAACTCTTTTTCCATTTCTTCATTTTCCACGCCAAACTTTAATACATTAAGTATTTATCAATAAGGGGATGGGAAATTTTTTTTAAAATTACTGAAAAATAGAGATAAAATTCCTAATAAAATAATATAGTTCTAACAATTGACATTCATGATAAGTTTGATATTATTTGATTTAATAACTGCTTAATTTAAGGTGTTTCATCACAGTTTATTCATTACATTTGCTTTTTCTAACAATTTTCAATGTTAGGAAAATCATCATGTATAAAAATATGTTCAACTTTCATATACTGTTATAACGATGCAATGATTGAGAAAATCTGTAAAAATAAAGGAATATATGATAGATTATATGCATAGAAACGACAATTCGTTGCTATGCGTTGAATCTATTACCGTGGAAATAAAAGAGTCTTAACTTATAATACTAAGAAATCATACAATATTGCTAATTACGTTAAAGACCTTTTAAAATGGGGGTAATATAATAAATACACACTAAAGAAATCTATTTAACATTAATTACTAAAAATAACAAAGACTTCCTATATGAAGTGCAAAATTTATTTATAATTAAGTTATATTACATAATACTCAGTAATAGTTTTGAAAAACATTTTTACATTACAGATGTATTATTATTTAAATCTTTGGTAATTGCTAGAAATCATTTAATATTTAAATCGAAATATTATATAAGCTTATCACACACACAGATTCTTAATTTTTATTTAAAAAATAGGAAATAACCTTATATTGTAACTAAGGGAACTTAGAAAGTAATGTTCGGTATATGTATGATATATCCATCCAAGAGATTTCTCGCCAAATCTGGTCTTTGTTTGGATTATAGTCTTATCGGTTTTCCCTTTAGTGTCGCCAATTTGAGATTTTGTTCTTTTCGGATCTTTTGTTGCCAGGTTTGGATTTTTCTCATGTTTTCATTATTTATACATCATATAGGTTTTTTTTTTTTTTTTAAAGTGGCAACAGCACTTGAATGTTTTGTTCAGCGTTTCAATTCCGTGCCATTTGAAAGTTGTTCATGTTAATGATCGTTGTCGGCAGCATTTTTATTCATTTATTAATTCTACTTTTTTTTCTATTATCTGATTTAAAAGTTTCTAAAATATGTATTTTAGGGACTTTGGGAAATTTCTCGTTCCAAAAACATCCGTTCAGTTGTCTGAAAAAAAGTCGCGAAGGTCACCAATAGAGTGGGTATATCATAATAGCTCCTAGTATTCTTTTAATTTATACACTAATTAGTCATATATTGATCTTTCTATTTTATTAATGAATATCAAATATTAAATTACATTTAATTTATCTTTTACAAAAAAGTATTCCAATGCAAAATTAAATGATAATTTTATTAATTATTTCCGTCTAGTTAGTCATTTTCTGAATGATTTTAATAAACACCCATAGTGTAGAAGAGAGTTCTGGAATATTTCAGGGAAATTATTTTCCTATAAAGATTTTGAAACGGTATTTAACTTATTCATCTACTTTACAAAAAATATAACATAAGTTTAATATTAAATTTATAAATATAACTTGAAACTGCACTAATTTAAAAAAGATAAAATATTATTTATATATGTATTAAATTTGCTAAAGTAGTTTCATAATTAAAAAATTTCAAAAGAATTTCAACTTTTTTATGTCATATAATTATATTTTTTATAATTTTTTGCCATAGCTTGAATAACATGTTTATGCATTACAAATTATGCCAAATTATTAGTTCATTTTATGTATATTATTTTAAAATAATAATATTCAATTATTTAAATTAATATACATAAAATAAAAAATACTTTGCATAAACAAAAAAATGCAATTCGAACTTGAATATTAGTAGATATTTATAAAATTCAAATATTAATTATAACGATTTAAATGATGATATGATATATTTTAAAGATAAAGATTTTAATTACAGATATTAAGTTTTAAAGTTTTAATTATTGTATTTATTTATATATTAAAATATAATTCCACATAAATAATATGAAACTATATATAAGTATTAATATCGATATAAATGTTAAAAACCCGAATTGATAATAATGCAAATATATATAATAAATAGATAAAAGTATATAATCGCTGTAAAATTTGATTTATAATATTCCAGAAATGGGTATAAAAGGAAAAATTAATTTCCTTATTTAGATCTATTAATAATGATTATTGTTTTTTCAATAGAAATCCATATGAAATATATAGTTATTTTATGAATACAATAATAATAAATAATAGAAGTATTTCCTTACTTATAAGGAGAAAAAACACTTAATAAATTATACTGTGTAATTTTGAATTCTTCGTTTAAACAATCTTGAAGGAAACCACGTGATGTTGGCAGATAAAATTTTGCATCCGATGATGCAATTATGTGTTGGTTTCAATAACAAATTATCATAAATTATCATAAGTAAAATAAGTAAATATCTTAGAAGAAAATTAAATTACTTTAAAGCAGGGACAGATCTTTTATAAAAATGGATTTAAAATATATAATGTAAAACACATGGTTTGAAAAAATTATATCGAAAATAATATAACACTTATAACATGTTATGGGAAAAAAACAGAAATGTAATTTAATATACGAATTCCAAAAGTTTAATGAAGTTTAAAAATATATTACGATGAAAATGAGTGTTATTTTTAAATTAAAATCCGT
Source organism: Latrodectus elegans (assembly GCA_030067965.1). Classification (NCBI taxonomy): domain Eukaryota; kingdom Metazoa; phylum Arthropoda; class Arachnida; order Araneae; family Theridiidae; genus Latrodectus; species Latrodectus elegans. Next base: position 105,769,057 of record CM057814.1, on the reverse strand, counting down.
TAAATTATTTGAATAGAAGACATCACAATATAAAGTTTGTATAGCAAAAATTAATTAAGCAGTTTTTTAACAAAAAATTTTATTTTTTAATCATCAAAATTATTATTACATTAATTTGATACATTTCAAAAACTGAAGAAACATTTGATAAATTTTTCACAGATCTTCGACATAAACGAGATTTTTATGCATTTGATTACATGCATAGTGCATGTGTTTAATCATTTATCAGCATGATATATAAATTATAAATAGCTAAAAATATGATTTATTCAAAAATTGTTTTTATAATGATCATGTTTTTAGCCTGATTTTTTCAGTATTTAATGTGAGTAAAAGAGCTTTCCCAATTATTATTTAAACAGATAAGTATATTACTGTTTAAATAATAATTGGAAAAGTTCTTTTACTCACATTACCATCAGAGAATACAATAATTTTATTTTCAATGAAATTATTGTATTCTCTGATGGTAACCATTTTTAAAAGAAATATTTTAAAATATCTTCACTTGATATTTTTATAAAATTTATATTTATACAAAGATGACCATAAGCAGTAAAAAAAATACTAAACCTTTTTAAAGACGAAATTTCAGGATTTTCTTCTGAATAGATTTATTCTGCAAATAAGGAAAGATCAGCAAAATATCTATGTTCTAAAATTAAAAGGAAAGGAACTGAAGACTATTCCTAATAATTTATAAACTTCCAAATTCATTACATCTTTGAATGAGTGTTGTAAAAGGAATTATACATTTATTTAATTAATTACATCATTTGAATTTATTATGATTTTTCACAGTTTTATGCGTGCACTGTGAACTATTTAAAATTTAATTTAAAAACATATTTAGCGTCAAACTTCAAAAGTCTGCATTTAAATGTTTTTTTCGAAACCATACCCTCATAGTTGTATAGTACTAAACAGGAAATATGAGTACAGTTAAAAAACATTAAACTTTCTCAACAATATTGTCTCGACCCATAGCTTCTGGATTAACTCAAGTAAACTTTATCAACGTTTCAAAAACCATTTCTCGAAATATTCTAGATTAGCAAGCAATCGGACTAAATTAAAGGCTGGAACTGTTTTGGTAAGTGACGGGAATGGGTATCCAGTCTCATGGTAATGTGTCTGCAAGAAACTCTCTTAACAGGAATACATCACCACACTCGCGCATTCCTAAGCTCCGCGGGGAGCAGTTTTTAGTTAAGTTTCTGAGAACTTTTAAGTGAAATTAGAAATGAATTCTATTTTTGCTATTTTTTTTTGCATTAAAAATTCTTTTCATCTTCTCGTCAGAGTGATAACAATAATTTTATATGCTTATGTCGTAAGTAATGATAGTGGAAAATTATTTTGTAATTCATAAAATAAACTTTTCTTTTGTTGGGTGGTCCTTTTGTATATTATTATTTAGAAAACTGGGTATTTTATGGTGAAAACTCCCTCGAAGCTCAGAAGTTTAATTTTTTAAGAAAGTTAAAGTTATTCCTAGTAAAGTGTTCTCTTTCAACGAGAGTAATACGTAAGTGAGAATTTTTGAAGTATTTATATTTACTCAGTAAAAGAAAAATATATAAGCCCATTACATAATTTTTTAAAATAAATTTCAAATTTGTACAGTATGATTTATTTTTCCTTAAAATATTTTATTTATTCATTTCCTCCTCTCAATGAATTCTAAGCAATCTATAAATTTATGTTGAATTATCTGAAATACTTTAAAATATTTTTTTAATTTGCATAAATGACCTCAATAAATATAATAAATAATATAATGAAATTGATTTTTAAAAGTATTAATATATATATATATATTAATGCATTTGAATTCCAGAAATTACTTCATATCTTTTTTAAATTCATGTACCTTTAGCTTGTTTAAAAATAATATAGTTTTGCTAAGTATTTATTAATCGATTTAAATTGTCATTAAACTAGAATTACTAGTAATATCATGGTCATTAAGTTTAAAACAAATTAAAAATTTCAAAATGATTTTCATGTGAATATGGAAAATAATATTATCAAAATACCAGATGAATAAGAGACATAAAAATTCAATATGAAATAGTAAAATATGTGTCAAAACCTATACTCTCCAAAATTTTCAAAAAGCAATTTTTGTTTATAATCTTAAATATTTATTTAATAAACCTAATTAATTAATTACTGTATTTTGTATACTTTTCTCGTTTCTCTCTATGTACCTATAGATATTTTAATTGATTTATTATTAAATAATGTTGTAAAGTGTTCCTTCTCTATATTAAATTCTTCTGATATCAGATATATATTTATCTATTCAGTGTTATTATTAAAATATAAAATAATTCAAATAATATAATAATTACATTAATATATATTCGAATGCAAACAAAAGTTAGGATTCCAAAAAATAAAATTACATTTGCAAATTTAATTAAAAATTATTCATTTCATTTTATTAGCACATTTCATATAAAAATTATTTTTAACGTTCTCATAGAATCTTATAATTGCTATTTGTATTGATCAATAATTTGTATTTAATACAATCTAATAGAATATTTTTGACATCAAATGATCTGAATTGTTTCTCGCTGAGTATGACTACTATTTCCGATAGTTAATTTATTAAAATCAACAGATTTAATTCTAAAGCGTCAATTGCAATATATCTTTTTATTCTACTGAGAAGGACTTAAGAAGAAATTGTTTGTGTAAATATTGTTAAAAGTTGCCTATGTAAATATTGTTAAAAATATAATTTTACAAATACTTAATAAAAATCATCAAAGTAAATATTACTAAAACAGATTCATTTAATTTATAATAATGTAAATATAGAGAAAATGTTTTTAATGTAAATGTTGCTAAAAGTTTTTAACTATAATTATAATATTGTAAATTAATTTGTTGTGGTAATGTATAAAATATTTCTATCAAATATTTTGTATTTACATTATATATTAACAATTTTATGGTAATAATATTTAGGAAATTTTAAAAGATTAAATATTAAAATATTACTCTAAATGATGAATATTAGTATGTACTTAAGTTTGGAAATTTTACTTATCCAACTGTATAATTTAATTCCTTTTCTGGACATTTAAACTATTTTCAATAAATTCAGAATTTTTTGCAAAAAATTTATTAAAATGATTTAGACAATAACGAACATTTTAAATAATCAAACTTTTTTTATTCATTGATATGAACATTAGAAATAATTTTAAAAATATTTAACTATTAATTAAAAAAATAAGAAAATAATTCAAAGAATTTTTTTTAAAAAACTTAGAAATCTAGTAGTTTATCTTTAAAAATATTTCTGATTGTTATTTCTAAATTTCTATAATATTGAAAAATCTAGATTTATTTATTCGCAATGAACTCATATGAAAACAAGGAAACATATTTGTTATTGCTTAATCCACACGCATTTTATTCCGAATTCACATTTTAAAACTTTTAATTTCAAGAATCAGTAAATCTTTTCAAAAGAATTGCTTTATATTACGAAAGAACTTTTCCATCTCCGAAGAATTCTTTCATTAAAACACATAATTTCGGAAAGTTTTCTCTTAAACTATCAAAGTATATTACATCAGGGAGTGCTTTAAACATATATTTGTTTGAAATCTAATTACACACATCCTATTTTTTATGAAATAAGTAAAAAGTTTTTCAATCTTATGGAACATCATGGAATGGAATGAATGAAAAATTATAAATAAGATTAACTGAAATCAAAATGTCCTAAGGTAATCATTAAGTTTTCATGACAATAAAAAAATATATTAAATACATTTTTTATAACTGTAATTGATAAAACGCTATGGGTTGGACGTCTTATAGAAATGCTTATGCTCATTTTTTAAAGTGTTAAAATTTAAATATAAAATTGAACTGAACTATATCTATCTATCTATCTACCTATATATATATATATATATATATATATATATATATATATATATATATATATATATATATATATATATATATATATATATATATATATATATATATATGTATACCTATCTATCTATCTATCTATATATATATATATATATATATATATATATATATATATATATATATATATATATATATATATATATATATATATATATATATATATATATGTATATGTGTGTGTAAATATATTTTCTATTTCATATTTATGAAATGTTAATATTAAATATATATACATGAAATCTATTATCTTCGTAATTCAAACAATAAAATGAATTATTAAAATAATAGGAATATGCTGTTTTAAAACAATAACCTTGAGCAGGAAAATTAAATAGGAGCAAAACAAGAAAATGAAATAGGAGCAAAACAAGAAAATAAAATAGGAGCAAAACAAGAAAATAAAATAGGAGCAAAACAAGAAAATAAAATAGGAGCAAAACAAGAAAATAAAATAGGAGCAAAACAAGAAAATAAAATAGGAGCAAAACAAGAAAATAAAATAGGAGCAAAACAAGAAAATAAAATAGGAGCAAAACAAGAAAATAAAATAGGAGCAAAACAAGAAAATAAAATAGCAGCTTATTTTTTTTCTATATCTTAATTTACGAAAAATGAACAATGTCTCGTTGCAATAGTTTCTGCATGGCTATATAATACTCTTTTATATCATATTAATATTATAAATGGATAATTCATTTAAACTAAAATAACGTTATTATTTTCCAAAACTCTATCACAAATTTTCTAAGCACAAAGTCTTTTTGAATAACTTCAGTGGACTTAGTATTTGAACCTTGTAAATGACTATTATCAAAATTTATGATAATAAAAATGAAGACAAGCATCAAAAATAAAACTAATAATAGATGAGCAAATAAAAAAATTATCTATCTAAAATATTGAATAATTAATTGGAAACTATCCCCTTTAAAAATATTTTTAATACATACAAATTAATCATTGTAGAGACAGTTGTTATGCAATATCTTCGTACAAATTTTCAATCATTATAAAATTGGGTAAAAATATTTAAAATAAGAGTAAAATTATACACAGCAAATTTAAGAATTTTTACAAATAACTGAATAAAACTTCTCTTACACTCAAAAGTTGAAATTTTGCCAATTTTTGAAACAACAAATATTTGTTGCGAATAAGTAGAAAATAAAATGCCACTAAATTTTTATCAATATAAAATACATTAAAATAATATTACTTAAGAATATGTAGGTATGTAGGTAAAAACCATAAACATATTGTTCTGCTGCCAGTTTTATATATTGTATGAAGAATTTCTTCAGGGTATGGTTGATAACTTAATTGCATGTTTAAAATGTATGTATATATATATATATGTATATATATATATATATATATATATATATATATATATATATATATATATATATATATATATATATATATATATATATATATATATATATATATATATATATATATATATATATATATATATATATATATATATATGTATATATGTGTGTGTGTGTGTGTGTGTGTAGTTTGAACCATGCACGCTTTTTACAGAAATAATAATAATTAATTAGTAATTTTATATATATATATATATATATATATATATATATAGCCCACTTGAAAATTTCTGCTAAACTGATGATTGTCTCAATATATCCATTGCACCATACTATAATGCGCTTATTTGGAAAGAATCACTGTAGACTACTATAAAAAAAAACTTAATTTCTTGGCACTAGAATCATTTTGTATTACCATAAGCAGAGCGTAATTAAATTTTTCAAAAATTCTTTAATTTTTCATCATGGCGAAAGGATAGAAATTCTTCGGATATAGTAAATCTGTAATAAGAAGAAATTTGAAATTCAAATATCAAAAGTTTAATTTTCATATTATATAAAATAAATTCATCTATAGTATAAAAAACTTTTAAATTCTGTTTATTTTAATTCAAACAACTTTATTCCTCATAAATATTGTTTAACAGATAACATAGAGAAAAATTTTCCAATTATATGATATTACAGTACATTTGTTCGTGTTTGAATAAAAAACTATTTACACACATTGATAATACATTTAAGCTATTAAGTATGCTTTTTGCTTTTCTAAATATTATTTTGCAAATTAATCCTGTTTTCTTTACAATGCTTTCTCCTAACGTATCTTTTGTTTTTAGGCATTGTCTTTAGTTTATAGTTACAGTAGAAGGTGATTAGAAACGATCTTAAATAAAACCTAGATTCATAAGCAGAAAAAAAAATGTTAGATAAAATCTCAGAAATGGCTCTGAGACAAAGAAAGCATAAGAGAAGTGACAATAAATCTATTGTCGAATAGTTGCTCACGTAACACTAATTCACTAATAGCGTGTGTAACAGAAATCATTACTTTGGTCTCTTTAAAGCAAATAAAGCATAAAATGTTTGTATAAGAAATTTTATTGATAACTAATCATTCATAAAATTATGAGATGTTACAAATACGTTTTCATTTGTAGAATTTGATTGTAAAAAAAAATCTTAATTCGGGAGTGTAAAAATTTTGAAATTGTTTCTTAAGATAATTTGACTCATAGAAGTATTTGGATTTTATTTCTTTTATCAATTGGAAAATTCGATGCAATGTTCATTAAGAAGTTAAAATTATATTGAAATTGCTCTAAAGTAGACAATTCTTTTTTTTTTTTTATGTCAAGCAAATCTTATTTTTAATTTAAAAGAATAAACATGCAAGCTTGATAAAAGTAATAAAATCCAAATACTTCTATGTTTCAAATTATCTTAAGAATCCTTTAAAATAAATCTCAAGTGAATAAAAATAAAAATAATAATAGGATTGTGTTTAATTGCCTGCGATCCCTATGAAGTTCGCCCTTATCTAAAAGCAACGCACTAAAAGTATACCATAATTTCATTGATAGTCGCTTACAACAAGTAGAAAGGAATGAAGAAATGAAAGACTTTAGTTTTCAGTTCTATCTTAAATAGTCAAATATATTCAATAACTGGAAGTACTACCGCAAAGATTGCAAGTATTCAAATCTGATGACGTATCTGTCCTGGATCCCTCGATAAACATCAAGTATCTTGAGATCATAAAAGTGGTTTGACTGAATTTCAGTCATTGTATACATTGCCATTAGAGCAATTGTTCCACGTAGGATGAGCATTGTTATATTCCACGTAGGATGAGGATTGTTATATTCCACGTAGGATGAGGATTGTTATATTCCACGTAGGATGAGCTTTGTTATATTCCACGTAGGATGAGCAAATAGCAAATCCGGAGTAGTGATGTTTTTTGAATTCCAATGTACCGTTATTTAGTATAGATTTCTTTTTAAATTACTCCAACCAACGTGGTGTCTAATAAGGTGTCTTGCAATACAATACGGAGACAGCACCACAAAAATAAATTGTTTCAAAAGCTTCAGAACCGTAAACATCAAGAAGGAAGAGGCAACTGAAAAGGTGTTCCCCAGTCATATGCACAGTGTTTCAGAGAGGATCAAGTGAAGAATCGGCCAGTTCAATCCTGAACAGATAAGCCTGAAAATGACCATCACCAGTATTGATTCTGAAATCCGTCACTCTTTCATCTTCCAGGGGTTAGTGAGAACTGCATTCGAGTCTCATTATCAAAAGGACAACAACAAGTGTTTCCATTTTCCATGTCTTGAAGAGAGGAAATACTTCTTTGATGGATATTGCTCCAGAGAAGTCGTTCGTCATTTCCCAGAAGGATCAGGAGACAAGGTGGAATTTCATTTATGTATACGGAATAAAATCCTTCAATGCGTCTGCCTTGAAAAAATATCTTTTTTCAAAATAAAACTTCTCATAAGTCCCCATCATATTATCATACACGGAGAATGTACAATAAATTAAAAATATTTATCATTGCGCAGCAAGTAGATTGACACACAATAACAATTTATGTGCGCATCACAAGGTTTAAGTAAAAATCAATCTTTATTATTCATAAAAACTATAACTCTCTAGTATTTTTAATTGCCAATCTTATAATCTAAATTGTTGCCTAATTCGAGTATCCTAAAGAAGGTTTAACATACTTTCGGAAAACCAAGCACAAAATTAATCAGAAAGTGTGCAACACCCATAAGTTTGCCAAAATTTGTAAATGTACTCTTGAACTTTTAGATGCTTCAACTGTAGAAATTGCATAATTTTTCTGTATATTTACTAAGACAAAGGATTTTTTTCTACGGAAATTAGTTTTTAAATAAAAATTTCAATTTCAATTGCATGGTTTTATCAAAATTACATTAATTGTTATCTTTATTGCAGAAAGTTATATTTATTATTTTCAATACTATTTATTCAGTATGATCTGTATAAAACATATTAGAAGTTTGTTTCATAAAACACTTATAAAACTGAATTTATAAAGAATTTATTAGCATTTAATTTTTATCAATTTTATTTTAAAAGAATTCTACTCGTACATATGTTACACACACATACACAAATATATATATATATATATATATATATATATATATATATATATATATATATATATATATATATATATATATATATCGGTGAAGAATTGTTAAAATGGTTTCTTTAAATGTGCTGAAACTCTTCAAATGATTTTTAATCATCCAGTATGATTCCTATAATATGTACTAGAAGTTCATTTCATACTGAATATATAAATGTTGAAAAGAACTTACTGTTAAGTAGAAATGAAACTATAAGCCTTCGAATGTTATCCATTTCATTTTAACAATTCCGTAGTTTTATGTATATATCTGTTATCAATGTCTTCTTTAATACGAAATTTAAGCAAAATTTTGGCGTTTTTAGAAGTTTCCCAAAATAATGTGACAAGAATGATTCACAGAATTCTTATCAGGAATTGCGTAATCAGAAAGAGTTTAATAAAATTCCATTAATATGGTTTTAAAAATTAATAAATTTCCTTTCTATAATCCAAAATATGAATATTTTTAATGATAATTACTAATTTTCAAGTTTCTTCTATTGTTTCTAAATAAAATTATATGATTAATCCATGATAATTTGTTAGTTTACATGCATAAATAGAGATTTCAGATTTATTATATTTAATTATATGACAGAAGTTTAATTTAAATTTACCTTTAACACTGCAATCATATAAAAGCGTGCAAATGTAATTAACCAATAGAAAATAATAAAGCAATTCAAATAAAAATGTACCTATTAAAATAAAATTTTAAAAAATTATATTAAATACCTAGAGACTTAGAAAACAATTCTGATGATCTAAGATGCTTAATAAATTTTTAAAGGAATATTTAATGTTTTCTGTACTTGCATTTAAGGAGTTTTCTCTAATCATTGCATAAAAGATCTTTCGATGCAGGGATTTTAGCAAGGTCAGAAAATCTATAGATAAAATTGAAAAAATGGATCTCTTAATTTTACTTTGCAGAAACACACAAATAAACTACTGAAAAATCAGACAGCAAAATTTATGAAATAAAACTAATTTAAAATTATTATGAATTTTATTTATTATTAATTCAGAATCGGGACAAGAAATCAATGAAAAATTTGAATGAATTTAAAAAAACTTTTAATTAATTTAATATGAAGATAAATTTGCAGTCAATACTATATTTTGAAAAATTAATGTACAACAAATATTAAACATTATTTTAATATATTTAATTTAAATATATAATTAACAGACAATTAGAAGAAAATTATTTACAGGATAGAGTGCAAATTTAATAAAAAATATTATATATGTATAAACGACGCCCTGTACTTTTTATCAGAAAGACCGTTAAGTATCGGAAACAATAATTTCTCTGTATTATTTTATGAGAAAAAGTCCTTTTATAGGGAATAATGCAATAGCAAAACGAAATAAAGTGTTAACTCAATAGAAAAAAGAAGTTGTTCACATTTAATGAAGATTCGGAGATAGTGAGAAACAAACACATGCTAACAAACGAGCTTTATGCAGCAGGGGACACACAAATACAATTACTGTTGATACCCTTTTGCCATTGACCTTTCTTGTGTTTCAAGTGTAATGAGAACTCTTATAGTTTCACTAAGTCATTAATCCGCACATTTGTTTAATTTTAACGAGAATAAATTTCCGATAAATGGTTTGCCGTTTATATTATTAAACATTTGTGCAAACAAAATATTTAATTTAAAAAAATTATTTCTGTTTTATTAATCTAATTATATTCAATAGCTTTCGTTTTTAAATATCACAGGGGTTATAACTTGCATTATTTTTCATATCAACACCTTTTTCGAATTCAATCCTAAAGAATATGCAATGGTTCACTGCATAAGAAATATAATTTGGATTGAAATCTTAAATAGAGATTAATAATTTTAACATAATTCTCATAATTCGGAGCAAATAATTAGATTACAAAATGAATATATGAATTTTAATATCTTGCGTTTAAAAATGATACTTCTCATTAGGGAAGAGAAATAAAACGTATTAAAATGCAAATTATTCACCAATATATTAAGGTGCACAAGTCATATTCTAAAAAAATTTGCTCTCGTTTTTAGTTTAACATTCCCTTATGAATACGTTTGAAGAGTAATTAAAAGTGCTAAGGTATCACTTTTAATTACTCTTCAAACTTCACTCTTTAATTGTTGATGTATGGCCATGCCTATTATGCCTTGGCATTTTTCATAATGAATTAATATCATTGGAGCATTTTAAATGAATTAATATTTGAAATAGTAACAGTTATTAAATAAATTATAAGTTATAAATATATATAAATATAATCACAAGAAAACGAATAGTTTATTAATAAATACAAGATAATAACACTTTTGAATCATAGTAGCATTTTTAAATATTCTAATTAAAATTTTAAAAATAAATTGAATGGAACTGAAATGTATATTAAACACTGGGATTAATTAATAGCGTCTAACTATAAATATATTTTGAGAAATAACTTACATGATTATTTGATCCTTTATTGTTAATAAACATTCACATTTAATCAATATGCAGCTTCTTTGGAGATAAAAATTCTTTTTTAATATATTCATGTCTTAAAAAGTTTTACTACCTAAAATTTTTTTGTCTCAAGTAATTAAGTCGAAAATATTAAGATGTTAAGAAATATTCACTCAAAGTTCTGGTAGCAAATCGAAATTTCGTCTCATGCCTGACAGTTTAATAAAATTCTCCTGTAGCTGTAATAGTTTTTTTTTTGTTTTGTCCATCGTTTCTTCGCTGCTGATAAAAACTGATATTAAAACACACTTAATGATCTTAATTAATGCTAATATTATTTGGTTTAAAATAGTTCATTAAAATCAAAATGAATGTAGATATTTCTGTTGAAATGAAAAAAGTATATTTTGTTTACAAAATACTTTTCTCAGTTATTTTACCCTATCGCTTAATTTATTAGATATATATATATATTCATCCAAAGGCCCAAAATAACCAAAATATCTCTATTATATGTTGACACTTTGTAATGTTAAAATTAATAATTTCATTCCCAGTAACATATTGATAAATTTCAATTTTATTATATTTTTATGATTAATTAGTTTCATTATGAACTTTTTAATTATGTCCCTAAACTTAAATCTCCTTAAAAACTACAATCATTCAGCAAACACAAAAAATTTAAAAAGAAATTTTAAAATATATGTTTCTATTTTCCATTATATTTTAAATTCCATGTCTATTAAGTAATGCAATGAAGAAAAACTTTTATAATTACACCTAATCAACTTAAATTACACATTTAAATTTATTAAAAAAATTTATTTTCCATAGTGTTGTCTATTAAAATTTTATTAATTTAAATGTTTAAAAATGATTTTTTGAAACAGTAAAGTTTATTCAGTTTTCATATTAATGAGAGTTTGCTGAATGAATAAAGCGAATTTTTTAATTTCGCGATTTTTGTATAACTCGTTAACAGCTGTTACTGACATAATAATATATCACACAAACTTAAATAATCACCGCATTCTTCTTACTTTTATATTCCTACCAAAAAAAATATATTATTTATTTATGATACATTATTTCTATATTAATTTATGCATTTTTGTAATACATATTCTTATAAATTAAACGTAATTTGTAATATTCATATCAAACTCAATTAGGGTACGATTTAAAATTAAGACCTATTTACTTAAATAAAAACAACTATATGAATATAATCCATTAAATTTGAATTCAATAAGTTTAAAAAGAATTTTTTTTCATTTTTTGAATATTTATTAGAGTTAAAAATGTCTTTTAAAATATTTCTATGATTTTAAAAAGTGTAATGAAATTTAAGCTATCTTAAAATTTTATACTTAAAAATTTTCGTTAAAGTAGGACTTTATAGTAATCTTTAATATTACTTATAAGAAATTTAAAACTTTTGTTTGGTTGGCAATTTTGAATAAAAGCAGATTTTCTGATAAAATCATATTTTAAATTAAAACTTATCACTTTTTTAATTGACATATTTTGTGAGCAAGGAAGGCTTGAGGGTAGAAACAGACGTGAAAAAATGTAATTCTTTCTTAATGAGAGCATAGGGAGATATTTATAGGAGATTTCTGAGAAAAACATATTTTGAAACTTGGCTTTAAATAATAGATAATTATAAATTTGTACATATTATTTTTTCTCTAAGGAACAATGGTTATATATGAGTTGTAAATTTTGAAATACATAATTTTTATAGCATATTTTAAAAATTGCTTTCATACAAAAATATCTGGAGTTTACTATGTTACTATATATATATATATATATATATATATATATATATATATATATATATATATATATATATATATATATATATATATATATATATATATATATATATATATATATATATATATATATATATATATATATATATATATATATATATATATATATATATATATATATATATATATATATATATATATATATATGTATGTATATATATATATATATATATATATATATAAATACATACATATATATATATATATATGTTATATATATACATAGATGTATATATATATGTGTATATATATGTATGTATTATATATATATATATATATATATATATATATATATATATATATATATATATATATATATATATATATATATTTATATATATATATACCAAAACAAATAATATTATTTGCAGTTTTGATTATATAGATATGCACAACCATGTTATATTTTTATTTAATGCTTTAGTACATAGAGCAGTTTAATTAAACAATATTATAACAGCGACAATAACCTGAAAGTTATCAATATTGAATTGTATATCATGAACTCATTTTCATGTTAAATTGTGATTACTATGATAAACCATATCGAAAAAAATTGGAAAAATGCATAAAATTTGTATTTATTATAAATTTGTCATAACTGATGTATAAAGTATTTATAATAAAATATGTATTTATTATAATTAATAATGGCTTACCACACATACATCAATTGGGAAATGATTTAAATTGAAAAGAAATTGATTAAAGAAAATTTGAAGAAAATGATATTCTAAATATTAGTATATTCATTTCTTGATACTTACAGTTACTGAAATAACTGTTTTTCTTAGCTATAAATGTTTGAGGTAATATCCCAGTAGTTAGAAATTCAATGTAATTTTAAGTCTAGTACTAACAAGATAAGTATTTTTTTTATTTTTACTTTAAGCCGTAAGAACAAGAATAGAGTAGTATACGTGACTTCGACCATTCAAAAGATATTTTCAAAATAATTTACTCGCTGAAAGCTGAGTTCTTGGAAATAAAGTCGAAACAATAAAAACATGGTAGCGTTTATGTTATAATCTGTTCTAGGAAAATTATTAAAAATTTCAAAAACATCGAATGAAATTGTGTCAGTTTATATATGTATTTCTATACCGTAATTAATTTAGTTTTTTACGACTTTTAGAATATGGGAGAAGACTTTTTTTTTTTAAATTATCAGCCACGTGACGGAAGAAGCTTTCTCCTATAGGCCGATAAGTTGGACTTTCTCCTTCTCACCCACCTGTGACGTCACGAACCGCTAGATGAAGAGAGACGGCAAGGATTTGGGGATCTAGTTTAAAGGTTCAGAGATCCCTGGCTCACGCAGTACTTTGTTCACCCTCAGACAATTTGACGGAAAGAAAAATAATTTTAATTTTTTTAATAATTCGAATTTGTTTTTGTAAGATGGACATCCATATATTTTTAATTTTAACCCTTGCTGTGTTGACAGCTGCAGAGTTCAGTTACCCAAGGTGAGATAATTTTATAATTTATGTAAATCCTATGTTTAACATTAACACATTTAAAATGCATCTGTATAATATTAAAACTTTTTAGTTGATTTGCTTTTAGAGTTTTTTTTTTTTGTTTTTTTGTTTTGTAACTTTCCTTGTATTTCTGCTTTAAATATCATTTAAAAAATATTCATGGAATGTAAGTTATTACAGAACAAATTTTGAAAGTATTATTGTTACAATATATTGTATTTTAGGTAATTTAATAGAATTAAATTTTTCCTTTCACTTAGTAATAATTTAAGAAGCACCATATGTTTAGAAAACATTTTCGCAGTTTCTTTTCTTTTTAAGTGTCTTCATTTAAATTTGTTATGAATAAAAATGATGAAAGATCTTGAATTAATGATATTTATTTGTAAAGCAATAATTATTAAAAGTTACATTTTAAATATTCAATACCTTATTTAAATTTGCATCTAATATTTAGAATCATTTTAATTAAAGTTTTAATTTTACAATTTTAATAAAATTTTATATTAAATAAATATTTGCTTGATGAGTAGGAATAATTCTTACATTCCTAAAGTTAAAAGTTAAGCAAACTTTAGACGAAAGTTTTAAGCAATTATTTTAAAACTGTAATAGAGAAACATTGATATCTTTACAATATTTGATAATATTTTATAAAATATCTCAAAAATATAGCTGTATTTTCCAAATAATTAGAAATATTCAAAGAATAACTGTAAGTAATGTGATATATTCTTTAAACAACATAAGAAGCACATTTATTATAGAAAAAAACCCTTGAAACATTAAAGTAATTTTATTTTGGTTTCTTGTATCAAAATAGAGCATTTCAATATAAATAATTCTCTATTTTAAATAATAATCATTAAATCACATTGAATTTTTATAGAATTTTTTAAAATTAGTTCGGAGTTTTAGTTTGGATGACATTCTACAAAATTAACTGTAAATACATTTAGATTTTGTCAAACAATATACAAACCCAATCAATATCTCTTATGTTTTATGAAACTGAACAGTGATTTCTATAGGAAAGTCGAGAATAAAAACGAAATTCAAACTATTATATGATGTGGAAATATTTACTGATTATCCAAATTTGTTGGGAATATTACATTTATAATTATTATAAATAGAATATAATTCAATAAATGAAGAAAAATCTTTGCAAAATGCTTACATATATTTCATTATTTGTTTTGAGCTTCATCTAAAAGTTTATGAAACTTGACAACAAAGGGATCTATGAGAAAACATTACGGTAATTGTCCGAAACATAAAAAATTTGAATTTATTAACTTAATTTTTCATAATTTATTCATTATATTTAGTAGGAAAATATTACTAAATCATGGAAATGATAAAATACTATATAAAAATTTTAATTTAATACTTTCTTAAAATTATATTTTATAAGAAAATTGAATACTGAAATTTAACTAGTAGAAAGCTATTGAAAAGGGTAAATTTTGCACTTTGTAAAATATTATTAAATAATATTTTGCAAAGTGAGATTTATTTTTCATATTAAATATAGTTTTATTCAAATGTATTTTGGCAGTCTGGGGTTAAAAATGTATTTAATCAATCAACTATCTTCCAAATTCTTACGCACATTACCAATATTAAAAATCCAAATCCAAACATATAGACAATTTTAACTGAATTCTGATGAAATATAAAATTAACAAAATTAGGCAGATAAAAATGCAAAATAGAAATTTAAAATACTTACTGGAATTTAAAAGTAAGAAGCAATGGAATTATCTTAAATTTAATATTTTTACAATTATTAAAACGTTTTATCAAGTTAATTGCTATATTGCTTGAATGAAAAATTCATTTTTATTATATCATAGTAAAATATTCCCTATGTTGATATTACAAAGTATTATGATTATTTTACTGATGTACTTACATGAACCCTTCTATGTAAATATTAAATTCTCATCTTTGAATAATTATATAAAATTAACATTTTTTAAAAGTAAAAAATCTTTCATTTGCACTTTATAACAAAATATAAATTTATTACTGAAAATTGTCTTTCTAAGAAACCAATTCATAGTTACTCGATAAGTCTTGCGTAAACTTTAGTGTTTAATCTCTATTTTACACCACCATTAGTCGGAATTCCCAAACAATTATGTATTAAATTTGATTGACCTTTAGACGGTGACTTAAAATCTTTGACGTACCTAAATTGTTGCATATCTGACTTAAACATATTGATATGTTTACGTCTTTGAGAAGATGATATAAAATTATAATTGTGCATTTTCACTACACTTAATAATTCCTTTCGCCTTATTTAATAATAATATCAAACTTGAAGACATTTTACACAAAGCTGAAAAAAAAAAACTGAAACCTTACAATTTATACATGCTAAGCCTTAACTTTATGATAATATTAAAACTTTTTGATACTATTAAAATTAAATAATTCGACGCCGTTATTATTATTTTTCTTCTTCTAATCAAACGATAAAGAGAACAAATAATTGGTCCTTACTGTAATAATTAGAAAATTGAATTATTATATTATTCAAATAGAAAATATGAATAGAAATGCATTTTTTTTTAAATTGTAAAATAAAAATTACTTTTATGTTAAATAATTTCATCCATTTAACTGTACCTAAAATTAAATTTTATCAATCAAAAAATATTTCTTTTCTAAGCTAGAATAATCTAAAAGAAACTTTTATGAGAAGGTGAATATATAGTTCTACATTGTTTCCATAACAATAATTAAACATGTCTTTGATATAATCGAAACTTTTCATGCATAATTACAGTCTAAAATCATTTATGATTATTTTTGAATCTATACATGGTTCGAATATGAAGAAAAATTTATTATCAAGAAAAATAAACTTTCAATGGCAAAAAAAACTTTTAATAAAAATCATATTTAAATCTGGATAAAAATAATGCGTGTATGTATGTAAACTAATTATTTCTCTTCGCTGAAGATAAATATAACTAAGTCCGCTTAATTCTAAATTTCAATTCGTAACATATCCAGAAAATTAATTCAGCTTAAAATGTATTAGAAATCTGCAGACCATAGCATAAAATTCCAATGTGATAGATCTGTGGCTTGCCATTGTAATCTATTTGAAATTAAAATATTGAAAATATGCAAGCCTCATCTTATTAGTAGGAATACCAAACTCAGATATACTAAGTTAAAGTTACTTTATATATTGTTGCTAGTATACGTGATTGAAATAAATCAAGAAAGTTTAAAAAATATTTTCTAAAGCTTAATTTAATATTAGAGCAATTTAATTGAATATTAAACTTTTACGGTAGAAGATAATCAAACTTATGTACTGCTTTTTAATCAAATGTAACGAAATTATTATAGAAGATGTATTCTCGAGACTAAAGATATAGATATTTTATTCACTTATCTTAAGAAAGCAATCTCTTGTAACAAAGCGATGTTCTCACCCTGTGATAGGAATAAAATATGCTTTAATGTATAAATGACTTTATAATGTGGTTTATTTTACAAATAATATAAAGTTTGCTTCACTTCCAACTGTTTATTGATTAATATAATGTTTTTCAGACAAAAATAATTTTGGAAACATAAATTTCAAAACAAATTCAATTAAATACAAGGTTAGAAAATTAAAATAGCATTTTCTTATAATTTATAGTATTGAGTATTTAAGTCTATTTCTCATATAATATACTGCAAATCTTTTATACAGAATTTTCAGCTTTTATTACTCAAGTTCTTGGACACATTAATAGAAAGAAATGTATACAGACTATTATAGAGAAAATGTGTCTTTGGTGTAGAAGCTGGTATCCTTTAGCTTGGCGATAAATATTGGTGATTAAATTCAATTGAAGGCAAACCTGGTATTTTTGCGCTTTAATTAATGCAATTTTACGATTGCCGTTTTGTTATTCATGTTTTGGTGCCAATCTTGGCGTCAAAAAATCTCCAAAAAATCGAGGGGTACCCGTAAGTAAACTTTTACGAAAATTTAAGGGGAATTATCATTTCTTAATTAAGTAATGAATATTTCGGATGCTTTCATTTTCAGTTTGCAATTTAATGAAATATTAGAATTTTAAATACTTTTTTTGCATAAAGCAGTAGTAGGATTTTTTATACTTTGCATACATCCTTATTTCACTTCAAAATTACAAATTATTGCAATATTTTTAAATTTTTGACTTTTACATGGTTTACAAACAATTTGAGAAATTTTATTTTCAAATTTCAAACAATTTAAAAAATTAATTTTAAATTTTTATCAAATGTTAAAAGTTTTTATAGAAAATTAAGTTAATGCATCGAATTTTTTTAAGTTGAAATATTCTAATTGCATTCAAATGTTTTTAATACCTCAAAATCAAGTTTATATGTTCACATGTATATAATAATATTCTCAATCAAAATTTATAATATGAATGCACACACATTGAACTGAAATTGGATTATATAACTAGAAAAACAGAAAAAATTTTCTAAACCTCCAAGCTAACTTAAGTGTGAATGTAAAAAAAAATTATGATAAAGCGATTTTAATGTCTTTAAGAATACTTTTTAATTTTATTCATTAAATATGGTATTCTGCAATATAGTAAATAAACTAAAATTTACTTAAAAGAACTTCCAAATATATCCTGAAGATACCGTATGTAGAATCGATGCTTTTATAATAGCAAGAGAATTTTCTTTTTTCAGGAAAATAAAGCATTTTCTCTAAAATATATGAAAATAAAGGAAACTTTAGGTTTAGTCTTTCTTCATTTTAGATTTGAATTTATTTCTAGAGCGCTTATGTTTCACTCATCTTTTTTAAGAATCGATCATGGGGAATACAATATTTCTCATTATTTTACTTTAAGAAATATTTAGTCACAATATAAGTTAGTTTCCTTATTTTATGTATTAATTATTCATTCCTATTTAAGAAAACATTTCAAATCTAAAATATATTAAATTCTATCTTATATAAAATAAATTTAACTATGTAAAATTATTATGACTAAATAAATAACTATAATTGAAATATAAAATAATTAAGTAAATGTAAATAAATAAATTATAAATAAGTAAATAAGAAATATAGAATATAATAGTAGAATAATCAAAATAATTGTCACATTAAGTATTTCTTAAAATTTCTAGCGGAAATAGCTATTAGCCGTAAAAGAAATGTGCTAATAATTCCATGTATTTTTTAAAAATAGTATTTTGTTTTTGATATAAATTAAGCTTAAAAGTAATTTTTAAATATTGATTTATTTTTGAAATATCGGTATTACGAGTTAAATTTTAAGAACTACATACTTACTAAAAATGTTTGATATATAAAAGTTAATGTAAAGTTATTAATATTAATTTGGTTAGTTGAGGATGAATTTATTACCTTTTATATTTATATCATATAAAAACTTTTTGAAAATGTTAATAAATTTCGATACAAATAATGTAAAAAATAGCCAAATATATATTTTTAATGAACAGGTTGTTTTTGTGGCTTATTCCTCAAGGTCTAGCTACAAGCTAAGACCATGTCCAGGAGGTCGTGAATATTAAAAAAGTTATAAACAATAAGAAGTGAAGTTATAAAGTCTCCATGAAAAATCCCTAGATAGTGGCGGAGATGCTCATGGGAGGCTTGTGCAAAAGGGCACTTTTTGCACACTTGATGAGATTTTTGCCCATCAAGATAAGTAAGGATCCCTGTATGTCCACTCTTGAGCCTGGTGATTAGCTCTATCACTTCCAATTTTGAGAGCGTTATCAGAAGTTTTCCCAGATTACCAAAAGTGGGTGGGAGGAGTCTTCTGAATATTTTTACTTGTGATCTTAATTTTTGGCTTATTTCGGAGAAGGTCAGTATGTTACCAGTAGTTGATGTGCCAGAAGCCTCTTATTTTGCAAGAATATCATCAGACTCATTACTCTGTTGGCCCATGTGAGAGGGAAGTGAAAGTAAATCTTGTGTTACCTCGAAAGCCCTTCGAAGTCTTTAAGAATCAGAGCAGATGTTCTGTCTCCCACTGTAGTCCAGTTGCTCAGATGCTGAATGGCACTATTCAAAAATCTGTCAAAATTCAAAAATCTGTAGATGTAGTTTCTGAAATCAAAGCCGATAGAGTGCTTCTTTTATTACACTTAGTTCAGATCTAAGAACAGGGTAAAAATCTGAATTTTTAAGATTAATTTGCACAGAATGTGTCCATGACTTAATGAAAAATCACTGTCGCAAATATAGCTGTCTTCTTTACTACCATCCGTATATACCAATAACTGATGTCAGAATTTAGCATTATGATTTATAGAGCAAGCTGTGGAAGAGGTAATCAGATAACTCATGTTTTTTACTAATCTTAACACCCAATTCAGTCTGAAAATGTTTCTTGGTTAAACCCTCCAATGAATTAATGAACTTCTATGAACTAGGCTTCTCGATATTTGGGTACAACAAATCCATTGAATGCAATCTGGAAAATGTATTATCTATTTTCAACCTCTGATTACTAACTCAGTTTATGAGGAAGACAGAAGTTTTACTACGATGTCAATAGCTACAAAGCTTATTAAAATACTGAGAAATGCCTATGCTTCTCTTTAAATTTAAGGTCTGCAAGTCATATTCATAAAGTACCAGATATGAAGGATAGGAACTTTTCATACTAGTAATAATTCTCACAGCATTCAGCTGTACTTTTTCCAGTTTTGTTAAGTTGATGGCAGAAGCACAGAAGTTAATTGAAAAGCCATACTCTAATAGTGGCCTGTTCAGAGAGGCATGACTTTTTATCTAAGCGTAGTGATATTCACTTCCCAGTCTCTGCCTTTTTTATTGCGGTATATTCAATTTTATTCTCTATCAAATGTTCAGAATGTTTATTACTCAAAATCTCTGGATATAGTATGTATTCCAGATACATTGGATGTTTATCGTATTGGAGTTTTTGACCATTCATCACAATATTTGGATGGTAATTGTATAACTGATGATTTGCATTGAAAAAGTTGCAGATTGACATTGAAACAACATTTATGGCTATCAGAAAGATTCAATACTTCCTTCCGGGTATCATTCATCATAGTTTCGCCTTACTTTACTCCACGGTTGGAATTCCATAGAATTATATCATCTGCGAATATACGAAGTTTATTTTTGGATATTATCTTCTCCATATTCCAGAAAGAAACAACATAAAGAATATCAGATAAAAATGATTCCAAAGGAACTCTTTGTCATAGTTTAAAGCTTAGAGATTGAGTCGCTGAACTTTACTCTTATGTGACGATTTTTTATAAATTCATAGACCCAAGATAAAGCTTTGGCATGTATACCATAGATTTCGAAAATTCACTGTCAATTTATTCCTCGAAACCTTGTCAAAAGTCTTGGACAAATCCAGGAAGACAATGATAGTTTGGCTAGGAGGCTTAACCCTGACATGTTGTCCAAAAAATAAAATTTAGTATTTTGTTGAATGTCCTCCTCTATAGCTATATTGCTCAGGAGAAAACATGTTATTTAAATCAAGATAGTAAGTGAACCTCTCCAATATCATTTTGTCCATAAGTTTACAAGTAGAACTCCTTAAAGAGATGGGTGTGTAACTCTCAGGTGAACTTGTCCTTTTATTTGGTTTCTTAACGTGGATGATCCAGGCCTTTTTCCAGTCACCAGATAACTTGTCCTGGTTTCAAGAGAAGTTAGAATATCTAACAGTTTCTTTTTACCCCGATCTCCATGATTAAAGATCATAAGGTCCTGGATGTTGTTGAGGCTTGGAGACTTTGTTGGATCGCAAACATATGATGCAATATTCATCTCATGTCCAGTGAAAAGATCTCTGGATTGAAGATCTGCCTGCACTAAGCTATAGCATCCATGGACAGTTCTTCTGGCCTATATTTTAGTTTGCTTATCGCCATCAAAAAACTGTACTTTACTTAACCTTTGAAACTAAGAGCCTAACAAGTTGGTTGGAGCTCTTTCATCAAGTGGAGTTTGGTGTTATCCAAAACAGAGCTACTTTATTCATGTTGAGATTGTTTATTACTTAAAGATTTAGCAAGTCTGCTTCCATTGCTTGAAGTATGATCATCAATTGTTTTGCATGAATCTTCCCATTTCTCTATATATGCTCAATAGAGCATATGTTCTTTTAATTTTTATTTAAATGCTACTTAGGTTTTTTCTAAGTGAATGATTATTGGATTGCTGAATTTGTAAGCGTAGCTTACCTCTTCATAAAATAGTATTTTAAGGGTTGGATTATTATGCATATGCAAAGGTGCGTAAAATATTTAAATTTTCTCCTATAAATAGCCCGACCAGCAGTTTTAAGAATAAAGGCATCCCAAACCATATCACTTTAATAGTGAATGAGTCCTGTATTGGTGGGCCTGAGTCGATTTCACAATCAATTAAATAACCATAAAACTTTTAATTGACATTCTTAACATTCCAGTAATTTTTTCTCACAAAAAGACCTCTTTTTTTTTACATAATTCCACTAGTATAGGTAGATGGTCACTGCTATGGTTGCTAAGTCCTGCAATACGCTACTGGTACAATCATATAAGTCAGGGAGAACGATATTCACATTCAATAGTTCTCTAGTATTATGATAAATAGGTAGGATCGCCATTATTACAAACAAAATAGGCATTATCTTCAATCAATGAGAGCTCATAATGAATACGTAACTATAACTCAGAGCTCATAATGAATACGTAACTATAATTACAGATTAGCTGTCAATTAGAGAGGAAAATTTAGGTGGAAATCCCACACACATATTTTTTTATGAGTTTCGAATAATTTCTTAAGGTGAACTTTTTTCTTATCAATGAAATAGACTAAAATAAAACTTTTAAATTTGTGTAGTTATAAATTACAATATTTTTTACTAAATTCCTAAGAAATTATATCTGTTAGCAACGCTAGGTGAAATATATTAATAATATATATTTATTAAGTTACGTACTGTTGACCAATGTGAAGACATTGAACAATGAATTGCATTCCTACGAAATAACTTCAATTATAAATAACTAAAAAAATTTAAATTAAAATTTTATTGAAGTATATTGTTCAATCACACTTATAATTTAAAATGAAATGCTTTTATTTTATAGAATTATATATAATAATATTTTATGACAAAAAATTTATTCTTACTTTAATTCATATGATTTAAAAAAAAGTTTTACTTTCAAAATCTATATAGGCTTAAAAAATGGGCTATTTAGTAGAATTTCTGTTTGGAGAATCAAATCATTGAACTTAACTTCTTTTATAACATTACTTCTAATTTCTTTTTCAAATCATTAAAATGACTTGAGTTAGCTGATAAAATAAAGATCTGCGTGTAGTGAAGTAAAAAAAGTGATTAATATAATAAAACAGTATATAATAAAAATATTTTAATATTCTATTCATGGATAGTAATTAAAATAAAAATAAGCATTGTATAACTTATTCATTATTAATGTGTTATTTCTCACCCCAAATAAATAGAATATATGAATTAATCACAACACATTTATAAATTGTAATAAAGATAAATTCAATGATCAAGAAGATAAATAAATATATACATATATGATGATGAGTCTTTAAAGTATTTAAAATGCATATTTGTAAAACTCATAAATACGTGTGTAAGAATCATTATTTCAAACAGTTCTGAAAAACAAGAATTAATTAAGTTACGTTAGCTGTAATCTTCCTCTATTTTTAAGAAACAAATATTGCGATTAATTTAAATACTTAATTTGAAGACGCTTAATTAAAACCTTAACAAACACACACACATTGGACATAATTTTCTGAATTAAGCTTTTTAATAATTTTCTAGAACAAAAATATTAATCATGAATTATGATATAAACTATACATATGGGAAAATAAAAGAGACAAAACTGGAAAGTAGTATAAAGGAAATCATAAGGATCTTAATAAACTTTAATTATATTTCTTAGGGCTTTTAATTTGAAGAATGAAATTATAATTAAATTATTTTAGAAATCCCATCTGAAATCTCAAACTAAATGCAGAATTGAAAAGCATTCCTAAGTCATTATCAAACAGCTTGTTAACGGAGAAAAAATATTTAATGAAAACTTCACTATGCTACGTGCACTTAAAGATAAAAGCCGTTTAAAAAATTTCCTTACTTTTTTATGCTTATTCAGAAATTGTATAGTATGCTAAACTTAACCTTTATTATATTCTTATGGAAAATGAATAGATGTATAGTTATTCTAATATCAATGTTTGAGGGTTAATTTTTATTAAGAATACATTATTCTAATATCAATTAATTATGATATACTATCAAGAAAAATGGAAGCTTAGATTATTTAGAATAACAAAAGTGATAAAAAAAAGTCAAAATTCTTACAGTTACGCTGAATCAGAATTGCTAGTAAAGGCAATAATATTTCTTAGGCATAGGAAATGGCTGATTTATTGGTTAGAAAAATATAATGATACATATATCAATGATTTCTAACGGGCTATATCTCTAAAATAATTTGTGACAAAATATTTTTATAAAACTATAATTTTCGTATTATTTTAATGCTTAATTCTTTTTAATAAAATGCAGACCATATTGATGTAAATGTTACAATAAAAATACTTTTATAATTTGCTTAAATATAAAACTAAAATTAGCAAAGTATTGTTTTAAATGATTCATTATCAAACTTCCAAACCAAAATTTACCTCTGTAATCATTTTTGTTGTCATCTTTTTACCGAATTATATTAATCTTTAAGTATACTTAGAATTATATTGCTTAAAATAAAAATATTTTTAAAAATAATTATTATCTTAAAAATGTAAGTAAATATTATTAATGTGATTTTTATTAAAGAGAAAATAATTACTGAATAATAGATTTTCCTTTTATTATTCTATATAATACACTTATGAATATACATGTATTTAATATCATAATATAATATTTTTCTCATTTTAAATGTTAAAATTTTACTTAACATTGATTAAATAATGAACAATATTTTTACACATAGCATAGATAAGACACTTTTGTTTGCTATAATAAATACCTGCTAAATTCCTCTCTATTAATTTGCAATTAGAATATTATTCTTGTAATTTCTCTTAAATATTATATTATAATCGCATATTTTTACTTTCTAAAATTGCTTGACAATTGTATTTATTTTCATTCTAATATTTAAATATTTAATGCTATAATTGACTCAAATTAACTGATTAAATTTTTCTTCTATGATAATAAAATTATAAAAAGGAATTTTTTGAATTAAGAATTGCATGTATTATTGAAAATAATAAGAATCTATCATTTAGAATTACTTTTCAAATAATTTAATAAGTAGATTATTATAAACTTGATTAAATCACAAATTTATTCGTTTCATACCTTTTATTCAAAACTAGTAGTTAATAGGAATTTCTTTAAAAGTGCAACATACTTTTATGTATATTAATTTAAGATAACATTATTAAGTAAATTATATATTTAAATTACAATCTGTTTTACAGGAATCTTTTATACAAATGTATAGGTATTGTGTCCCCAGTTATTGGAATTAATATATAAATTTTAAATGATATTTAAATAAAAATGATTTAAATACATTGCAAATTCATTTAAAGTAGTTAATATAAGGCTTTATTATGTTATAAATAACCTCATGAAAAGTAATTCCGCATTTGAAATGTAATTTAAAGTCCGGCAAAACTTTCTTCATTTAGAATAATGTAATCGCGTATTGAATGTAATATTCCTTTAAATACCATTTACTACTGAAAAGTGCATAATTTTACTTCCATTTCATTGGTAAATATATCTTTCCTTTCCATTTATTCTGCATATTTGATTGCTTATTCCTTCTAATGAGAATAAATAATCTAATAAGAATAGAATAATATTTTTCAATTTTATATTCAATATAGTTTCAAAACTAGGGAGTTTTTAAAACTGATTCATAATAAAACATATAATACTTTTATTTATTAAGCTTATATCACTCCTTTAATAGTTTATTTAATTCTAATAATCTTGATTAATATATAATGATTCAGAAAGTCAAATTTAAATAAAATATTTTAAAGATATTTTAATATTTATTTCATTAAAAGTGTCTGTATCTTTAACACTCTATTTACAATTATTATTATTTAAATATAATAATAAAATTGCTTTCTTGATCAATATTATTATTATTATTATTCCTTGACTTTCATTATAAAATTGCACACATCAAATATATATACATTCAAATATTAAAATATCTTTTAAAGATGATTCAAAGTCTTACAGAAAATAAGAATTTCAAACAAAGTTCTTTAAGGCAACCTTTCCATTTCGAAGTGATTGGATAAATTCAAATGAAAACAATATCGATTCCTGAAAATCGATAATTTTGATCATTTACCAATGGTGTAATAGAAATTCAATCTACCAAAATATATCCAATTCATATTACTTTACTTCTCTCATATATTATCTCTCATATATTTAATTATAAATTTTTGCTAAGGAAGCAGTTCAGAGAATTCAATTACTATTTTCGAACATGTTCAAAATCATTCTCTTCAAAAACTCAAGTATTCTTAGAATAGTCTACCAAACAGTTTATCTTATGTCAAAATAAGAAAATAAATATTTTAAACTTTCACAAATACCAATTTGTCAAAAAAATATTTAAATGCGTAAGTTACAAACATAAGTTTAACGAGAAAATGGTAAAGGGAAAACTTGCATTAATTTTACTATATATACACACACACACACACACACACACATATATATATATATATATATTCTAATTTCGAAGAATTAAAGAGTTTGTGGACATTCTCTTGAGTTTGTCATAAATATAAGAAAATATGATAGATAGCACAAAGATTATTAAAGAAGCAATCATGATCAATTTTCTTCACGTCTATCTATTTTTAAACAAAAACATCTGTAGTTATATCGTAACATATTTTTCCATCAAGCCTATTCTTGTGCTCTATTATAACATCTGACCAATTAAAAATTTGAAACCAGTGTGTATTGGAATTTTTTACCGTAGTAATTACTTATCAATACTCTATTGACTATCATTTAAAATAAAACATGATTTTCATTTAACTATCTAATTGAAAGCAGCAATATGAAGTATGATTGTTTTGTGATTTAAATTTAAAAATTACTATAAGTTTTATATACTTAGAATAATTTTGAAAATATAGGTAAGTATAATTTTCTTGAAAATTTTGCAGTTTTTTTTTTTTTATTTTAAATTTATGTGTTAGATAGAGTAATCTTTCCTTTAAAATAATTATTTCATACTATGATCTTTTATTTAATACTTCCATTTCAGAAGTTACTATCCCAAACTTTCATATATACATAAAATACTCATTTGGTACAAATTAATTAAGAACTCCAACGACCTGTTTAAAAACACTGTTTCAACTTCGAATGTGTATACATATTAGCTCTTCTCCCTAGAGGGCAAATGTTTCCTAATATATTTGAGTTCAAGACTCTCTTATTTCGGTTTTCTAATAAAATGCTGCTAAAAGATCATTCTAATTCTACATTGAAATTTTTTTGAAGTCTAGAAATCAATGAATATTTGATTGTTCACATGATTCAAGGGAGAAAGCAACTAAAGTGAATTTCATAAGCTGTTAGTAAAGTTTTATTTAAGTTTAGAAAATAAACACTGTTTTTGCTGTATTTGAGCATTTTGTGAAAGCATATCAGTTTATAAATTTATTTCTTAAATTCTTTTACATTTAAGTTGAATAAAATGTAAATATATAATAGTAAAATTCATTATAAATACATTTAAAAATATTGTGAATGTTAGGAAGATCGATTATATACAAGTAAAAAGACAAAAAAGGAAAGATGATTTTTTTTAGATGATTATTTTTGTTGTTTAAAGCAATTTTCAAGGTCAATTTTAAAATATTGAATAAATTTAAGGACTTTAATGAGTTTAATATGTGGATTTTATAAAAAAATATGCCAGATGATTGCTAACCTACAAATGAATAAATTTGTAATTTTAAAAATGGGAATATGTTTTTTACCATATTTATAGTGAAATTTCAGTAAATCTGTGTCAAATTATTTTTCTTGATATACAGTATTTTCATAAAAGGTTTTTCATATAAGGCAACCCAGTTAACAACGAGTAATTGATAAGGAAATGATTCGAAACTTCATTGTTCTTATATGGTTTCTAATTAGATAAATGAATTATTCACCAAGAAGTGTTATAACTTATTATGCTGTTGTGTGTTAAACAAGTTGTCTTGATTGTACTTTATTACAAAATCTACTACCATCCCAGAAAAAGGGGTTATATTTAAAAAAAAGAGCTGTTGGTGCAAAACTAAAACATTGGAGGAAATATGGAGTCAAGATTAGCATTTTAAAGATACGCTTTAAATAAATTATAATGCTGGAAAAATCTAGTATTTAATTCAGCTTTTCTAAAAATATTTTGTATTTTTTGAAATGCGTGAAATTTAGTTTCATTGTCTTAAATATTTTATTGGCCTTTTATATTAATATTGTCATTAAAATAAAAATTCATAATTTTCAATTATGAAAACTTTGCGAGGCTTTTCTATAAACACAAGATATTGTAAATGTATAAAACCTTTTCCATTTAAATGTTAGTTAACTGGAGAGTAAAAATAATTAAAATAACATACATTGTACAAAATATATAGTTTAGTTTGATGTGAAACTGCATTCGATTTGTAATATGCATAATAGTATTATGTTCTTATATTATAATGTTCTCTACACTAGTCAAACAAGCTGGTCAGTTTTTGCTGATAGCTTCAGGGAAAAAAACTGTGTATAAATTCTTGGAAAAAAACTGCATTTGGAAAAACAGAGATGTTCGCAATTTATTAAAATTTGTTCAGAGTGCTGTTTTGCATCATTAAATTCTAGTCTTGATATCAGCTGAAAAAAGGTCGAATGGCGTATTGAGCGTTTGAAATTTCCTTTTAGTTATGAAGTTATTAAATATTGAAGTCGGGACACTTTTCCCTTCCAATGCGTTTTTTATCGATAGAATATTGAGAAAAGTGTAAACAAATGCTTTGCAATATGTGAAAGCAATACTTCTTCAAAAATCGACAGAATTTAATATATATATCTTTATTTTTCAATTATGAGAGAAGATATATAAGAAAACATGACGCAGCAAATATATTTTTTCTATTCATAGTAGCTATCCATACATGATATTTTTGAACGGACAAAAAGAACTTAAATTTATGCTCTTGAAAGCAAAGAACTTCAAGAGAAATATTAAACTATTTAAATCAATTAAGCCACGGTAAAAAAAAAAGCCCTAACAAATAGTGGAAATAAGGAATAATTTTCTTGTAAATCAATTACTAATGCTGTAATCAAATTTTTGAAATCAATCAAGATTTTATTTAATGTTAACCGAAGACCAATATCTTGATATAAGTTTCCTTGAGCTCTTTGCAGCCTTTTGCTATTCAAAACCACACAAAAATTCGGTGGACAAAGAGAATAAGGATTTTATCGATGTTAATATATCACTATAAATAAATTGGTTGTCAAAAAATAATGTTTCTAGCAGTAATACTGAAGTATGCAATGACGTTTTTCTCTTAAATCGTAAATTAATTAATAATTTTTAACCACACATTTAAGTCAGTTGTTTAGTGAAAAGATCATTATTTTAATATCAAAGTTCAAAATATTTTTTTAAATAAGGACTTCGTATTATGTTTACGTTACAAACAAATTATTAGGCCAGAACCGAGTCAAGTAAGTCTGTGTCCTAATTGATTTTCAGTGTTTTCAATGTCATTGCGTATTTAACTCAAATTTTTTATTGAGTCAAATACAAACAAATATTTCACTCAGAAATGTTTTAGTAAAATAAGGGCTGATTGCCATGTTTGCAAATATATTTGCTTATCACCATTATATAGAATCAAAATAAAATATATAAGTATGATATAGAAAAGAAAATTTAGATAATAAAACTAAAATTTTCATTGATTTAAACTAACATCATATTTTAATTCATTGAAGCTTGCCGCCTGAAAACTATTTTTATTTGGAGACCATATTTCAATCAAAGATAGATAATCATATAATAATTTGAATAAAGAATAATAAAAAAGATAATTTTTTATAAATATTTGTCTTTAATTGAATAAAAATTCTGAATTCGATTTTTTTCAGAATGTACTTCATGAATTTAGATAGATATCACTTTAAACCATAATGAATTTTTTATGATACACTAGATAAGATTCTTAAGTTTAAAAATGCTACTGTGCAAATGTTCACAGAAGTTTGCGTGTGTTATTCATATATGCTTATAAATATTCTGAAAAATCTACTACTTTAAAACGATATTCTCTTATTATATATTTTGAAGATATTGATATCATATTCTAACGGAGGATTCATTTTAAAATCGATTTTAAAAATAATACAATATATTCTAAGATTTTATCCCCTTCATAAATATTTAGAAAATTTTTAGAATTTAAAAAGTATTTGTAACAATAAAATATTTTTTTTTATTTGAGTAAAATTCTTATTTCTTTCAAGAGCTGTAAGAAATAATAATGTACTGTATGTAAAATAATTACCCTTTTATATGAATTTCATATTATAGAAGAAAAATCCCAAATTTTAACCTAAATTTTATAGAAGGATTTCTATAAAGATATGGAAAGAATAATAAGCATTCATTTTATGAAATTTAATAAGACAAAAGGAAATGGCGTTATGAATTCTCAAGCATTGAGAAATTACATATAAACATTTTAAGTTTGAATGACAGTTTATTTATATAATAAATTCTTGATTTAAACATAATATCATAATATTAGAAATCTAAAGTTTTCAGCCAAATACACAATATATATATTCGCTTTTTATATCTTATAATTTGTATCTTTTTACTGTATATATGGCTTGGCTTCTTTAAACAAATGTATGAGGTACACCAACCCTGCTATGGAATTCCAAAATATACATTACCAAATATGGTTAAGGAATATAGAACTAACCAATGATATCTCGCGCTGCTACTATTTTCAACGAATGAGTGACCAGTACGCTGTACTCTTTTTAGGGGGTTACGTTTTCTCGAGACTTGTTTTAGTTGAGCTAGCTCTCGTATGGAGCGGACGTGCTACAGATGTCACAGTTGGTCTTCACACAAAGAAATTGCTTCCGTATAATGTTTCTGTAGACAAATTATAATAGCTAAAATATTTATCTGTAAGAAGTAAAATCAAACCACATTTCGTCGATGAATCTTTTGAATTAAAATTGCTTAATGAATGCAATATGCATTGAAAATTAATTGCAAACTTAACGTTAGTTTTCTTTACTTATATGTTTAAATCAAACATTCTTTCTGATAATTTTGCCAAAATTAAATTTTAAATATTTTATACAATTTTTAACTATACTTTATGAAAAAATTGATCAAAATATGTTAAGGTTTTGCTTTTTGAGACTTGAAACTCTGGATTAAACATTTATCAACTGTATGTGTTATTTGCAAGCGTATTTATAATTTTTTCATAAAAAATAGTTTTATATATGTTATTTGTTAAAAATTTTTATCAGTCTTTGAAAGTACATATTTAATGATCATAAAATTTGTAATTAATTGGAAATTTCCTGAAGTAAAAGACTAATATTATTTTTTTTCTTAAACTAGCTGCGTTTTATTATTTAAATTTTGGAAAATAATATGTGGAAAGAAAAGAATTAAAAATGTATTCTATGTGAGGATTCTTAGCAAGTAAATTTCAATACTTTTTAAATTTACATGAAAGTCAATGAAATTGAATAATAAGAAAAGTATTCTAAAGTATTCTAATTTATGCAAAAATATTTCATTTACACTTTTTAAAAAATCATAGCAGTTTTCAGTAAATGAAATGAGATAAGAATAAGCAGATTTAAAGATATATATATATAAAACTATTTAGAAATTTGTTTTATCTTTTATATCTTACTTATATGTTAACGATGAAAATCAAAAATATGTTTCACCGTGTCATATAAATGTATTAAAATAGATTTATAGAAATGTGAAAAAATTGTAGATATTTATTAGTGAAAAAAAACTTTAAACGTTTGTAGATTAATTTGAAAAATTATTAAAAATTTAAACAGTTGGATGACACCACTCTTAAATAAAATTCGAAAAATTCAAAAGCAATGTTTTTGAATTTTTGAATTCGGTGTTTAATCCTTAGAAGAAATACTAAGAAAAACTTTA
This sequence comes from Latrodectus elegans, assembly GCA_030067965.1. Classification (NCBI taxonomy): domain Eukaryota; kingdom Metazoa; phylum Arthropoda; class Arachnida; order Araneae; family Theridiidae; genus Latrodectus; species Latrodectus elegans. Next base: position 105,736,467 of record CM057814.1, on the reverse strand, counting down.
AGTGGTCATCTTAAAATATATATTTACAAGTAATTTACTTTTACTCTATTATTATACAAAATGAGTTAATAAATTTATATATTTCATTAAATAACTAACTAAAAGCAAAATTAAGGAAATTAAGTTGGATAAAATTCTAACATATAAAATAAAATCTGTATCATATTTAAATTAATGGAACAGCTTTTAAATACAGAAATTACTTTAAGTATGAACTATTTAGAAGGCACACAAGCATTAAATTCATTCTTTGAGTCCAGAATATAAGTAATAGTAAAAATATGATGTTCCTAATGAATTTAAGGAATAAGTAAGTTTTATACCTAATGTCTGTGCATCTGCTTCAATTTTTATTATGTTCCATTAATATTCTAACAAAAGATCAAATATTTACTTTTTGTTCCAGCACCAACTCGTGAGTCTCCTCATAAACGTGAGCAGCTGAAAAAGTCATTCCTTATATAACCAAGGCCTAATTTCTTATGTCTTAACTAATCTTGTAAGATTTAATCTGATTTATTAGGGCCTTCTTTCATATTCCAGTTGTGTTAAAAACCTTCAGTTAACGTCACATTTTTTAATCTTGTAATAAAATTAGTTTTGTAAATTCAGATCAACTGTTCACAACTTACCTTTTAATTTAATATAATAGAACCACTGTTACATTTATATGAGTATTCCATTAATATATTAAAAATTCTTAAAGAAATAAATTCTTTGCTTAAATAATTAACTTATTTTTGGAACAATTAAAATGTACTTTAAAATGTGTTATTCATATTTTAAGTGCTTAATCTGAGCTTTTTATACCTCAATATGATATTCATTGAGCTTTACATCCCAATTATACCATTTTTAAATAGAACTTTCATATCTGAAATTGTAATGAGCGTAATTATTAAGAATTGAAATTAATAATTTATTTATTCATTGAAGTATTATTATTGATTAAACTTATAAGTAACAAGCTCAAGTTTCCGAAATAAGCAAATGGAAACTTACTCCTTATAAAACATTAATTTATTTTCAAAATAAGTGCTAAGACAATGAAAAATGTGTGCAAAATTAACGAAGTGCATTCATAATATAATATTGAGAAGAAAAGTGTGCTATGGCAAAATAATAAAATAATAATAATAATTTAAGACACTTATAATAAATATATTTATAACATAGTATATATAGTTAAATTATATAAAATTAAATTCCATATTTTAAGCATTTTTCTCATTTTATTCATTAAACAATCAAAAATTTCTGAATTGTCTAGCAATTTTATGATAACTTTCATAGTTCCTTTCTCATAAATGAGTTGCTTCGCATTGAACAACACAAAAAATAGTGCAGTACTTTTTAGTAATTTGTGAACTGAAGAAAATTAATTCCAAATTATTCAAATCTTTGTGTAATCAACACTAGAGGCACTTTAATCAAAGTATCATATTACTTGAAAGCGTTTGGCTCGGTAATTAGGAACGTGCTAAAACTTTATTTTGTACCATTCAGCAATATTTTGGCATGAATTTAGAGAAGAATTGCAAAACTCACTATTGGCTGTTATTGTGACAACAGCCAACAGTGAGTTATGCAGTTTGCGAGCATGATTTGCTTGTGTAAGGAAATCAACCTAGGTAAAATAATAGCTGTCAAAACAAAAAAGGCTGAAACAATTTAGGAAAAGTTTTTTTTTTTTTTTTTTTTTTTTTTTTTTTAATGAAAATCTACAAAATATTGTGTTTTTAATAAATTGGTTTCCCACAACAGAAGAGCGTGAGTAATGAAAACTATAATATCTTCCATGTTCCTTACAGATGGTGCAGGCATTAAAATCTTTCACTTTTGTGCTTGTATTTTTAAGGAAATTTCCAAGAGTCGATGGCTTCCAGAATAGAACTCCTGAATTGAATAAATTTCCTTCACCTCAATAAAAACGCTTTTCCCGTTTTTGTCAAGTTTTATCTCCGATATTTACACTGGAACACAAACTATGCAATAAGTCTAACGAATCATTATCTTGAATCCAAAACAACGAACGTTTCCTGTACCATTTTCAACAGAATGTTTTTTTATTTTTTTAAATCAATAAATGATATCATGTATGGTAAAAACCCTTTATCCATATATGATATCAGAGTGATTGCTTCTTCCATTAAAATAATTGGTTCTTTGCATTAGTCAGCAGCAGCTCTCTAACACATAGTTTAAAAAAAAAAACGTATATTAATAAACGGTATCGGTGCAGAACGGAAACCAAAACAATAGTCCTTGGTTTGATAAAAATATTTGGTGTTAAATATTGCCATTGAAATTTAATTTCTGGTGACCTTGTTAATTTCATCGCTTTAACTAAGGTAGTTTGATGGTTGGCATTTTATTACTTTTTATGTTTGGAGCCTATTTTGATGTCGAAGAATTCGCCAATCAGTAAGTAGACTCTTACCAAATTAACAAACGGGTGTCTAACTCATCGCAAAATTGACATTCTAGATCAATTGAATATTTTGATGTTTTCACTAACATGCACGTAAGCAAACTGTCTAAGCATAATAAATTTAAATGAACAAAATCACAATTTCCTTACAAGCATTTAAAAATATATTTGAAACCAATAAGAGATACCTAATAAAATCAGCTGCATTATCTTTGAAAATTCATAACGCGTGGAACCAGTTTCTAAGTTTCAATATAAAAAATATATCAGCATTTATAATTTTTAAATAAATCACCAAATATAATAATGTCATCTTAAATATATGAAATAATACTATCCTTTTCATTCTAGGGTTTTGCTGAGTATGTGGTGCAATAATTATAGCACAAAAAAGATTTTACACTCATAAAAAAATGCATAACCATTTAGCTTTGCAAGAAGAGAAAAATTGTTGTCTTAAGCATATTTGGGAACAGGCGTTCAGAGTACCATCAATCATTACAACTGATTTATTTCCTATATCATAGTTGCAAAAATAAGGGAAAGAGAATCTTCCAATTTGTCATATGGTATTTATTGGGTGAAGAATCTCCTATACTTGTAAAAAAGTATATTAGGAATACGTTTCATTATCTTCTTAATATCTAATATTTACACTTATGCTATTTAATTCATTTAACTTTAAATCATTTGTCCACATAACATATATTCACTATGCTTAAAAAATATATTCATAAATATCTTTCATTTTGAAACTCAGAAATAAATATAGTGGTGCAAGAGGTAAATGTATTTATCATAATCACATTTTATTATTTTAAATACTAAACATAAAATTTTATGAGTTTTAATAAAAAAAATTTATTAAATAAATAATCAAAACTCAATTGAATTCCAATAACAAAATTTGCATTCATTCACACTAGACAGTATATTTATTAATATTTATTATTCATCCCGTTTTCTTAAATAAATATCAACTAAATAATTCAACTAATAAGTTCGGATATTTTAAGTAAAGAGATTATGTTGATACATCAATGACTTTTTTGACTAAAAGTTTAAGAGTGTGAATTTAAATACTTTATATCAAGTTATAAAACTGTAGCCACTTTTCTTTAAAAGATATTAAATATATGGAAACATTATTATATTACATTTTAAAAATCTTATATATTATTAGGAAAGTATTTTATTAATCGTTTATTACTGACTGAAATATTTTACATTAAAAATATTTAATCAAAACGCCGATTGATGAATATGAATTAAGAAATTTTTCAATCGCAAAATCCTCTTTTAAAATTAAAATATTTCATGAGATTTAATTAAAAAAAAACTTTGATTATGATAAAGGTGTGATTATGATAATATAATTAACGAAAATTTCATTTTAGCATGTTTAATTCCAGATAACAGAAAAGATTTATTTTATACAGGGTATAAAAGATTACGATTAATTTGCTTTATAATTTACTGGTGTTAATATTTTAATCTTAGATTATTTCAAATAAATGTATTTCCTTTAGATAGTTTTGACAAGATTTTGTGATGTTCTCTTAGAAACATGTTATTTCAATTTAATGGATGAATTTATTAATAATATTGAAAATAGGATACAGGATCTGTATTTTTACATGCATATTTTTATTTGAATTATTGTTTCAAAAAGAGAATTTCGTTTTCAATACATAAATTATTTAAAATGATAACTAATTTTCAAATTCATTCTTCAGTCAAAGGTTAAATTTCATAAATTATTAATGCTGTTCATATTTGAATTCAAAATTTAGCTCAGAATTCAGGTTGGTTTGTTGAATTTTATGGCGCAAGGTACAAATAAAGACAAGTTGCCCCAAAGCTCAGAATTCAGATCTGTCTTATATATTAATATCTTAAAAATATTAGCCACATAAGTCCTTAAATATATTAAATTTTCGTCTAAGAATCTAAACATTTCTTATAGTTCTTGAAACCAATAAATATAACTGAAGCATAATAATTTAAACACTCAAAATCTTGTATTTGCCCTACATTCAAGTAATTAACAGTCTCTGCGAATCATTTGGATTAAATAATTATTCACCATTTTATATTACTAAATTTGAATATAATCATATAGTTTTTAATTGACTGTTAAATCTATCCAAATAACGTAATATTTAAAAAGTTGTTTAAAAGATAAACTTGTAATGGTATTAACAGTGAAAAAAATTAGATTTCTTCACATAAATTCGATACATTTATGACAAAATTCCAAACATGATTTCAGATCATAGCTCTTTAAGTTGCTGAAAAATAATTTCAAATTGCTTACTTTATTATGCTAAAATCATTCTTTTTAATTTAGTTTTTCATTATTTAATTGAATATTTTTCATAAAGGTGTATTCAACCAATTTTTTTTAAAGTAAATTCTGTGATACATATATGTCACTAAAAGTAAAGTAAGAGTCTCTCTATTGAGTGCTCGACATTTATATACTTCTCCTCCAAAGAAGTTTTCACATAAGATTAAGTAATTACAGAAATATTTCTTAAAAGAATTATATCTGGGTTAATAGAAGAATGAGCTTAATGTAAAAATACAAATGAAAATCAAATCAAAAGAAAAGCCTAGAATTATTTATTCATCTATGATTAAATAATTATTGAATTATTTCTCTTTCAAGAACTGTTAGTAAAAAATTTAATTAGAATTAAAAAAAATCTTCAATAATTAAATTATATTACATTTTCTACGACGTAATATGTTTAAAATTTAGAATTCGTAAAAATCAATTATAAGATTCAAAGATTAAACCTTTAATACTTTTACAGTAACGGAAACTAAAAAGAAATTGTAAGTTTAATAATTCTTAAGTAATTATAGATATAAATATTTGTCTTTTAAATGAAATTACTTTAACTATCGGTATTACTTAAGCATTAAAATGATTAAATCTTCCTCATACTGCTTTTTCTTAATTTTATGTAATTTTTTGGTAATTTTTCTAAAAACTATTTAATATTCTGCATAGAAATAAAAATAAATGTGTTAAAAATTGTTTAGACGAGAAGGAAATTATTTTTCTTCTTTAATTGTAAAAAATTTAAATTAAAACATTATTCGATTAAATTGAAAGAAAAAATACATTCACGACGAGCTTAAAGATAATGCTGAATATAAAAAAAAATCCTTTATTCAATAATTAAAAAAAATAATTATTGATTTTATGCAACTCATTAGAGGTAATATGAATTGATATTTTATTTTAAATGTACATTTGAATAATAATTTTTAAAATCCGAGGAAACGTACAAAAAATAAATATTTTTGAACGAAATTTAAAAATGTTTAAATTTTCGTATAATGTACTTTTGAATTGTATCCTAAGTTATTCAATAATTGAAATTAGAATTCGCCATCATATCATGTAAAATTTTGTCATTAATTTTAAATATTAATTACAACATTCAAAAAAATTATATTAGAGAATAGCACTTTTTTACATCTACTTAGTTTAAAAAATAATAAGTTCTTTATATTGTAAACTAATAAGCTTTATCAAAATAAAAATTAAATCTTTGACATTTTTTACCAAATTCAATTCCCTTAACTTTAAAAGTGCGCATAGTTTCTTCACATTTTATTTATTTTTATTTTATTTCTATTTTTCAAAAATAAGAACCACTTAAAACTGAGTTAAATGTGCATTCCTTTTGAGTAAAAGGCTAAGTGATATCGACTAAAATAGATTTTGAATGCGGTGATAGTAAGAACTGGATTGAAAATGAAAGTTTTATTTCAAAAATATTAGTGATGCATGTCAAATAACTTCATGAAACGCGTTTCAATTACAATGAAAGTAGTAATTTTCCTTGGGGCCTAATATTGATTATTCTCATAATTCAATATGGTGTTTTCATCACGTTGTCAAATATTGATTTTTTTAAAAATTATGTCTTCATAGTGGGTGGGATATTTGAGTTGAATCCAGAAAGGTTCATCTTTTTGTTCGAATTTCCAGATTTATTAAATTTAAAGACAACATTTAAGACTTATTTTTTTCCTTCCTTTTAAAGAGAATATTCTGTAGGTTTTTCATATTAGTTTTTATCAAAATGGTAAAAATGTTGCATTTGAGTTTAAGTATTTATGTTTTAAGTTTGACTAATATGAATTTACGTACTTGTGGAAAAATAACATTTTTGATCAGAACATTTATCAATCTGAAATTCATTTCAATAATAGCATCAAATGCTTTTTATTATTAACTCTTTTAAAATCACTAACTTAATATGCAGATTATTTTCTTACAAACAAAATTACGCAGAATATTTTATTGTCCCTAAAATTAAAACCAAAATTACTTTTCAAAGAGATGTGTTTAAAAAAATTCAATATTTGTTATTTTCGCAGTAAATTAATTCACTTTAAAAATTTAATGTGATTGATCTTAATATTTACAAATTGTTATAAAACAGAAAATTAGGAAAAAGGATATAAATTAAAATGGAATTTCAATTTTCATTTTTAATATATTGAGTTTAATAAGCTAAATCTTAATTATCATCAATTTAATGAGTTATTGAGTCATTTGTAAGTAATTAGCATACTATTTCTTAAAGAGCATGTTAGAATGAAGATTAAATATCACTTACATATAAAAACTTAGATTGGTAACCCATTACTTTAAAAATGTGATAAAACAACTAAAATATAAAAACTGCTACATAATCGGAATAAGTAATTAAATTAGAATTAAATTTGCACGAAAAAAAAGATATGTACTACCTTTACTAGTGGAGTGTCCTAGTGTATTGTACATATGTGATTTGAAATTTTTTTTATTTGTTTTGACTAATAAGCGATAATATAATCTCGAAATATATCCATGTTGATTGAAAGGTGAAAATACGTCGAAGATTCAATTTAATTTAATTTGTTAAGCTTATCAAATATTTCACTTTAGTAAATTCTAAATTCAATGTTATGTAAAATAATTTTGAAACAATTCAACTTCAAAATCTAAAGTAAAACTTTAAATTAAAAATTTTATTACTTATTACGATGTAAACTATTTCATTAAACTCAACAAAAGGAATCGTACAAATTAAGTAACAAACAAATTTTAATATAAAAAAAGAAATGGAATTGTTTACTTGAATTTTGCATTAAAAATCATCATTAATTTTTATTATGTTAAAATATAAGAGGAAATAAATCGACATCAAAGAAAGTTTAAATAATATTTTTGGAAATTTTAAAAAAATATGTGTGAAATAACAGTACTTATAGCAATATTTTCTTGTAAAAGAAACGAATTCATTTAATAATATATTATACCATCAGTCATAAATTACAAGAATCAAATTAAAATGACATATTTTTGACAAGCTTAGAAGTTTAATGCAAGGTAGCATAGTAAAAATTTTTCATCTATTATTAACATTTTCTCAAAAGCAGAAATAAAAATAATAATGTTCAGGAGGGTTTTCATATTTCAAGGATTGCTTTTCATTACTTGGTCTCCTTTTATCCTATGACTTATAAAAATAATCAAATAAATGTTTATTCACTCCCTCATAAATTCACTTATGAATTTGATTTCCAGCATTATTTATGCAAGAGTAAGAATATAAATAGTACCTATCTAATCAGCATGTCAAAGAAAAACATGGCGCGTTGAAAATCAGAAAAAGAAAATATTTATTGCTTTTTGTTTCTATTTTTGTAAAAGAATTTTCGGATATTATGAGAAAAGGATTATTACTTATTCAGTCCTATCACAAATATAGATGCGACTAAGGAATTTCCGAAAATAGATTTTTGTTTTGAAAAATAATTTATTGGACATACGAACTGCACACACACACACAGATTTAGTTAATTGATATCTTTAGTTCATGAAGATTTAAAATACTGTTTATATTGTCTCTAAGAAAGATAATATATCATAAATGGATTACGTAAAAGATAAACTAACAATAAAGAATTTTTCAAAAATATCTAGCACTCATATGTTTCATGTTATAGATTTTGAAGTGTGCAAATATATGTTTAGAAAATGTTAAATTTCTGCGCATGCAAATTTTATTAAAAAATAAATTAAGAAAGGAAATTTTTTTAACTATAAATTTTAGAAACGTAGCACTAGTAATTGCATTTCATGAAAAATATTTAAAAACCGAATTGAAAATTTCAATGCAATTCAATTACATTTTACTTGAATATTATTGAATAAAAATAACGATAAATCTATATTTTTCACTCTGTCGCCCAGCCAGTATGGTGGTTACAGCCCTCGGCTTCTGCCGGATGGGTTCGGGTTTGACTCCCGAGTAAGACGTGGCTGTTATGTGCCACCGGGATGCATCGTTTGTTAATAAAAATCTGCTGTGCTCGTCTAGTAATCCTGTTTGTTTACCATTCTTCATATGTATCTTGGCATTTAGGGTGCGATGGTGGCCCATCCCCTGTGGTGCACCCGAGGCAACGCCTCGGCGGCAAAGAGGTCGCTGTTTCCGGCCGGTTCTTTGGGTATAAGGGGACATTACATCCCTACATACCCCCACCATTGAAAAAAAATATTTTTGACTCTTAGAAAGTAACAAGTTTCGTGTTTGTTAAATACGGGTATATACAACTGCAATTTGCAATATGTTTTCCTTTATTGGTAAATACTTAAATCAAAAAAATTATAATTTAATTTAAATGTTGATGGAAATGATTTTCAAATAACATTTATCTTAGATAATTATATTTATATATTTTTAAAGTATATTTCTAATAAACTATGTATTAGTTATTAAAATTAAATTTTATACAAAGTAATTTTGGGAATAAAAAATGTTACATATTTTATTATCAGAGAATAATATATTGTACAATATTACATATTACAACAGAATTTTTTACGAAATACAATCTCAAAACTGATTTAACAATTTTCTCATTTTTATTTACAATTGTTTCACATGTTATTCAAGAAATGATTTTTGTAATATCTAAGGTATAATAACACTGAAATGTATTTTTCTGTATTATTAATCTGGGAGTATTAATTCTATTAATCTCTGATAGTTACATGATTGTAAAAAATATACTTTCTTGTGACCCTTGAAAAAAATTGCAGATTTTTGTACTAAGTGTGTTTTTGTGGGCTTGAAGACCCAAGATAGTCGAAAATGTATTACATGAAATAAACCAACATTGCTAACATTATGGCGCCAAACTGGCAAAAAACTGAGGGGCAACCTAAAGTATAGACTAGCTACATAATTTACTTTACAAACTATAAATTATTTTTATTCCCAATATAAAATTTAAAATATTTCCTTAGAATATATATTTTATTTCCATTTCATAGTAGACATAACTTGATAATAGCTACAAAAAGTATTTACGTTCTGAATTGTGGTATATCGTCCATATAATATAGGGTAAACAAGAAAAATTTGCCGTTTTTAATAACCCAAAAGAACATCACCCGCAGAAAGTGTAACTTATTGTTAGTCCTTGAAATAATCACCATCGGCATCCATCATTTTCTACCAACCTGTTTCCGTTTGTGCAACCCTCTTAGGATAAAACTCGTGGATTTCGGATGTAAAGATGTCAGTGCGTGCTTGGCGCAAGTCTGCTTCACTGGCGAAGGATTTTCCATGAAGATGATTGTCCTGGGAATGATAGAAGCGATAATTTGATGGAGCAAGGTAAGGTGAGTGAGGAGAGTGGCAGAAAGTCTCCCAATCAAATCATATGGTATCCCTGTCCCCGCCTCGACATGCGGCATTATGTTATCGGCCAAGAACAGTACACCCTTGCAATTAACCTGCCGTTGGCACCTTCTGTTGTTGAAAGTCTCCCAACCTAGTTGCTGTATGTTATTCTGTATTGGCCTCCCGCGAGGTATGTGACCTCGCGTTATTAGTCAAGAACAGTAAGCCCTTGTAATTAACCTGGCTCTTTCTGTTGCATCCATTTCAGTGGCTGCGAGTATAGATCCAAGGTGACTGTTTGATTCGTTGGTAGCAAAACATAATGAACCACTTAATGGACTAGCCACGAAACACTACCACTGTCACAGAGGGACAAATCTTTCAATTAGTATTTGTGAAACCAATGCCTTGCTGTTCACTGCATTATTCCCATATGCTTCACATATTCGGTGACTTGATAAGCCAACTTTTGTATAGTCAAAAAGCAAACAACACCTAACGTGCTATTTTGATGCATCCATTTTTTTCGTTACTATACGAGTTACGATTCGTGAAAGAGCGTCGTAAACCTGTTAGTATAATGATTGATATTCCTTCTCTCGAGTGAGCAGTGTCTCAACTATGTCCTACACTAATTTGCATATTTCTTCCAATTTCAATTAATCACAGTGCGAAAATGGTAAGAAATTTCTTGTTTATTTTATAATATATTTTAAACAGTATTTCAAAAAAATTAATGTTGCATTTGAATAATTTGCGGGATTTGATTTCGAAAAATTAACTGAAGTAATATTTATTCTTTTTATTTGTCTATATTAGATTAGTATTGTTTCTTTAAATAACTATTCATAGTTGTTTAAAGAAACAATACTAATTTTAATATTATCAAAAAATTAAATGTTCGTTAATAAATGCAATTTTAATAAACTATCAGAATGCTTTAATTTACATATATCATAAAACAAGAAATCCTTTTTTGCTTTCACGAAAAAAGCCTTATATGTAAAATAAGATTTCAATATTTTATTTTCTAAATAATTGTATGTTTTAAGCAACAATCTCATTATGTAAATCAATAATCAAGCATTGTAATAGACAAAGCCCTTTTATCTTTATTTTTATAGCTAGTATTTCACAGATTAAGATATCTTCAAGGATTAAAAAACGCGAAAAGCCTGGATTATTTTTTGATTAAATATAATTGAATTTTATTTTACTATCAAAATGATTTTTTTCACCACTTATTTCCCTAAATTCCTTTATTTAACAACACAATGAGAATAAAAAAAATTCTTCAATGTTATTAAATAAATACACTTTAATTTGGAAAACTAATAATTTGATGATAAACAATCATTTGAAAATTCAAAAATTATTTTTAATTCATGGTTTAGTATAGTTAGGTTATCAACATTTAAATACAAGGTTTTATTTTGATGTCTAATCTTATAATTATAGAGGATATATCTTAAAAATGAAATTTTGTTGTAAGCTAATATTTTTCATGTATAATTTCATCAATAAATTACGTTTATATGTCATACAAACGTATTATTTAAATTTAAACTTTAAGAGTGAAATTGAAACAAATTTACGATTAGTCCTTTAAAATATCAATAATTTTATTCTTTTTTAATATTTTTCAACTTTATGTAGTCTATGAATATTCGCAAGAACAATAATTAGCAACAATGATATTTTAACTTAATAAAAATTATAAAGATGTTCTTATTTTAGATTTCTATCAATTTTAATTTTACATGAACGCATGCATGTATAAACATCAATTATTAAAATCAGTAATTAAGATTTGTGACCATTATAAGCATTCAACTGGTATAATTATACTTTATAATACATATGGCACAGCTGAGTATAATCCAACATACCAAATACTGATTATTTTTGGCGTTGAAGGAATGTTGCCAGGATGTTCTATTGTGACGTCTTGAGATGACGTAAATTAGAATTTTGTACATGATTGTCATAGGTCAACATCTCTACAACAAAGCGAAATTATCACAATAAGAATTTACAATAGAAAATAAGATTATAAAAAATATATCTTTTGATTAGCTTCAGTGAATTAAGTATGATTCTTTTTTTCAGCCCAGTCATTCCGCAAAGATCCCTCCGAGAGATCGTCAATAAAAGAAGACAACTGAACTACATTAAAAGTCTTCTTCAAGACCTCGACAGCAAACTGGAAAAATTAGAGTATACATTATTTCATTTCCCTTCTGCCTTTCAGCTTTAAATATTTTTTGGAAAAACCATTTTTAAATATTATTTAAACCTTTTTAACTGATTGCTTTACGAAATCAGTTCACGAATTAACTAAGACAGACAGTTTTTTTAAAGTTTATAATATTTAAATCGATATCTTTATGCTTAAGTATATATATATAAAACAAAGTATATGTTACAAATCTTAAGATTATTATAGGGCACTTAAATAAGCAGATTTCATATTTAAAACACAGTCGATGGGAAAATGCGAGACTGGAGGGATAAATTGTGAGATTATTAAAAACAAGTAAATGAAAGAACAAATAATGACTAAGAAATTAATCAGTTTATGTGTCAAATAACTTAAAATTGTTGTTTGGAAGAGTTCTAGGAAATTTTTATTCCTTCGTATCATTTCTGGGAGTATAAAAATGATGAATTCACGCACATTTAGGTGAAGATCCTCGAATGCTTGGTAGTTTGACAGATTACTATTCGAAAATCTTCCCATGCATCCTCTTTGTCCATATACACCTTATTTTTTCATAGTCCCTTGCATGAAGTACATTAATTTCCAACTGCTTTTTGTTCGTAATACACTTGAAAAGTTGCAATTTTCCCTAAAAGAGAGTTTTACAATTTATACTAAATTCAGTTAGACCCTCCAGTATCATTACACTTTCTTTCTAAGTGAAATCTGCTTATTTAGGTGCCTTTGTTTTTATTTATTAACTGTTGAAAAGCATTATGTACTATTTGTGGTTTTTAGCTCTTTATTTATCATAAAAAAGGAAAGGAAAAATGAAAAAAATATTTTCAAGAAAATACACTTAGTGATCATTCGAATAAGAGAATTAAAAATGTAATAACTACTAAAATCCTTCTGCTGTGATTTCAGGTGAAATATTCTTATAGTTTGAATTTCAGTATCCAATGTTTTCATCGTTAAAAGAGTCTTTTTTATTATCAATCATAGTAGTCTTCAGAAAGTGAATTACAAATAGCTTTATATTACTTTTTGTCTTGATTTGTTGAATAAGAGAGATACTAGAAATTTTAGTAGTAAAGATTCTGGCTTTAAACCATGTGACAACTAATAAAATATAGATAATTGAACAAATATTGAAATTTCAGTAACTGAAATAATATTAGTCCTTCCAATTTTTCTTAAGTAACTGTTAAAACACCAGTTGAATATGAGCAACGACATAACATTGTACAGTTTAGTTTTATTGTTGAGATAAGTGAAATATCAATATACGATGTTTTTTAATTTTCTTTTATAAATTTGAAATGTCACGTTACCATAATCAACGAAGACTTTACATATACATAGAAACATGAATCGTATGCATAAAAACCTATTTCTTCAGAGAAAGTGATCAAACAATTTATAATTTCTCTTTTATAATTTTCTTTACGATTCATGGTAGTTAATATCATTCCTAATATTAAAATTAATTTTCATACTAGCGATTCATGGTTCTATGTTTAATTTAAGTATCATGGTCAATATTTTAAGTTTTTTTTTTAGAATTAAAGCATGGTTTCTCATATTCAATTATTTCATCTTTTTTATATTTATATAAAACATACAATTTCATTCTTATTAAATTAATAATAAGTTTCCTCTAATTCATATTTCCCAAAATAAAACTTCATAAGTAGTCATGATTTTGAAGACAAACAGAAAAAATTTCCTTTGTAACTTTAACTAAGCAATGAATTCCTGAGCTCAAAATATATAAAATTATCACTTTTTTACAAATAAAAATAAACTGCATATAAAACTGTTAAAGTTAAAAAAATTTTATATATTTAATATAACAATTAGTTCATTAAGCAAAAATTTTATTGTTATATATAGAAAATTAAAGCACTGAAATACATCAAAATGTTAAAGCAAAATCTATTTATAAATGTTAAGTATATATAAGACAATTAATCATTTCACTAGAAAGTGTATCTTCAAAAGAGCACAATTTGATGTCACTTGAATTAAAGTGCAAACTTATTTAAAAGGGAATCCAATAATGATGAATTAATTAGCTCCGAGGGAATTACCTCTTAATTTCTAATATCTATGCAAACGGATTTAATAAACGAGCATCAACAAGGCGGACTTTTCGAGGAGATTGATAAACATGACTGCTTAAAGATTGATCATCTTTGTTAGTAGAATCAAATTTAGTGATAGACGAAAGCATAGTTTAGTTTGCATTCTGGCATAGAAACGAAACGCTATTTCAGAATAAAATACAGTTCAATTTCCTATAATTTCTTTAAAATTTAATAAATTTTTATAAACTAATTAATAATGCAATATAAAATCTACTCACACATTTTTTAAATATAACAGTTAGGAAGTTGAAATATCAGTCGCTAAATGGAAATGGTGAAGGGAACACAGATTCAAATAAATTGATATCAGAACAGAATATTGTTCAATGTCCTTTAATTTATTTTAAAATGCGTGGATTTTTATAAATCAACTGATAATTCAATCACACAATATAAAAAATACTCCCAAACTCATATTAAATTAGTATTATAGTTAGAAAGTTGAAATATTAGCCACTAAATAGAAGTAAAGGATTGACAAATTCAAATAAATTGATGTCTTTTTAAAAATCAACATTTTTACATTCCTTAGAAAAAGATCTTGCGCTATCAATTTACCAGGAATGGATTGTGACTATGGAGATGTGTCTGGCACTGGTAAAGATCAAGACTTTTGGTTGAGCAGAATGGCTCCAGGAAAAAAACGCAGGTATGTATAAATTTAACATCGAAAAAATAAAAGCACAGTTCGTAATATTTGTAGTCTATAGATATTTTTATTATTTATATGAAAGAAGATTATGCCCTTCTATCCCGTTCTATAAAAATAAGTAAGCATAATGCCACTACATGATTTTGCTTAAGTTAGAGTTGAGATTGAAATATATTTTTATTTATATCATTGAATTTATAACACTATGACAACGAAATCAAGAGAAAAGGTATAAAATCAAGTGTCAACTTCAATTTTCATGATTTTAAACGGGGTAGAAGAAGAAACACTTTTACAGAAATTCTTTTAAGAATAGATAAACTGTATAATGAAGTCTTAATATTGATGGAGACTTTTGCAATAGTACTTTGAAAGATGGACAAGACTTCTTTTGAAAACCAGATCACTTTTTTGTGTAATATATTATTTCTAAAAATTTTATTAAGTATATCATAAATATATTTATTTAATTTATTTACACACATTTATGAAGAAACTTTTTGCTAGTGGAAATGTTACAAAATTTTCCGTACAATGTTTATCAGGGAAATGTTTTTTCTAAACCAATTTTAATGAAAGTGTAGGATTAAAATAGCTCCATTGTTTAAAGTGATACATTGATACCGGAAATGCTACAGGATTTTTCAGTAAAATACTTACCACAGCAACGTTTCCCAAAATTATTTTAATGAAATTGTAGGATTGAAGTGATACATTGATTAAAGTGATACAGTGATACATGAAATATTACAGGATTTTTCAGTAAAATACTTACCAAAAAAAAGTTTCCTAAAATTATTTTAATGAAATTGTAGGATTATAGTGAGGCGGTGATAAATGAAATGTTACAGGATTTTCAGTAAAATACTTACCAGAAAAAAGTTTTCTAAAATTATTTTAATGAAAGTGTAGGATTAAAATGCTACATTGATTAAAATAACAAGTGACATGTTACAGACTTTTCAGTAAAATACTTATCACTTATCAGCAAAACCTTTCCTAAAATTATTTTAAGGAAAGTGTAAGAAAGAAGGGATATTGCAAAAAAAAAATTAAACATTATATTACCAAATAATGTTTTAATCATATGTATTAAATTTTGATTAGTAATATAAATATTATAATGTTGGTTGTAATGCTGTGGATATAAAGATGAAAAAAATAAGAGAGATTTAAAATACTAAAAATGAAGTAGCAGTTTTAGTTGATACTTTTAAACTTTCCAAATAGATAAATGTATCTTACTTATATTTTTAACATTTTTTTCCTTTCTTTTTTAATGCATAAATTATTGAGCAAATCAGGCATTTTAAGTTTCCAAAATTGAAATTATTTTAATGCCTTTTTTTCTAGAAAAGAATATTTTGACTTTTTCTATTTTTCAATCTTCAAATGTTTTAACCAAAATTTTAAATAATAAAAAAAATTGCTTTCCAATGGAATAGCGAGAAGAGGAAGATAATGTAAATAATTTATCCAGCGAGTCCATTTCACGCAAAAATAAACTCATCTTAAAATGTTAATCAAAAGTTAAAATTTCAAATTAAAAAAATTAAAATTAAAATATTAATCCATTAGAGATAAGTAAATCACTGAAATATAGAATATAGTATAAGAATTAGTAACTATGTATAAGTTGTGAATTTATTCGAACATTATGAACAATAAACATTTAAAACAGAGCTTCAAGCAGTTAAAAAAGTTGAATGTTATTGCAAATATTTAGAATTCATATACGCTTAAATACATTTATAATATATATTTGAGTTTTACAGAAAGGTTTAAAAAATATATAATTCTTGTGATAAAATCATTTGGACTATTATCTTATAAATGTTTTAATTATTGAATGAAGTTTTAGAGTTTTTAATTCATAATTTAGACTCAAATTCTCAATTTTAAATTGTACATTTGAATTATATATGAACTTTAAAAGCAAAATATAAAATAATAATTAAAATTACATTTTTTAAAAACTTCTTAAAATTGTCTGATGTAACACTATCTCCAAATTGTTAATGAAAGTATCACAAATTTAGTCAACGTAACGGAAAAAATTTTTTTTTATATAATAAAGGTTTCATTTAAATAATGTAGGATAATTACAATAATATATCAGAAGTGTTTTAATCAAAATAATGCAAAAACACCAATTATCATACAACCTAGAAGTTTTATCATTTTTTTAATATATACAATAATATATCAATAGTTTTAATCAAAATAATGCAGAAACACCAATTATCATAAAACATAGAAGTTTATCATTTTTTTAAAAAAATGTTTATTACTTCAATTTTTAAATTTTATTCTTTTTACAGATTTCGTCGGGCTCTTCAATATTTATTATCAGATGATGACATGTAAATGAAACGAGGAATAATAATTATCCCCATTTAATGTCATCACTTTGAATTTTCTGTCTACTACAGCGTATATTTTCCTTCAATATCTTCTTGTTTTCGATGAGAAAATTTACTCCATTGTTCATCACTTTTATTATTTAATATTAGAGAATGTGTGTCCATTAATTTGTGTTTCTTGATCTTCATTTATAAATGTGAAATGCAATTTCATTAAATATTGAAGTGTATTCATCTATTTCAATGTACTTATAAATGTTTACTCCTAAAAAAAAAATCTCTGAAAAAATTTATTTGAAAGCATCACTGGGAACATAGGGTATATGCCAAATAATTTCTTTACGCATTATGTGAAATTATAAATTATTTTTTATTGTGTATATTGGGTTTAAGAAAATTTAACTTAATGTGTATTTTAATAATATATTCTGTTTTTTTTTATTCTTTGAAATATCTTTATCAATCTTTGGAATAATTTTATAACATTTACTCCAAATTTATTAAAATATTTGCATTATCGACATAATGCACCAAATTTCTCTTTAATAATTCATTATTTATTTAATTATTCATTTTTTATTCATGCACCAAATTTCTTTTTAATAATTCATTTTTTATTAATTCCTTTATACTTCATAAAAATTATAATTATTGTATGATTATAATAATTATATATGTGTCTTAATAAAATGTATTTTAACTTAGATTAAATGTACCTTGTAAATCGAAAACATTTAGTTTTTATGAAAAAATGCACACATAACTTATTTTAAATGCCAAATATTTGTATAACCTATTTAAACGTTTTCAGAAATATAATATTTTATTTAACAAATAAATGATCAATAAAAAATTTCAGATAATTTAATTCTTTTAATTATTCAAAAAGTGGAATAATGCAGTAAGAACAGTTTAAAATGAAGGAAAGTGATGATAAAAAATTATATTCACAATTCATTGGTAAAATTATATCATCAATTATTTTAATGAAAAATAAAGCATATCATATAATAAAGCATATTTACCATAAACACATATAATTTTTACCATTGAGGTCAATAATCCATTACGAAAATAATAATTTGAAAATCTCTAACTGTAAACATCAATTATGACTTCGATATTACTTAATTATTTTTGATTTACATTAATTAAATAAATTAAGTAAAATTAATTAGTTAAAATCGAAATCATAACTGATATTTAAATTTTGAGTTTTTTCAAATTATTAATTCTTCTTTATCAACTGATAAAAGTTTAGAATCAAGGGCACTTCTTGATTTTGTGGCGGTTTTTTTACGCCAAGATGGCAGCCGTTACACAAAAGCTAAATTAAGATAGGATTATCAAGGTTACCAAAAATTAAATTTTATCACCAAAGCAAGGGATACCTGACTCTACACTGTAACCTATCGACTTTATAAATCGGAGTGTAAATCAAAGAATCCAGGCTATACACTCAAAGAGTAAACTCAAAGCTATATATGTCAGTTCTTCGATCTTCAGCTCAATATTTTGCAGAACGGTTCTATTCTTCTATTGTGAATATGTATAGAGATTATGAAAGCAGTATAGATATCGTCTCAGTGAGTTTTCAAGACTGAAAAAGGACCATAGAATGTCATATCAAATTTACAAACTTCATATTAATTTAAAAAATACATTAAGTGCTTCAAAAGACATTACTCATCTAAGATTGCTGTACATTTCATGTTAATTTTACTATGTATGCAAAAACATTCCTTAATTTGAATTTGATATAAATAAAAAAAATTTAACTATTGAATTTTTAAAAGTTATATTCACTGTACAATAAAATATAATATCTAATCAAATATATGCAAAACTAAGAATTACACTGTCTGTAGGATACATTAATTTTAACCAATCAATATGAGTAGCTAAATTAATTTATCGGCTAATAATATTGCTTAATATATATGTGATTATTTTTTATTCAAAAATATGAGTATATGCAGTCATACTACTTCTTATTCTACAAAAAAATAGAATTAATTCTGTTAGTGTAAATTTAACCTATTTTATACGCATTAGTTGCTAAGGATGCATGAGATAAAAATTTTTAAGAATATATTTATTAACTTTTCATTTTCAAATTGCGAAATATCTTTGAAAATGGTATTTAGACAATAATTTAATAATAGGAAATTATTTTTGTCTTTAAACTATTTTACAATTTATTTAAAATTTCAACAGATTAATTATTTTTATTGTTTTTACAAATAAAAAAAATTAAAAGCAAAAATTTGACAATTACGTAAGAAAGGATATAATTGTTTTAACTTATGAAAAGTATATAAATTAAAATGGACATTTACTTAGTTTTACAACTTTTAAAATCATTTTCAACCGTTAATTAAATCATATTTTTTAATAAACTAATAAATTATTTAATAAAAAATATTGCATCCTAAATATATACTTTATTTGTAGGAACCAATATTTCAGCATGTCTTCAGGAAAATTATGTAAATAATATTGAAGAGAATTTTCGCTTCGATTTTAGTTGCAGTTTATATTCATTTAATTAAATTAGAGTTAATATGAATTTATTCTTATTTTTATTCAAATGTCAGTTTAATAGAAAAAGTGTTTTAAAATTACTATAATTTAATAAATTAAAATTAAATTTACATATTTTATGAAATTTCTGGTTGATTTTGGTAATTCCAAATTTAAAAAATTTCCTTATAGAGCGTATGAAAAATGAGAATTTATAAAATATTCAGGATTTATAAAGGTTTTGTTTATTTATGAAGCAAATCAATTTTTGTAATACCCTGGTAGGAGATAATTTTTAATATAAGAAAAATTCTACAAATATCTTGTTATTTCTTGTAATTAACGAAAACTGTCCCACAACTCTGACACAAATACAAGAGACATTTCTAAAACTTTCATTCAAAATGCATTCCGAATTTAATTGAATAAACAGCCCATATATTTCAGTCATATTTATTGTTCAATAAGATGGCGAAGATTTAATTTTATTTGTCATAATATTTTTATAAAATTATTTTGATTCTGATTTTAAAAATATTTAGATTGGTGAATCACTCAATTCAAAGAAAAAAATTGCTTGAGACATTTTCTCATCTAAATGCAAATAAATGATTTTACTAGTCTTTTACCATCTCCTGTAAAGGGACTTCATATTTAGCATAAAAATACAAGCAGATGATTCAAAAGTAGGACAGCAATATTCAAGTAAACAACATTCAACATAAGAAAAAACATTGGTTTACAAATCAGCATCTTATAAAGAAATCTAAATTGCATTTATTTTTAAATAAATTCACCAATATTTTCTTGATTTAACATGCATAAATCAAACATTTGTCTGCTCAGTATTTCCTTTTATTGCTCAAGTAGTTTGACATATTTTGAAAATTAACGTAAATAAAATTATCTAGAAAATATAAATGTCTACAGCAAAATATTTCCACATTTGTTAACGTGCAGAATTCATGCAATTAATTAAATTATATTAGTGATAGTAAAAGAAAAAACACTTAAATATATATATCTAGTAAGTTTAACATTATTAATTTTGTAATTATTAATATAATTCCTTCCTTTCTTATTATCATGATAAGAAATCAAATTTAATACAGATATTACTTAAAATTATTTACAAAATTATCCTTTCTTAATATAAATCTTAGTATAATATATATAAAACTCTGATCAAAGTTACAAATTAAGAAAGGGCATTTTATGTTTCCTTTTACTTTAAATTAAATTGAATATTTTGCCAGAAATATCTAAACTTACATTGAAATAATTCAACACTCTGAATAATGAGAACCGGGTACTTACAGAATGAAAATTCTGTAACATTTCATAAAGTTGTAAAAATTTTCTAAATAGTATGCACAATCTGATGTTGTTGTTGTCGTGTGCCAACACGACAACAACAACAACATCAGATTGTGCACCCTATAATACCAGGTAAACTGGCATTATAGGGTGCGCTGCTCCACTTTTCCAACTGAACCATATTTTGGTGTGGAGTCCGACTTCCTCAGTACACACATGCCATAGGTACCCGTTTATACGTTAGGCAACCATTCACAATCCATTCATACAACGAAAGGACTAAGACAGGATTGATAAAGAGAGAAAATATATCCATAGACGAACCGGGATTGGAAACCAGGACCTCCCTATTTGCTGTCAGGCACGCAGACGACTAGACAAGTTCGGCAGAAGCACAATGCGATAATATTCGAATATATAGTTTATTTATAAAATAATATACTTGGTTGTAATTTTATTAGAATTATAATGCAAAGAAAATTGAAATGAAAATGAATAAAAAATCTTTACAATAATAGAAAATAATTGAAAAATGTCAACACAAATAATGATTTTGATTTGAAGGTTTTATTATTTGATATACGTTGCATTAGGTTACATATAATTTATTATAAAATGTATTTTAATTTTTAAATATTATTGCCAATTTAAACCAAACATTTTTCTAATTATTATGAGATTTATAACTGCTTTTACATTGTTAAATTATTGATAGATTCTTTCATTTTATTTTTCAATTAATTATAAATAAACTAATTTTATTATATATATTACTATAAATTTATTTCAGACGATCTATGAGTTTTCCATCATATAATTCAGATTTTAGATGTGGACATATGATAAAAACTACAAACTATCTTGATATCATCATGAAGTTTCTTTTACTTCATTCGATAGTTATCTCTAATATTTAAATATTTGCCGCTTAGCACAATTAAACTTCAAATTCCAAAGTTATAATTTCCTGTTTTCTACCTCAAACTACCAGGTTTGTAGCATTCAAATGTGGATTTTTTCCAGTAGATGGCAAACTAAGCCTATAGACGCTGGTGTCATAACCAATATATCATTTTGTAGCTGTGACAGCAAGCTTCAAAAAGCCATATTTGTTTAAACGTTTAAAAGTTTGTAGCATATTTTTTTGGTGGTAAATATGACGAAGTTTGAGCCAAGCAAATAGCATTTGTGGCTCGTGCTGATTTTTTTATTCAATCAGAAGAAGAAAAGCAGCGGAGGCACATCGAATTCTTGTGGAAACATACGATGTACATATTCTATCTGCTGACACTTGCGAACGGTGGTTTAAACGATTCAGAAGTGGTGATTTCGATGCCAGGGACAAAGAACATGAAAATAGACCGAAAAAGTTTGAAGACACCGATCTACAAGCGTTATTGGATGAGGACGTCATGCAAACTCAAGAAATATTGGCAGAGTAATTAAATGTTTCTCGTTGCGAATTATGCGTTGATCGAAAAACGACCAGTATGGGCTCGAAGGCATGGGAAAGTGGTTTTGCTGCATGACATCACACCCAGTCACACAGCAAAACCAGTCAAGGACACTTTGGCAACACTTGGATGGGAAATATTACCCCACCCGAAGTACTCACCGGATCTTGCTCCTTCCAACTATCACCTGTTTTCATCCATGGGACACGCACTTGCCGAACAGCACTTTCATTCTTATTAAGACGCGCAAAGTGGCTTGGTGACTCAGATTTGGCTCACGCGACGTTCAATTCTTTTGGAATGGCATCCATAATTTACCTACTAGATGGCAAGAATGTGTAGAAAGTGAGGGCTTTCTAAATCGTTGCGTATTTTTATTGAAAAAATCCGCCTTTTAAAATTACAGACCTGGCATACTTTTTGTTCTGCTTTCAATCACTTCTAGTAGATCCATTTCTTATGACTTCTAAAATATTTACCATCACAAAATATTTCTGCTTAGATAAAATTTGGAAACTGATGTGAGAATGTTCTGAATCTATCCATCAAAATTTCCTGTCTGAATATATCCAATAATTGTTTGATTGCAGTAACATTTCAACCAAATTCCTTGATAAAATATTTGCTCACCTCCTGTTTTGTAGATGACTTACATACTCTTGGAGTTTTTCTTGGGATTTGTCTAAGTCATGAGAGGTCGAAGCCAATTCACAAAAAAAGAATATGTTACTCTACTTCTCAAGCATTTAACCTGGCGCATCAGACATTTAAGTGTAGAAGCCAAATATTTGAAAATACAAAAGAAACCTCATGTTTATAATAGAAATTCTTATCTCCAATACATATTTTGTTTTACATTAATTATTACAGAAAGGCATTTACTTTCTGAATCCCTTTTGCACTTATTAATCAAGTTATTTATTGATAACACTTTAATTAGAAACCAACATCACAAATACAAGAATATTTTAAAAGAATATCAAGAAAACCTTATTTAATTTATGGTTATAGCCATGAGTAAATTACAAAACTCCTCCACTGGAACAGGAGAGCTCCAATTAAAAACTGCTTCATAATTGAAAACTTCAGAAAAATGTCCTTCTGTGTCGCAGAATTATTCTTAGATAAATAACCTTTGTAATTGTTATAGATTGGTTATTTTTTGTCATTTAATTTTAACATTTCTACAAATCTCAATCGCTTTTCTAAATAATGAAAATAATAGCATGAGAAATTCTGAGTATAATATTGCTGCCAATATGAAAATTATGCAAATTAGCGTTACTTTTTCTGCCAATAATATAATAGTTTTTATTTCGTATGGTCATCATTTATTATTAGCATAATTTCAAAATTACGTTAACATTTTTTTCTATTTTTTTATTATCAACCAATTTATTTTATAAGATTTATCCTACATTTAAACCTTAAAGTATTGAAACATTATTTAAAACATTTAAATGTTTAAATGCAAAGTTTTCTTTATTGAAAAAAAATAACAGGCATCATGTATGAATAAATTAATCACTATATTTTTAAAGTATAATACGTTAATCATCCTACATATTAAACATACTGAAATATAACAAATATTTGAGTATGGATTTCGTATTTATATTTTTTAAACTAAAAAAGGCACAAAATTTAATCACTTAGATATTAATTAAGAAAAATAATGTTTTTAGCTTTTCCAATATTTTTTGATAAACAGCATCATATCCCTATCAAAATAAATCTGGTGATGTTGTGTTTAACATTTTTGTAAGAGGAATTTCTAAGAACCAGCATAGTATTCCGTTCTGTAAATTCTTTGAATTTTTTCAGATATTTCAATTTAGTATAAAATTTAATCAATTAAATTCGTCATAAATTTATTGAACATATTTAAATTGAAAAAAAAAAACTTTATGAATTATAAGAATTTTTATGTCGTATTTTCATTTTTTAACTTCCGATATTGCAAATAATTATCATTTCCGTGATATGCATTTTACTTTTTCAGTTTATAAATTATCAAAGATCTTTATTCTAAAAAAACTATTATTATGTGAATGTTTTATTAAGGCACAATCATCTTCATTTGTTCTGATGTGATGTTTGTTTTTATTTCTGAAAACAAAATTATAATTTACAAATTTACATACACTTAACTATGTAATTATTATTTAATAAATATTATTTAGTATTTTAAAAAATAAATAATATATATATATAAGAAATACTGAAAATTCTACACATTTTTATAGCTTATTTCTGGCTTATATGAATAAAATATTAATATAATTTATTTAAAAAAAATTGCTTTGATTTTCTAATACATACTTCCCGCTGATAGAAAAAAATTGCAAAATAATTTATTTTAAACAAAGTTATGATATTTCAAATATTTTAACCTATAATTAGCTAAAGTGAAACGAAATTCATATAAATTAATCTATAATGCATTAATAAAAACTTAGCACACACACTTATGTACATATATCCATATCTACATAAACATGTGTCAAGTAACAAGAAAAATTCTGTCTCTTTCAGATAAGGTAAAATGGCACTATATGCGCTTACTATGTAATTAGCCTAATGCTACCTTCGTATTTTCATTCAGGTGATATATAAGACTTGCTCACAAGGAATTTTTATAGATTTCGGTTTAGTTTGTAAATAAGAAAAACGATTAAGGAATGGTCATAAACAAGGACGTTATTAGAAGACGTTCTTTATAAATGCAAAATAGGCATAAACTGGTGTGTCGGAAAATATACATGGCATTCGCAGATGATACAATAACTAAATGTATAGCATAAAAGTAACACATAAAATTCCGTTCATTCATAAATCGCTCAAAGTTGAATCATGATCGGCTGCGCTAAGTCTTAAATAGCAATGTTTAAAGAAGCTCAATGAAAGAGAATACTTCTCAAATGTGGCATAAACTTGCACTTACGTATTTAGTAAAACCATTCGTGTTCACCTACACAAACTGGGAAAGACTATGAAGCGAATGAAAGAGCTTCCCTCAAGAATTACTAAATGCAAAAAATTTTAAAGGTGATCCACAACTATATATTTCTTCTTTCCAGCCAGAAAAAAAGGGAATCTTTTCTAACTTATCTGCTAACATGGGATGAAAAATGTATCCTGTACACAAGCGTTCACATCATTAGTTACCACTAACAGATATGATTCCCGTGACCACGAATTCTCCACTCCATTCCCAGAAACTGCTGCCGAATGCATGGAGGCTATTGGCTGTGATTGTCCACCACGAGTTCCTGGTACACGACCAGATCATTAATGCTTCGGTTTACATGAAGATAGCAACTGCAATATGTGCAAGATTCCTTGCATCAGGAACAGCCAGAATTGCTGAACATGAAAATGATTTGGTTTTTGCTGAATAAGGCAAGACTACACCCCGCAAATGTGACTTTGAATGATATCACTGCCTTAGAATGGAAGCCTTTTCTTCATCCTCTCTGTTTTTGAGATATTCTCCAAGTGAATATCACTTGTTCCTGAATTGGACCATCACATGCGAAGGAGCAGGTTCAGTGATGCTAGAGAGATCGAAATCGAAGGGGCCCATATTTTTTCTTTTTCTGAAAACCACGCATTTTATCACAACGGTATACGTTAGCTTATATCAAGCTAGGAGAAGACTGTAACGTGTAATAGTGCTTACTCAAATGAATAAAATCCGTTTTGTCAAACCTATACTGAGTCTTATCTGAGAATTTACATACCCTACAGCGACGCAATTTTTCTGGTTACTTGTTATATATAAAACATCTATTTGATGATTATAGATATGCGTGTACATGTCCATGTATAATTTTCATATTAATATGAAGTTTAATATGAACATTTAATGGATGTCAATGAGTATAAATTATCCATTATCAATAAATAATTAATAACTATTGAAAATTTAGAAACCGTAGACATAGAATGTTTAAATATTTTGCTCAAGCAGGAATACATATTACAAATAACATGATATTAGAAAACGAGTACAATAACATTTTAAAAGGGGAAAATCTTCACCTAAAATGAGTGAAGATGGAACTCATAAGTGTTAATGATCTTAAGAAAAAAATAAGCAAAGATAAAGTCTTAATAGAACTAGAATTTATTCTCAATACATTAAACATGAAGTTTTACCAGTTACTTTATTATTGATTTACTTAAAGGTAATAATTTTCATTCAAGCATTAAAATTCAACAAATAATTGCAAGGAAAGGGCTTAAAGCTTTATTTAAATCTTAGGCATAATGAACATGTACCATGTAAATGATGAATTTAACAAAATGTTGCAGAAATTAAAACTTTTAGATCTACAACAGTAATTATTGTTACTCAATATTATTCTATGGAACATTAAAAATGAAAAACTTTGTGGATTAATGTATCCGATTTATATATATATATATATATATATATATATATATATATATATATATATATATATATATATATATATATATATATATATATATATATATATATATATATATATATATATATATATATATATATATATATATATATATATATATATATATATATATATATATATATATATATATATGCGGGCACTCTACATCGCTTGCTCATGTGCATTGAGTAAAGCAAAATTTTAAAATTTTTAATTTTTATCAGTTTTCAGAAACATTTATTAGTTATAGGAAGGTCACTCTGAAATTTTTGACATACATCTAGGTTTTTAAAGTTATACTTACAAAATTTTAGGTGTGTTCAAAGTAGTCTCCTCCAGCAACAATGCAGTTTTGTACACGAATTTTCCACAGATTAAATGCCTCAAGCCATTCATTTCTTGGAACAGATAAAAAAATGTATTTATAACCACATCAATCTCTTCTTTTGAATGAAAACGACATCCAAGTAAGTTCTTTTTTAGATTAAAGAATAACCAAAAGTCGCACATAGATAGATAAGTGAATAAGGCGGATGTTCGATCACTTTAATTTATTTTTGCTTAAGAAACTCGACTGTTATTCCGGCTGTATGTGAAGATGTATTGTCATTGTGAAGCATTAGTGCCCTAACATTCAGTTCTTGTAAAATTTCTGGAGACATTTAGTGGTATACCAGTTTGCTGTTACTGTCTTCTGTCCTTCCAACTTGATGGCATTGACCAGTCCCGTACTTCTGAAGAAAACGGCATACATCACTTTTTCAGTGCGCGTTGTTTTTTCACCATTGTCGGCGTGGGATCATCTTCAAAGACCAATACTTTGCTTTCTTGACGTGTTGGAACGTCAATAAACGGTATGTCCGTTTCATCACCTGTTACAATTTTAGAAATGATGCGGTGGCCACCATCATTTAGCAGTTTAAGCAATTCTTTACTGATTCTGACACGCTCCTCTTTTTGATGCTCATTTGGATAATGGGATACCCACAACGGCAAACTACTTTTTTCATATGTGATTCTTCATAAATGATTTTGTGTTTGGCTGCAGATAAAATGTTAAGTTCCTTCTGTATATCATTTGATAGGTACAACGATTATCAACCATTAAGATTTTTTGTATGGCAGGCACATTATCCGGGATTACTGCCGACAGTGGCCTTCCTGTGTGTTCTATATGTTACCTGTGTTATATATATATATATATATATATATATATATATATATATATATATATATATATATATATATATATATATATCAAATAAATATTTTTCAATACTGATAAAAATTTTAAATTTTGTTGTATTGTAGGAAAAGACGAAATACTGTTAAAAGATTATATTTTCACTTTTTATATTTATATAATATCTTTAATAAAATTATATTTTCTGTTATTTCACGAAAGTTTCTATGTGAAATGTTGATGAAAATAATTCCTAAGAACTTGATAAATTAACTTAGAATTGGGGTAGGGTATTTAATTCATTAGCACTATAAATTGATAACCAACATATCTGTAGAAGAAACTTTATCATTTTTATCTTAAATCAAGAGCTTGTATATTTAAAGCTGCATTAATTACAATAAAGGATTGGGGGAGGGGTACTTTCATTGTACTGTTAAACTACATCATAATATATATATATATATATTTGCTTTTTGGTTTTAAATATTTGAATAAAAATTTTTAGAATTTTTTTTGCTCTCCAAATTTTATTTGTCGTGACAATTAACTCATACAACATTACGATTCATTGCTCAGAAACATTTGTTTGGTGTTGAATCTAAAAGTAAACCGTGGAAAATGTAAAATGTTACATTTTTTTCTTTATTTATTTACCATGAATCCTCCAAAACGGCCGAAATTCTATGGTGTATAGTAAACAAAAAGTAACGTTCATCTTTTTATACCTTCTATAAATAGAGTTTACACAATTCAACATTTAAATACATTATGTATGCAATGAAATGCTTCTTTACTGAATAATCTTTAATTTGACTAAAATTAGAAAAAAATAAATAAATAAAACGCAATTCAATGCTTATAGGTAGTGAACATTAGGAAGTTTAATCAAGATTAATTCGTATATTTTTCTATTATTCCAATAAGTATCACATCCTATAAGTAAGTATAAGTATTGTATGTATTCCTATAAATATTGTGTGATATATATTTATAGGAATATATATATATATATATATATATATATATATATATATAGGAATATATATATATATATATATATATATATATATATATATACGATTATTACTATAAATATCACATGATATATTACCATTAATTGTAACTATGTTTGAAAAAATTATTATGTTCGTACCATTCAACATAATTTATATGGAATCATTATAAATACAATACCTTTGCTTAATTTCATGTTTTACAGTCATTTCTTTCAAACAATAATTTGTAAAAGCCTGAATCGCACAATAAATTTAAGAGTGATCTACTGATTTTATATCTTAAATCTATATCAATTATAAAATTTTCTTTAAAATCAATTATTGAAAAACATTCAACACTAATCATATCGGTAAAGGTTGTGTTTTGGAATTTTGTCATTTAAAATTTTAAGTTCTTTAGTTCAAGATTTTAACATTTATGTTCTCTTGTCATGTAGTTTATTTTTTTGGGTTAGTTATACTTTATTTACTTTTAATTTTTTAAGCTTTCCTACTTTTTTTTCTTTAAAAAAAGTATCTTTTCTCTTTATTGTTCTGTTACTTTCTCTATTTACAGATTGGATTTTCTCTACTGAATACTCTTTTATTCACTAGTCAATACTCTAAACTTCAATAAGTAATTTTGAAAGACTTATTTTTTACGGAAATCGACCGAAATAGAAAATGTGCCATGATAAAATATTTAAAATATTATTGAACTGTGTAATTTTTTTATAGAGGCACACTGTGCATTAATATAACTACTTATTTCATACACTTGTTAAGTTAGGCATAGAATTTTGATGTCAGGGATATGCCATTTCTGGCAACAAAATAACAGCAATTTTCTTGCAGAATGACTTAATATCGATTAATTCTGGCTTAAGGAGAAAAATATGTTTTAAAATGCAACAAGAAATACTTCGTTAATATTTCATACACTTAATACTTCGTTAATATTTCAATAAATAATTTGTTTCTGAAAAACTATAGCATGTGAAATTTCGTAATTGATCTGAAATTTCATGAAAAAGGCTTTAAATGTTAATAAAACTGCTGTCAGGGTGTCCCAAAACTATCGCATAAACTCTGCACTGCTAGATTCGTCGTTGGCAGTACATAAAAATTGCCCAAAGAAGCGTTACTGTACTATCAATAGTTTACGAGAAAAATACGAAAAACAAAATATTGCGTCACTTCCGGTGAAAGAAAAAAAAAACACTTTATTGGACATATCAACAACAGTATTTGCATACCTTTCCAGACGACAATGTTTAAAACGTTCGCCGCGCATATTGCGTCATGCATGCGCACGCGCCATGGACTGACTTTAAGCCTTCGTTAAACTGGTATTTAAAAGGCTACATCTTGAAGCTAGCGGTAGTCTTCGTATGGTGGCCAGGTATTCCATTCGTGACAGCTACGACATGTACTTGATGTAAGGCCGATGTAATGGAAATGTCTTTGGTTCTGCATGATGAGGCTCCGGCGCATTTTCGTGCTCCTGTACGTGGTTGGCAGGATATGGAATACTCCGACGGCCGGCTCTGACGTGAGGATCCGGTTCTGTATCCGCCAGATTTTACACTGTTGGATTTTTTCTTATGAGGCCATCTCAAGGAACTGATGTATTGAGACGTAGGGCCAACAGCAACGGACTTAGTTGGTCGTCTGCACGCTGCTTATACTTCGGTTTACCCCTTAATGCTGCAACTTGTGATGACAGCCATTCCATGGCGTGCTCAAGCCTGCCTCGACATTCAAGGTGGACACTTTGAATATCTGCTTCAAATTGTGCATATACTGCTGTTGATATGTCCAATAAAGTGCTTTTTCTTTCTCCGGAAATGACGTCCTACTTTGTTTTTCGTATTCTTCTCGTAAACTATGGATCGTACAAGAATGCTTCTTTGGACATTTTTTTAATGTGCTTAAAGAGGAATCTAGCTGAGCAGAGTTTATGCGTTTGTTTTGGGACACCCTGTATACATAATATTATTTTAATATATGTAGCAATTAGTCAAGGAATTTATTTTTCAGAGAACATCACAATTTTATGAGAAAAACTGTCCTGCAAACATCATAAGTATATATTCTAATAAAACACATGTTCACATCTAATTGAAATACTCTTAATGTTTATGTTGCTAACGAAGTTGTCTGACACAAAAACAAGAAGCGATAAAAGGTAACTATTTCTTCAGCCCATGTAAAAAATAATAGGTAATACAAAACAAAAATTTGTCTTCTAAATTAATCTTCAACAAGATTTTACAGCTTTAGATCTGAAGATTAAGATAAATATTATATATTTACTCCAAATCATGGCCTTCAAGATATTCTTCTACGCACAGAGCTCAACATATCATCCACCAGAATAAAGTTATTACAGATAATAGTGGAATAATATGACTTTTTGTTGCTCAACGATCATTTTTTGCTCACGAAGACTAATAGACCGAGAGCTGCAGCTTAAAGTGGATTCCAGATTACCCCATGCATTAATGCCAAAGATGGGACTCTAACTCACGAAATATTGAGTATCAGGCCAAAGCGCTAACCATTCATCTGGCAGCTTTGCCCAGTGGTATACGGATAAACATTTGGATCAAGGGAGTTATCCAGATATTTAACCATAATCAAAGTTTCTTTATGGCACACATGTAGATTTGTGTGACCATCAAAAATAATCCCTTTTGAAACCAGAATACGACTGATTCTGAAATTGTATATTTCAACACTTTTGGATTGATTATATATAGTACCTCGTTTTCTCCAGAATGAGAGATACTCAACATCGCTGTCCATTGGATGTATACATTCGTCAAGGAAAAGAATAAATTGTCCATTGCCATTTGGTAAAGCATTTTCTCTTTAGCAAAATAAACATGCACTTCTTTACAATGTTTTCAAAGGGAGACACACACAGTGTTTCATCTGGTATTGAGATTTTCAACGTTTA
Source organism: Latrodectus elegans (assembly GCA_030067965.1). Lineage (NCBI taxonomy): Eukaryota > Metazoa > Arthropoda > Arachnida > Araneae > Theridiidae > Latrodectus > Latrodectus elegans. The sequence goes on along the minus strand of CM057814.1, from coordinate 105,704,095 downwards.
AATATCTTCGTGCATTAATCTGACACCGTGTAGTGGACAACACCGACGGTTATTAATTTTCACATCGTAAACTTTTTGTTGGGAGGACTTTTCATCAATAATGGACCATATTCACGTGTCATAAGAGAGGAATCCTGGAAAAATCCTAAACGCCCACCCTCACAGATTTGCATGAGGAAGCCAGAAGGGCAACATCTATTTTCCGTTACTAAACTGTATCTAAGATAGAACCCGTGACCTCCTGCCCCGAAGAATGATTTCCAAATCCGCAACAAACCATGTCACACATTAATTGCAGAAATTTATATTTCTGATGTAATAAAATGATCTTCAAGAACCAAAGACACAAAAGTTCTTCCTCTTCAGTTCTTTAATTTGTAGTCAGCCAAGAAAAAGCTTTTTAGAAACAGAATCTTCATATTAAAACATATCACAATTATGAACTGGGATATCGCAATCACTGCACGGCACATTTAAACGTCAAGTAGCATCGCTTGTGTCATCCTCATTTCTATCCTTCCGATTGCCTTCTAATAAATCGGATGAATGGTTTTTTTTTATTTATTTTTTATTTTTTTTTAAGACATTGCCAGATTTTTCTATATTTTCCCTATTAAATTACTAATAACATGAAATTAGGGAAAAATTTGATTTCCCGTATTATTCTTTTCTGATATATTAGTGATGCTTTCTTTGAAATAAAAGTGGCTATCATTTTTCAATAAATTTTCTTAGAATAACACTACTCATAAAGAATGGATTTTGTTTTTATCACCATTTGTTTTAATAATGAACCTCGAGAAACATCCATCTTGACAAATTTAGAGTTTAGAATGTATAAAACTATACTTACAAATACATTTCTTTTTAGCACATGCAGTAGAAAGAAATATGTATAAAAATTATTTCAATGTAATTTCTGAATTTTTGTCATAATCCATTTCGCTCAACCAGTTTATTCATATCTTTCTAGAAGTTTCTGTGACAAATTCTTGTAGCTTCAATGGAATTTTATGGATAGAAATGAAATATTAGTAACAAAATGGAATTGTTTTTAAATATTTTCAACATCCTATTTAAATTCAAATATAGAAAAAATGTTTCGATTCATAAGAAAACTTATAAATTTCATATATATAAGACATAAGATTGAAACAGAAATTATAACCAAACATTTCTATGCATTGAAAAAGATATTTAAATACTGACATTTTAATAGAGTGAGAGATATTAGAAGCTGCTGAAATTATTCCAAAGTTAAGTATTACAGAGTAATATAAAGATTTTTAACATCAGATGTGTGAGTTGATGTAGTTTATAAAATTTATATTACAATCGCACATTTTCCATATATATATATATATATACGTAAAACGATAGTAACATAAATTTTAAATAACGAATGTATGTATATTATATCTATTCTTTTTTCGTATCCTGTAATTTACTTTTTTATAATATATATGGCCCCTTTTAGCAAATGTATAATTTACACCACCCCTGTTGTAGAATTCCGAAATGTACATTGCCAAATATGGTAGAAGAATGTCGAACTGACGTTGTTATCTGGCACCAGTATTCTCAACGAATGAGTGACCAGAATGCTGTACCCTTCTGAGGGGGTGAAGTTTTCTCGAGGCGTTTTTGGTTGAGCTCCCCTACCGAGCTGACGTGATACAGATGTCATGGTTTGTCTTCAAATTCTTAAAGAATGATAAAATTGTTCCTATAAGAAGAATTATTTTTGAAATTTGCCTCTTTAATGATAATAATTTTTAATAACTATTTCACCAAGATAAGGAGGTAACACGTAAATACATTATACACATATTTAATATATATACTTATTTCTGTAGTTCGAGAGAGAAATGAATAATTTAAAATGCATATAATGCTTACAGTAAATTTGAAATACAGTGTTTAACATTATTTAGGGAGATACCCGGATTATGAAAAAAAATTTATTTTCAATTCAGAAATAATGATAAAACGTAAAAAATAACACAGTTGAATATAAGATATTAACTCCCATTTTAAATAACAATTTTTTTTATCACAGTCATAAAATTTTAAAGTAAAACAATTTTATTATGAATATAGAGAGAAACAATGATAAAATGTATAAATAACACAATGATATAAAAGGTTGAATCCTATTTTAAATCACTGATTTTTTTTTTTTTTATCTTAGTCATAAAATGCTTGTAGTATTGCAGGTTATTGGGCATGGGAAATCGTTATAGTTAGATAATAAAATTTATAACACTATACCAGCTTTTTTTTTATAAATTTATATCTTCACACCTTGTATTAACATGTTCCTACAGCTGACATAATATCTTATCTGCACTTGATCCAAATTTTGCAGATTGTAATGAATTTTTCTCTTTTCAATCTTCACGGTCTCTAATATTTACGATTTTCCAATTAATCCAATTAATTATCTGAGTAATATTTTTATAAGTTTTCTAAAACCATAATATTTCAGATAAAATCTAATCTAGAATTCAAGAAATTATTTTTATGTTTATTTTATATATGGCCAAACACGCTTTAATAAAGATCTTATATGAAAAAAATAACTTTTTATGAGTATTTATCAATGTTTTTATCAGTCTTTGAAAATTAAATTTTTATTACATCAAATCAACAAATCAGTTTTTATAATTAAATAGTATTAAGCTCAAGTATAAAATAATATACTGTTCCATGTTTGAATACATATACTGTTTGCATTTCTGTACTAATACTTATTTGCAGATTTAGTGCTCACATACATCCTTCATTGTTTTACTAACCAAATTATAATCCATCATTTTCATGAGATACTTTAGCAAACACAAAAATCAGATCGTCGTAAATCAGTAAAAAATAATGAACGAGCAGCATCACCAGAAAAAGTTTTATTCTCCGCAATATTTAATGTATACAATAGTTTACTAATATCGTATTTACATAGTTTACCAATACCTTATTTATTCCTGATTTAATTTTAAATTATTTTTAAGCTTAATCATTGAACAATAGTTCTTGGTCCAGTCATATGACGTTTCATAAACATAACTTCAAAATAATGGGTATTTTTTCAAAGTTCCTTTAGGCACATGAATGATAGGATTAGATATTTTATTTAACATGTCAAATTTGAACTAAGCTTATATGTATTTAGTACAAAATAATTAATTATAGTTTTTTCAATATCATTATTTATTATAATTAACTATTTAAATTAAATGTATTGAAACTTATTTTTAAAGGGAATTATTTTGATTAAGTCAGAATGAATTCCACATTTTAAAATATGAACTATTCGAATTTTTTAAAAATTTAATTAAAGATTTTATCCAAAGTAATCTTTCAAGTAAATATTTTGAGCAGTGTTTAATGAATGAATATCAAAGTTCAATGTTTAGGAAATTTTCTCCTAATGAGACTTTCGTTAGCAGTTGCTTAAAATGCTTACAAGCTATCACAGTGATAAATTACTAAGTGAAAAAAATGTGCTGAGCAATCAACTATTTCAGTATTAAGATATTTTTATAATTTGCCCAGTTATTTTTCGCTAAGACATTTATAATGGTTAAGTAACTATATTAAATTAGATTTAATTAAATTCAATAATTATTTATTTTGATGAAATTGGGAAAAAAAGATAATATTAAATTGATCAAGGAAATAAAATCTAATTAGAAATTTTAAATAAGAAACTAAAAACTAGATTAAGGAATTACAAATTACAATTATGGACCTACCGAATGTTTCCAAACTTATCATGGTGGTGTGGTTTTTGTGCGCCAGTAATCTTGAGAGATATGTCGGCGGGAACTTTGATTTCTGACAAAGATACCTGAGCCGAATATGTCAAAGAGGAGACACTATACGAAGAGGAACATTTTAGCCCTCCAGGATGGGGGTTGGGCTAACGACCCTACCTGTAAAAACCTACTGTTACGAAGCCATAAAAAATTTAGAAAAATGGATTAATAATTTGGTGACAATCGGTATATTAACATTGGAACATGGGGTGTTTTGAATTTATATTGCTCTGTGAAAAAGTAAAACATTTGCAAATGCAGATGGATAGATATAAATTAGACCTGTTGTCTGTTCAAAACATTATATGGAATGCGAGGAACATTTTTGAGTCGGAGAGATATATTTACTTGAACAGTACAAGTACAAGATGAAATGACTATGGATCAGAATTTGTTATTAAAAAGAACATGGGATAAACATTATAGATTTCAGGCTTATAAAAGGCAGAATAAGCATCATAAGACTAAGAGGAATTTTTCAAATATATCTTTAAAGTCATTGAATGCACCAACAGAAGAATTTGAGGAGAATTAGAAAGGCAGATTTCATGCCACTCTACTGAAAGAATATAACGGCATACAAAGAAATAATGTGAAGATACTATTGGAAGATCAAAACGCAAAGACTGGAAGAGGGGACAGTTTTAGAACTATCATTAGGAAGTTCAGTCTGCGTCTGCATGACTTGTGAAACGAAAATTGACTTAAAACAGTGGATTGGTAATTATTATAATAAAATTAGCTCCACCTGTTTTTAACACAAAGAGATACAAAAACATACTTGCTTATCAACGAATGGCCGGACAAAAAACCAGGTGGATCACAAGCCATAACATAAAAAATACTTGCATCGTATGTTATTGATGTTAGAAGTTTAAAAAAGAAGATGTTGACACTGACCATACCTAGTTATAGCTAGATATAGGCAAAAATAACCATATTTAGATTAAAAATTGCAAAAAAGCAAAAAAAAAAAAAAAAAAAAAAAAAAATTAACATAAAAAGTCTAGATGATTATAAGATAAAAATAGTTTTTGAAAAGAAAATGAGTGATATAATTGGTGAAGAAAATAAGGATATGAATCTGAAAAAAATGTCTAAAATGTAAAAACATCATACCGAAAACAGCAAAAAAGGTACCTAAGAAGGCAGAAAAAGATATCACAAAATGAATGGTTCGGCAGGCAACTCATAAGGGTGGAAATATTGCCTGGGGAAAAATGCTTTCCCATGAAATTGACAAAACGAAAAGCTCTATAAAGAAGAGGAAGATCGTATCAATGGTACTGAGTTGTACAAAGAGAACTATAGAAAGAAGTAGAACACAAGAAGTGGAAAACCTCTCTGAGATAGGAGGTACCAGTATAGAGTGTATTAAAAAATTAAACTCATCAAGAAGGGATATTAACTTAAAATTAATTGTGGTAAAAATAGGGACAAAGTAATGATTGGTGAAGAAAGCAAAATAATTTAAAGATGATCTGAGTATTTTGAAGACTTACTGAGTAAAGAGTATACAGCAAATACATGAAGGTAGAGACAAATAGAAAAGGGATAATGGCGAATACATTGAAAAATAAAACAAGCTATAAAAAATGTAATGACCGCCGACGAAGACTTAATTACAGTGAAGCTGCTGAAATATGGTGAGGAAAATTCATCAAAGATGTCACATCACCTCTTGGAAATCGTGAAGACTAAAGAATCAATGCCAAATAAATAGCAGAGTGCAATTATGTACCTTATATAAAACATGTGATATATTGACCTGTGAAAACAAGCGTGGAAAATATCTTTTAAGTACTTCATATAAAGTGGTCTCGAGAATTATTGCAAATAAGTTACTACAACCTTATGCAGAAAAAATAATCGTAGACTATCAGTATAAATTTAGTATTAGAGAGTCCAAAACGGACCAGATTTTTATAAATAGAAATGTTCTGGAGAAGTTCTATGAACAAAACATCAAATTATATCATTATTTTATTGATTTTAAGTAAGCATTCGACTGTATAAATAGAAAGAAATTGTATTACATCTTGAGTGAATTTGGAAAACCAGGAAAATTAACAAGCTTGTTAAAATGCCTTTGCTAATCATAGGAAGTTAAAATGCAGAGAAGGTTCTTAAGAAATTTCAGAATTAATGCAGGATTAAGCAATGGAGATGCAATGTCTTTAACACATTTTAACTTCTATTTGGAATATATAATAAGAAAATTTACTCTAATCGTGAAGATGCACAATAATAAATCGAACCTTACAAATTTTTGTATTTGCGGAAAGTGTTATTGGATGTCTAGAACTGAAAAAACGTCTAATTTAAAACTATAAGGACCTAAAAAAGGTGGCAAAGACAGTGGTTGCAAAGTTCGACAAGCTCTTCTTAACACAGGGAAAACTAACGTAAATAATAAAAATAAGTATCTCTTTTAATACAATCTTTTAATCAATCGAGTATCTCTTTTAATACAATGAAACTGATTTAATAAAATTATATTTAGTTACTTAGATTTTAAAATTTTTTTATGATAAATTTCATATATTTTAATAATTAGTTTGTTTTATTAAAAGAAATGCCTTCCTCTAAGCACAGTAGAAAGCATAAGGATTATTTTACAAGGATTATTTATAAGGATTACTTTACTATTATGTTTAATTAAATAAGTAATCAAATTAAATGGTTTTATGTCACACCATATTCCCAAAATTTTTGATATGTGACAAAGTAAAATTTCCTTTTAAATTTAAATATTACTTTTCCAAAGAGATTAAAATTATTCCAATTACAAATAAATACATTAAAAATTCATTCGTGGACATTAAAATGCCTCAGAACAGTACTAAGCAGCCACCTACTACATGGTGTCAAATTAAAAAATTCCTGAATAAAAACCTATAATGATACTTCACGGTATGTTACTATGTGTCGTGATTGTTTCTAATATTTAAGATAGAAGGATCTTCTTGAATTTATTATATTTTTTAACTAATGTAGAATAGTTATATATATTGGAACAACATAATTAATAAAAGAAACTGAAATTTTGGAAATAAAATATTCTTATAATCAAACAAATTGGAATAAAGTATTATCAAGAATTATGATGTTAAATTTTGATTTTAAAAAATGAAAATTATTATGTAAATGAAGAAAAAATATATTTTAAATAATAGTTTAAATGAAAAATTATAATTTAAATGCATATATTTATTATAAATATAATCTTTGAATTATTATTCGTATTCAAAAATCACATACATATACATACATACATATATATATATATATATACACAAAAATTACAATAATAACACAAAAAATTAGTAAAATTTATTCTTTATTTATAATAGTACAAAGACAAAAATTCTCTGTATGACTATCCCTGAAATTAAATACCAAAATAGTTTTTAAAGTGAATATCTTTTGCAAATAGTTACTTATAAAATTTACATTTATAGAATATATTCCTTGTTTGAAAACTTTTTTGGTCATTTTAAATATCTTCAATAAATTATAGAAATGTGTACAGAATTGTGTAAAAGGTAAAGATATAAATTTTTTATTTCTGCTTTTTAATGTATTAAAAAATATGTATTTAAACTGTCATTTAATATTATAAATAACCAGCTCTCTGAATTGATTAAAAAAATTATAATAAATTTATTTAAATTCGAAACGAATTAATTAGCAAAAATAAAAACCATCATTTGTACTTCAGGCAATATGTTGAAATATTTCAAAGGAAATGAGAAATTATTAAATACACTTTTAATAATGAAATGATATACAAATACAATTACAGTTAAAGTTTTCCGTATGTGAATAAACAATATCTTTTTAATTATTTTGAAACAATATTACATATAAAAATATTATAGAAAATTTATATATATATAGAGATAAATTTTCATATTTCTTTTCAAATTCCAGTTAGTTGGACGGATTCTAAGCAACATTTGCATATTTATTAAAATATTAATATTTTATAAACTATTAAAGCACTTAACTTGAAGTAATTAAATGTTTTAAAAGCTTATTTTATTTAAAATATGTCAATAAATTTTTACTATTTTTTTTAAATATTATGTAGAGTTTTTCGAAAATATTTAAGAAATTATGAATAAAAATTAAATAAACTAGTCCATTTTTTTGTAATTCATTTAAAATTTGATTTTGATTTGAGTTTTCTGCGATTTTAGTTTCATCATAAGAATATATTATAGAAAAGCAAAGAGAACAGTGATGAAAATTATATTTTTTAACTAATGTAGAATAGTTATATATATTGAAACAACATAATTAATAAAAGAAACTGAAATTTTGGAAATAAAATATTCTTATAATCAAAGAAATTGGAATAAAGTATTATCAAGAATAATGATGTTTAAATTTTGATTTTAAAAAATGAAAATTATTATGTAAATGAAGAAAAAATATATTTTAAATAATAGTTTAAATGAAAAATTATAATTTAAATGCATATATTTATTATAAATATGATCTATGAATTATTATTCGTATTCAAAAATCACATACACACACACACACACACACACACACACACACACACACACACACACACACACACACACACACACACACACACACATATATATATATATATATATATATATATATATATATGAATATATGTGTGTCTATTAAAAGATCTTTGATATTAGCAATTAATTTTCATTTAAACTTAAGGTATTTCATAGTCCTTTAATGCAGAAATTTTATACTATTGTTGAAAATATATTTATTTATTATTTATTTAAAATTAGTTTCACATGCAGTTATTTCTTATAATTTTATTATTTCTAAAAATACTTCTTGAAACAATTAAGCTCCAACTCGGCTAATAGATGGCAGCACTTTGATGATCTTAGTTCAAAAATTGTTTTAAATGTAAATAGGAATATAATATTAGAACCTATAAAAATTATTTAAATTTGAAATTCAAAGCTGAATTAATCAATTTATTGATAAGAAGTAAGTTCTTTGCTTATGACTTGCACACATACTTTTCAAATCTCACAGAAGTTAAAAAAAAATTTATATACGAGTATACAGTTTTTTTAAAACTTTTGAACTTTCTTGCAAATTTATCTTTATTATACTTGTGTGACGAATTAATTTACTAAGCATAATTTTCCCAATACATCATTGTAGTCTATGGGCTTATAGATATTCATCGTAAAATAATTTTATTCGAAAGTATTTTATAACGAAGTGTCTAAATTATTTGAATTTAACGAAGACACATTTAAATATTGTACAACTACTAAAACTCTCATTTCTTTTATGTTAATGCAATCATTTATTTCATGTAACGTGTTATATTCTTAAAATAAAATTTATATTTGTATTTCCTTCATTAAATATTTTTGTCTATTTCTTATGTTACTCATTGTATTAATAAAATATAAATGAAAAATTATTAATCCTCCAAATTGGGAAACGAGCAAATTATAAGAAAATTAAATATGTAAAGAAAAATATTTAATGTTCATATAAAAGCTGTAAATTCCTAAAATATTTAATGTTCATATAAAAATTGTAAATTCGTTCTCCCTCCCGGCTATAGAGTTAAGATTCTTATTATATTAAATTGGCGTGTACCTTTATAGGCATTTCGCTTCTTAAGTCTTTTGTTTTTTTAGTACACTGATTTTTAAACAGTACTTAATACTGATGTTTTCCAGTTAAGAAAATTTTTTTTCAGTTGTTTCAAAGAAGCTGTAAATATTTATTATAGAAAAACACTAGAAATGTCATGGAAAAGTAACTTTAAGAGAAAAAAGGAATTCAAGATAAAAGTCATGAATAATTAAGAGAACGGATGAAAGGAATAATTTTTACTTGCACACATATAAAACCTATTTTCATTCTTTTTGAAGTGTAATCAAATTTTGTTCTTCAAAGTCTTGACTTGAGTATTGACCAAGTCAAAGGACTTGGTCAATATTCAATCTTTTTCTTATCATTTCTTTTAATATGCTAAGTGGAAAAAACACTTAACACGCAAACTCATCTTTTTCTGTTAGCAAACTGTATTGCATTTAAATTTCAGGGAAATATATTATAAAAGAGCACGAACTGAGTTAAAATTCAAATTTATATTGAGTATTTGTTTATTTTCTTATTGAAATTTTCATACACTATAGAATAATACCATACTTGATTTCTTTATTTTGTTTGAAAATATTTTCTCCGTGTTTTTTGAGAGTTTTTACGTAATATAAATTGCATATATGACTATTTCAACTGTTGCATAGTTACAATCAAGGAATTTTCTCATTTCCTAATTTTTCTCCTTCGCATTTTAAGTATTAATTAATTTACAAATTTTAATTTAAACGTTTCATTATACTTTATTTGATTATTTTTATTCTTAAAAAAATATCATAATTTCATAGGTATCATTTAATACTAATTATTCTATATCTTTTTCTTTTCATTTGAGATGTTTTTGAACTCCTTTTAACAAAAATATGAGTTATACCACCCCCGATGGGAATTCCAAAATGTAACTGTTGCTAGGCACTACGAACATTACCAAATATGGTTAAGGAATTTCGAACTGACCAATGATCTCATCTAGCGCTCTTATTCTCAATGAATGAATGACCTTTCGTTGAGAATGAGTACCCTTTTGCGGGGGTTAAGTTTTCTCGGGTCTTTTTTCTTTTCTTTTTTTTTTTTTTTTTTTTTTCCTTTATTTTGGGTGAACTTTCCTATCTACCAGACGTTCTAAGAATGTCTTGGTTAGTCTTCACCAAATAAAATTATTCCTGTAATAATAAACTTTACTTTTGAAAATCTGCCTGTTAATAATGCTCCTTTGCAAAAGTCTCCCCAAGACAAAGAAATAAATACGTACTACACACACACACAAACATATATATATATATAATATTTTAGTATATGTATCACACATATATCAATTTATTTCTATGAGTACAAGTATCACTAAAATGAAACAAATATCATTGAAAATCATACATAAATAACAAAATTTCGATAGATCAAATAATTAAGCACTAAATAATTGAAAATAAATATCAATACCTCATTAAATTTAAATTTGTGTTTTGCATTTAAAATCTAATAGACTGCACAATGAAACATGTTATTCTATAGAATAAAAAAATCTTTCACAAACGAATAAATTAAAACTACTTATATGCATAAACTGGATTATTATTGCAAGTAACGAATTTCGAACTGACCAATGATCTCATTAACTAAAATTATTAGTCAATTAAAATCTTACTCAATTTGTTATTAAACAATTATAGTATTTATTGCCGTCTTAAAAGGCAGAATTATCTAAATACGATATTTTTTATTTTTACAGATATCAACAATTTAGTATTTTTTATTACAAATATCATCTTATAATGAGAAATAAGATAATTTACTTTAAAATATTAATCCTTTCACCTCAAAATTACTGTATTATCCGAAAAAAAAAAAAAAAAGAAATTTTCATTAACATTTGAGAAACTATCTGTAAATTAATATCCACCAAGCATTAATTTTATGTTAGTTAAAAAAAAACTCTAAGAAAAAAATATAGCATCTGCATTGTTTTAAGAAAAACAAAATAATTTCTTACAAATCTAAAAGGAGTTTAATATTATCTTTGTCAACAGATGGCGAGACCTTACTTATAGCTACGAAGTGTATCTTTTTCTACACAATTACCCCTCACAAATTAAAAATATATATCTATTTCATAATACTCGTTTAAGTTTTCACACTTACATTTGTATTTTAGCTTATTTTAATAAATCGTAAAAGAAAACAGCGGATTTAATAAGTTATTACAATTATTACACTAATTTATCTCAAATAAAAGTAGTCCTAAGACTATACATATATGAAGAAAATAAATGTAAATGTAAGCAATTATTTGGAAAATTTCGTCGTAGTTATGGTATTTATGATTTAAAGGGAACTTTTCTTTAAAATTCTTCAAACAATAAGCAAAATACTCAAACCAGAAAATATTAAAGCATTTGGAAGAAAAATGTTATTTCAGTTATTAAAAAGACCTAAAAAAATTTCAAGTTCAGTATTTCATTCCACCTAAAGTAAGTAACGTAATTGATAAAATTTGAAGAACTATAGTGACTGGGAGAAAAATTGATACGCAATACATAATAAAAAAATAAATAAATAAGACACCCGCAAACATGATAAAATGGCAACTCATGTTCATTAAGATATTCTCTCGAAAAATTATTGAAAACCACAAATGTGAATTCAATGAAAACAGACTGCTAAATAATATAATCTGAATTCCGGTTTACTAAAATAAAAGAAACTGAGATTCATATCTTAACTTCAAGAAACAAATCTTAAACAGTGGCTATGCAGAGATTGTGACATCGAGTTTATTAAATGCAAAACGGAATACATTGATAGATAAAAAATGTCTTACAATAGATAAGAAATACAATAATGAGATTTGAGTTCTTTATTTCAATAGAAATGAATCAACAAACAAAAATCTCTTTAGATGAGCACTTATAGCTGGGGCAGTCAAAAACTTGGTCTGGTGTCAACTGTGTGTCTGGGCAGTTACCACTGTTCCTGTAGACTTCTGTCCTCGCTGTCGCTTCATTCCTCAGTAAGGTTTGGTGCTCAGCCTGATGATGGTTTTCGTAGTTAATCTATCAGTGTCCATATTACAAAGCTGGTGTTTATTGGAATTTTACCTTAGATTTACTATTGCATTAGCATTTGTGTTGGTAACTTTGTTATTGCATATTGAGATTTTTGGCTTCTTTGGCTATTTATCTCTGCCTTTTATTTCTTACAATATCGACATGCACGAGTATTGCCTTGATTTAAAAATAAAATAATGATACAGTTTTTTAAAGACAATATTCTACTGCACTCAAAATTTTGACTTCAAGATTCATTATATGTCTAAAATTACTTTTATGAAATTTTTTGTTTAAAGTTGAGAAGAAATGCAAAAGAGCAAGCTTGAAATCAATGTATATTATTTATACGATCAAAAATTATTCTTACAAGTGCAATGGTTATTTTCCATCTCTATTTTTAATAGTAAGCTTTTATATGCGAAATGGTTGGATAAAAGATCAAGAAAGATCCTTCTCATTCTTATGCGTAATATCTATTTACGAAGCACTTAAGTAGTTTTTAAAGTAGCATTTAGATATTTTTTTTTCATTGAATAACCAGCAGTATTGGTAAAAAATAAGTAATAATTCAAGTACTTTTAAAGTAAATTAATCAGCTCAGAGAAAAATTCACTTTACAAACTGAATGAACAAATATTTTGGATAATTATTTAAATACATAACTCCTTGATGATATTACTTTATTATAAGGACAAAGTATTCTCTAGTTTTATAGTCAAGAATGCAAAATTATATTAACAAGTTACAGAAATTTCCATTCAAATATATTTTCAGAAAAACGTATTTTAGAGAATATACCTTATCTAAAAAAAATTAATCTAATAATAAAAATAGTTTAATTATATTTGGTATACATTTTTATAATGAGATGTTTTAAATTATGGTAAGCTAATAGGGCTTGTTTTGTAAATAAAAATTTGAGTCAAATTCATTATAATTTACTAAGTTAAAAATATTGTGTCTACCATACATACGTATTATTCTTCTCTTCATGGTTTTAGCTATCTAGAGACCAGTGAATATTTTATATTCACACTGTGAATACTATGGAATAATGAACAATTCATTCTTATTGTTAATTTTTAATCTTCTGAAGACGAATGAATATTACATACAGTAATAAATTCAATAATATCAAAGAGTGAGATTTTACCTTTAACATAGGGATTCTTTTAATTTAATTTTTACTTTGACTGCAATTTTATGCAACTCAATTAAATTAATTGTAAGCTGACCAAACAACTATGAAAGTTTGAATTACCTACCCCACAAAATGTAAGGGAAACATTTTTAATATCTGCTCCATCTTTTATCTTCACAATGTATTTAAGATTTAATACATACCTAAGCAAAAAAGACAAAACTGACAAAGTCAAAATTAAATCAAAGAAATTAAAAAATATATTTGGTATTAAGGATGTTTGATAGCTTAAAAATAGAATGACAAAACAGCTTCATTCTAAACATTGAAAATACTAAAGGTAAAACAAGTTTTTTCCACCACTGGCATATAATACTTTCCTTTACCAAAATTTATATCTCAATTGTAATTACACATTAATAACTTACTATAATACAAAAAGGTTGGGTTTACATATGATAAGATAAAAAAATATTCAATGATTAACTTTTTTAAAAAAAGGAAATGGCATAAAACCAAGATAAAGCATTTTCTTTCGGAATATAAAAATCTTAAGCACTTATCGCGAAGTTTTTAATGAAAACAATCACAGAAATGTAAAATTTCAGAAATAATAAAAGTTACTTCACAGAAAACGTGTGTAGTATAATTATATAATTTTATTTAAGTAGAATATATATATATATATATATATATATATATATATATATATATATATATATATATATATATATATATATATATAAAAGTACATAAGCTATACAATGATTATCTTTTCACACACGTATAACATTAAAACTACGAAAGGAAAATTTTTTTAACTTAAACTTGTTTAATAAGGCTAAAATATGGCTTATAAAATAATTTTATAAGAATTATTGCTAAAATACTTGAATTTTTTTGACTTTTTTTTTAAAGGCAGGAATATAAGATCAAACTCTTTATTTAATGCTACACATCAGTCAAAAGTACAACACAGCGTATTTTATCATAATGCCATATTTTATGAAATATGTTAAAGAAATCCTTATTTCGTTTAGAAATATAAAATATATAACTGTAGTGATATTTTATTTTTCCGTAAATATTCCATGATTCCATTTATTCGTATATGAAACATTTTCTGTAAGTATCACAAATTCATTTTCTGGAGAGTGTATGTTTATGTTTATCCTATGTGATAATTTAAAGAACTAAAAAAATTAATAAATTTTCAAATACAATGTTCATAAACAAATTTCAAGCAGATTTACGTAGAGCATTTTAGAATTTCCAAGTTTTATACACTTTCCATGTTTTACAGATTTTCCTATCTTTGATAATTATGGGTTTATTTTACAATGTTATGAAGATCCAGTTTAATTCTACATTTTTGTGCAATAACAAATTATACTGACTGACATTAAGAATGCAACATCAAAAAGGAATTGCTAGAAAGTGATGAGACATGACAAACAGAAAGAGACAGCAATAAACAATAAGCGATCTGCATTTCGAAATGATATGTATAATACAGAGCGAAAACAAAGTCGAGTCAGTAAATAGTAGGATCACAGGGGACGGCGATACACGTAGCAACACGTCTAGGCACAGAATCAAAAAAAGTGCGGATAGCGTAATAATGAATGTCTCTCTCTGTTTCCTGACAACCATTTGGCAAAGTGTGTCTTCTGAAGGAGGCAGTGGTAGGGTAGGCAAAATGAATCTAATCATATTCCAAACGTGTTCAATTTGGAAAGATCTGGTGACTAAGGCGCCAACGGATGCAGGTATAGTTTACAGGGTATGTTGTATGATACTTGCAATGTGCGGTAGAGCATTATCTTGCTGATAAAGGGCATTGGGGACTCTCTGAAGACAGGGCAGTTTCACCGATCGCAACATAGCATTGGACTATCATAATACTTGAATCTCAACTAGCGGTGACCTGGAATAGTATGCAATGGTGACCCAAAGCACAATGCCACGTTGTCACGCTGTGGTGCATTCCACAATTGCTGCAGGATTAGACATGTCCACACGTAAAGGACACAATCACACGCAGCTACTATCGCTGAAGAATCAGAAATAATACTCATTTGAGAATATGATCCTGTGTCATTCCGTTGGCCACATCACTCTAATCCCTCACCATTCACAGACAGTGTCTATCCTATGTGGTCAATGACAGTCCTCTTAAAGGTCAACATGAGCGCATGTCACTAGCTACCAATCGACGGCAAATTATTCTGCTCGATATGAAAGCACCTAGAGTGTCTTGCACATGCTGCAGAATTTCGGTAGACGTACTTAGCAGGGTCGCCACCGCTGCTCGTCGGACGCGTCGATCTACGCTTGCTGACATCACCTTGACTGCACAGGTACCCTGCAAACACTCTACAGTTCATAGTTCCATCCAACTTCGCCGCTGCGGACATGTTCAGGTGTTTTTCAGCTTTCTTTTGCCATAAGTACTAACCTGCCCTTCTCAGCCCGATCACCAATCCACTTGTAAATTCATCTATCTTCTAAAACTGATTCTGTCGATGATGGCCTGGCATTCTCCACAATTTAAGACATCCTTTGAGACAAGAACGAGCTTTCAATGATTATTTTTGTAGCAGCAATAATGGAGCGAATATTGACCGCTTTGCTGGTTCCTTACCTTATATCTTATCCTATATGAGCAAATTTCACATCATTTGCATAACTCGGTGAGGTGCGTAAAGTGCGTCTACTATAAAATTTGCATAAATTTCTGGTCACTCTTTCTTGGTGTTGCATTTTCAATGTTGGGTTCTGTACTATGCGAGAAAAAACATTAAGCAAAATAAGCTACAGTAACAAAATAGTTTCTTTTTTTCAGTTTACTATTTTATGTCTATTTTATGATGGATCTATAAATTCTTATCCCTGCATATTGTAAACTGGCTGATTAACAATTGGTGGGTTTCTAACAATCTCAGTTCAGCTGTGAATGTTTATAATGTTTCAGGATCTATTTTTTTGTCAAATCAATGCTTGAGAAAAAAATTGATGATAGATCAGTAAATCAAAACCAGATAAAAATACCCAGAATATTTATAATTTATAGTTTGTGTTCCACATTGAATACTAGAGAGTAATGTAGCAAAATATTACAATTTACTGTGACTTATAAGTGATCAGTATTTAACAGTAAAAGCCAAAAGAAAGAGATGAAGCAACGCAGCGGACATATAAAGTCGGCTATCATCAGATACGGGTATGACCATTTCAAGGCATATCGTATGCATACATTTGAGATTGTAAGGCATATATGCTAAAAAACCTGTCAGATGTTTTCAGCTCAAGGTTACTCTCACCAGCAGTTAGCCGGGAGTAGAGAACATGTGATGTGGAACAGTTAAAATAAACTTGTGTTACGTTTTACAGCAAATCGAGGTTTAGTTTGCAGTTCAATTCCCATCGAATGTTTACAAAGAGAACGCCAGATGCTCAATACCACCAAGACAATATCATTGAACAATAACATCACGGTGATCATGGATTACTCGTTTGGGTAAGCATCATATTGATCTACAGGACAGGTTTGCATTTTCAAATCGTAACCATGTCAGGAAAAAATTATCAGGGCATCATTTTGTAGCAATATGCACGTTGTTGCTTATAGTTATGGGCTGTAAATGTGTGTCTATGAATGACAACATCTATCTTCACTGTTCAAACATTGTTAACAATTGCCTTCTATCGGAGGACATCACCTGCATAGAATAGCCATCATTCTGATTGGAATTGAATCCGATTGAGCATGGGCGGGAAAGGCTTAGCTTACGAATCTCAACTATATCCTACATTCCGTCAATCATCTCCTAAATTTGTTGCGATCCTTCTGAAAGCACAGTTTGCTGAGGGGAGATCTCTGCTTCAAGTACAGTTCGATAATGAGATCCCCATCATGCCTCAGCGTTGTACAAACTGTATTTCATGTGAGTATAAGTCGTGTGAATAAGTCGTGTGTATAAGTATGTGAGTATAAGTCGTATTAACGATATTACCAACAACATACTATTTAACTGTTGTATATGGTGCAAGTGTTCCAGGGAAACTGTAATCACATTTGGTCGTGTATCTTGTATCATATATGAACCACCTCTTTTGCTTTTTCTCACTTGCTTAATACATGGTCTTTATGAATAAATCACATTTATTTTGTTTCTGCACCTTTATTTGTAGATTCTGGCATTATTCTTAATTTCTAAACACAAGTGTACTTTATAAATTTTATAAATTGTTGTACCCTTTTTTCCAAAACAAATTAAAAAGGAAATAGTTATAAAGTACCAAATTTCTACCAGATTCCAATTTCATTAACTTTTAAAACACATTATAGAATAACTTCCTTTGTATTATATATATATATATCCATGTATGTAGTATAGAATAATGTGTAATTTAACACTTTTAGTATGACTTCAATATTAGTAACTAGAGATTAGAGTTCAAATTCCGACTGCACATTTATTAGTTCTCCCCCCCCCCTCTAGCAACACTTCTCTTGTTGGCCCACTTTTCTCTTTCCTTTCAACAGCAAATTATATTCATATGCCTTTAAAGTGAAATTATTTTCTCAGATAACGAAGAAAACCTTTATTGATTACTTCATTAAACATTTAAAGGATCGGTTAATATATCAAGATAAAACAAATTAGACTGATTGCTACTATTTTATACGGCATTTTTGACTTACCTCTTTAAATTGATTTTCCAATGTTATTTTCATTGTTTTTATGGAGCAAATTTCATCCTAGTTTAAATTGTCATGTGCACCTAAATGTTGCAATATAAGTTAAGCAGATTTTCCATCATCGGGAAAAAATTGCTCATTAACCTAATATAATTATTTTTAATTATCACATCTTGCAAGGGCTCTGCGAAATGACTTTCAGAAATTTTATGCAAACAAAAAAATAGAAAAGCTAAATTGAAACGTCAGAAATGAAAGATTCTAAATAAATTAAGATTTATCCATGTCTTTCCTTCTTCCTTTTTATGGCCACAAAGTAGTTGTCACAGTGTAGAGAGAGAGTATCTCTTATTTATAATTTACTATTAATAAATATTTACTGTTTAGAGTGATGGAACAAGAAAAATAAAATTATAAAGGAAACAATTTAGTAGAAATGTATTTTCCATTGTATCTAAAAGCATTTAAACTCTATCAAGAAATATATTGTCTTGTTTACCATTGGGGTTACCTAAATATTGTGTTATGAGATAACTTATGTAAAATGAACTGTCAAATTACGTAATAAGAAATCATATAGCTTTTATTCAATTAATTGTTAATTTAATAATTATTTCAATTAGTAAGTTTATTCAATTTTAACAAATATAATAAAATTAATAAAAATTAATTTTTTAAATCTGATTAATTGATATTAATTTTATTATATGCATTGCTTATTTGCTAAATGTATTATGCAATTAGAAAATAATTACTTAATAAGAATATCAAACTTTATATTTGTATTACTGCAATTAAGTAAACTATAATGATCATAAATCTTTCTTTAACCAATTACAGTTAATTAATTCTTCAATGAATTTTTAGGCCTAACCTTCAAAATGGTATCAGGATAAAATGTAGATTGTATAATGCTTTGTAGCGAGTTTTAAGCGAAAGAATTGAAAAAAGAAGAAACAATATACCAAATAATTATGGCAGTTTAGTAGGCAGACGCTATTTTTCATTCATATGATTTAAATATAATATGCATAATTTTAATACGTTATTTAAATGGTATTCTTTACCATTTAGCTCCTTTTTCATTTATTTATTTAAGTATTTTTCATTCATCTATTTTATTATTCTATTCATTTATGTGTAGGAGACAAATAGTAACAAAAATTTCATCCTATTATGAAATAAATAGATAATTCACATAAATATCAATCTACTTTCATATATGAAACTAAATTTTATTCTTATAGTTTTTTGAAATCTGTAATTTTTTATCAATCAGTTCAAATGATATTTTGTCGCAGTGAAGAATTGATTACTAAAATATTAAATTTATATCACATTCTTTCATATATTCCCTTCCTTTCTCTCTGATTGATTCATTTAAATTTCATGCATTTTAATAAATATTCTTGACTCAAAGTAACTATTTTATTTGTCTTAATCATCTATATATATTTTTTTACTATTCCAGTATATTTAGAAATAAAAATGCTTCAAACTTTTTAGGTCCTGTTAGGTTTGGAAATGCAGAAAAAAGAATGAAAAGAATTAAACCTAAACATAAAAAATCCCATGAGATGAAATAGTAATTTTCTTCAGATTTGTAAAAGATTATGTTCAAATCAAAACTAAAACCATTTTCATCGGTAGGTTAACATTAAATAATATTCTGAAATAATAATGTTTAATTCATTGCATCTAAATATTTACTTCTCGAATTCAGTTGCATTTTTTTATAATAATTTTAATCGATTTCACGATTCTAAATAGGCAACTTTATTTTTGAATTACAAAGTCATCAAAATTTTTAAACCATATGATTTTTTTTAAATTAATGATTACTCTCGTCAAATTGTATTTGAAATCCCTGCTAAGAATTTATTTCCGATAGTTAAAAATAATTTATTTTATCGGCAATTGAGTAATTATGTATGTTTTTAAAATGTGTTATCAGAGAAATATTTATTTATTTTAGTCATATATATCGATTAAATTAAAATGCATAATTTAATTAATTTTTAATTTGACGTAAAATATGAAATATATTTCCTCAAAATTCATTGCGTTATTATAAAAGTATTCAAAATGATATTAACAAGTTAAAAATGTTACATTTTTATTTTAAACAAAATGATAAATGTACATTGAAAATTTTTAAAGTCATATTGACGTCTTTGCTAATTGTTATAACATATGAATTTCATATGTGTGTGTATTTCACCTTAAAATATATTAATGTGAATAACTGTAAACTTCTATGTGCATTAATGGGTATTCTTTATTTTAATGGTATTACATAAAATGAATTTTCTATAAATGGTAGTTGATAAATGATGAGGTAAAATAACCAGTGTTTTATTTTTCTACAATTAAGGATATTTAAATAAATATTAGTAGATTGTATTTAATTTTATATATCTTTATATAATATAAATATAAATTAATAATATATAATAATAAATATAAATTAATAATATAATATAAATTAATTCGTATAATGAATTAATTCACTATACGAATTTCTTTAAATGATTTTTTAACAAAAATATAGCATCAGGATATTATTTTAAGATTTTGTCATAAGATGTCACTAATGATGTATTGGATAGATTTCTATGAAAACATAATTTTTTTAAAATAATTTTTAGAATATATTGAATTGATGTTCTTATATTCAATAAAATTTACAATATATAATTATTCAATTTTTAGCTCTCAACATGGAAGAAAATGTAAAAATACACAAATATATATATAGCATAGAAATTATTTCATTTTTAATCAATGAAGAATTTTAGAAAAATGTAATTTAAGTATATATGTGTGTGTGTGTCTGACATTAATAAAATAGATATAATAGTTCCTGTTTAGCTATCTGTTTTAATATTACTTTTTTATATCCATAATACTGTGTTTTTAATTGAATTATAATTATTAAATCAGAAAATATTAGGTGTATTATAGACTTATAAAACTTTTAAATAGATAAAAAACAATTTATTTAAAAATAATTTTGATGAAAAAATTTTAAAGTTATACTTAGCTTCGAGTTCAAAAATAAAACAAATTATATGAATTTTCTTCTTTTGCAGTTTAAATTAAATATGATGGTTTAAATTTATTTATATTTTGTTGAGATTTATATGAATTGTTAACAGTAAAAATAAATATCTGAATTAGTATAAGAAATATTTAATTCTGTGTCAAGAACGTTTTTCCATTTTTATTATTCGAGAGGTTTACTTTTAAAGCTCTTTAGAGCATATATCAGTCATATTTCATATTTCCACTAGATGTACCAATACATTCTGCCATCTACCAGCAGTAAGCACGTAAGGTATGTGGAAAAAAAGATGACGTGCATATTTATATCAGTAAATTTAAAATTTTGGCAATTCGTAGTTTAAATAAACAATTTCTAATCCTTTTCCACAGTTACTTTTATTTTGTTTCTTTGACTAGATCTAACTAATTGAACATTCGTAAACTAGATAATGATTTACGCCTTTCTCAAAAAAACTAGTTCTCTCAGCAATTGCATCGATATTTTAAATTTCATCAGGCATTTATTTAAACCTCATGCTTTCTAATTTTCCTTTCTCCAATTTAAACTTATTTAATGCGCTTGTAATTCTGAACTAACTTCCGCACACCGAATGCTACCAGAGGACCTATATACAACGTTTTTAAATTTGTAGAAATCACCCCAGTAATATTACCGTAATATTTCTATTAAATAGTTTTAACTCAGTAACAATCGTCAATTTAGCATCAGTCGTATTTATCAAGCGAATTCTTTTAAACCATTTGCATAAGGATGAATTTTCCCCTTTGTAATGACATACAAAATAGTTAGACATATTTACCTGAATTTCTCACTGTAAATCTATGGCCATCGATACTGTTTTCATTATTTAAATTCATACTTGGAGGATATAATTACATTTAAAAGCATTTTATTATTTGATTTTACATTCCTTACATGTACTCTATATTATATGGTACAAAGCACTAGAACATTTATTATTTAATTTTATACTTGATGCATATCGTAGTATTTAAAAGCATTTTTTATTGAACTTTTTATTTGTCAGTTGAATGTTACTTTCATTGTTTTATTGAACTTCTCATTGCTAACATTTTACTGCACTAATTATTTTAAAATTTTTTCACTGGTTAAAAACACACAAAATCATATCATATAAACATATCATTAAATCTCATACATCATATCATTAAATCTCAAATTTGAAATGTAAATTATACAAATTTGTGCTTACTTATCATTTTTTTCCATATTGAAATTTTCAACTGACTACTATAACCATAACTATGTGTTTTAAGCTTAACACAGTTTTCAAAAATAATTAATAATATCTTAACATCATTTTTAAAATTGATCTATTTTATAAATTTTTCTGCCTTGAATTTTTTTCTATTATTTCTATTTAATATCCGCATTTATTATTTTAAGTATTTATTCTACTTTAATAAATTTATTTTAAAAATACTAAAAATTCATGAACTTATAAATATATATCATCTAAAGAAATAGAGATCACCATCTTAATCCATTTAATTATTTAAAAAATTCCACGAAATCAGAAGGCCTATTAAATTTAAATAAAAATTTGCTTACAGGTACCCTTTGATTTTTAATTTTATTTTTTGCAATTTCTTTGAAACCAAGATAGGCGCTAAAATGTGATAATAAAATGGCAACCCTCAAACTACGTTAGTTAAAATTCTAAAATAGCAAAGTCACCAGAAATTAAATTTTATCACCAATATTTATCGACTAATATTTTTCTAAATCAGGAGAAAACCGCTTCAACATGGAACCCTAAATTTAAATATATTTCCCTATATTTCAAAATGTCATATCAGTTTAAAACATACTGAAAACTTTTAAAATTATAATATATAAAGAGCATGGCCATAATTCATATTATCAAATGTAATTAAAAATTTAATACCATAATCTATATAATGATTTTAGCCAAAGTAAGAGAATATTTCTCTGAAATAAATGGAGATATTACCGGAAATAAAACCCCTCTTGTGCGTGTATTCATTACATTTTCCTTAAGTTAGTTTTGAGAGATTTAAGAGGAAAAAAGAAAGATTACTTGAATGGTAAATGGAAAATACGAAAAAAGAGAAAAGATGTATTTCACCTCAATCAAATAGACTTGTAATATGATATTGATCTGGTAGCTTAAAGAAATATCCTTTTTTTACATTGTTTCAGTGTTGTAGCTTGAGTACGTTTCTTTCCTTTTACAAATGTTTTAAAAGAAAACTCGTAAAATTCAATTTTGTCCAATTTGGTGCTTGGTTACATTGAAAAATAAGAATAGGTAAAACAATTTATTTCTTTTCTTTTTCAGCTGTCAAAAATCTTTGATCTCTTCTTCAATATTTTGCTCATTTAAGAAATGATAAAAAACTACTTTTCAATTATGTCTTTTTTTTATCAAACGCCATTTTGAAAGGGACGATAATTACCATTGAAATCCTTACGAAGAAACAATTACTGTCGCCACATAAACTTATTATGAAAGAGAAAAATAGGAAAATACCGTATTATTTCTCATAAATTATTAACTATAGAATTAGAAACTGAAATTCAAAACATTTTCACGAACACTCAAAAAAAAATAATAAAATAAAAATAAATAAATAAAATAAAAAAATTATAAATTATATCAATTGTTTCTGAAATTGATCTTTCCTTTAAAAGTATATAAAAAAACATAGCTCGTACTAAATAATGTGAAAGAATAATCGCGAAAATAATTTGTTTCCTTTATTTATGTTGTTTATTATATTTCTAACTCTCTACATACGATAAGCTAGTTAGAAAAAATTAATCTACTAGGTTTATATATGATGTTTTTCTTTAACTTACAAAATATAATTTCATATAAAATTGATGTAAAAATGCAATTCATTACAATTTATTAAAATAAGAAACATTTACTTCTCAGTTAATTAAAATAAGAAACGTTCTTCGGAATCAATTTTAAATTGCCCAAATTAGTTAAGATCTGTAAACAGTAAATTTGGGACATATAAATCAAACATAAAAAATTGTAGTCAAACATTTGTTTACTTATGAGAAACATTTTAAACTGTTTACTCACACATAACTACCTAATTTCAGCCTTAGTAATATTTTGGATATGAATGAAATTTTAGTTTGTTATAAAATGATAATAGATCATTTTAGAAAAATGTTAATTACACAAATAAAACTTAACTTACAGCAAAATTCTTTTTGTAAAACATATTTTTCATAAAATATTTCTTATATTTCCAAGGCTTACACTTTCATACACAAAGCTGCAGTTATATCAGTGATATTTACACCTTTTTAAAATACCAGAAAAATCAAATAGTAAAAATAAAGAGTAGTGAATTAATCATAGATACGTTTTTATTGGCATAATACTGCTGCTTGAGATTTCGAATCTTTCTTATGAATATTTCTGGGTAAAAGTTAAAAATCAGGTGCCCCATGATTTTGGGCAATTTTTTTATGCCAAGATAGACGCCAAGATGTAATTAACATGATGGCTACTACACCAAAGATATACAAAGATAGCATTACCAGAAATAAAAATTTATCACCAAATTCTTCTCTAAATAAAGGAGTACGGATTCTGCACCGAACCCATATTATCATAGCATTTGAAGAAACATCTGAAGAAAATATTTATATTACTTCTTTAAATTGATATTTTATGTATTATCAAAATATATATTGAAACATTCTTGAGGATTTCAATATATGTTTTATTGAAAATAATAAAATGTATATATATGTATAAGATAATATATACATATATATATATATATATATATATATATATATATATATATATATATATATATATATATATATATATATATATATATATATATATATATATATATATATATATATATATATATATATATATATATATATATATATATATATATATATATATATATATATATATATACATTTTATTATTTTCAATAAAACAATCCTTAACATGTTTTCCATTTTAAGTAATTAAGGATTGTTTTAAGGATTAATAAGACAATCCTTAATTCCTTAAAATGTATAAAATGTATATATATATACATATATTGTTTGACCAAAATATTGTTTAAGGAAAAATATGAAAACCTTATTTTTATCATTTCTTTTCTCTAAATTAAATTTGTGTCTTTTAAATTAGTATGGTAAACATTTTACAAAGTCATGTATTGCTAACAATAATGATGATATACCATCTTTTTAAATAGTTCAGATCTGATTTGCATATATGAGAGTTAACTGAGTAAAATAGATTTGTGCTATTTTCTATTAGTTTTTTTTATTATTTTATTAATTATATTTCATGATGTGAACAGCAGTTAATTCATAGTTCAACTTTCAATTGATATATGTCGCTTAGAAAATTAAGCGAGAACCGATTTCAGAAACACTTTAAATTAACCAATAACAGATGATATATTTCAATTAAAGTTATATAGTTGTATTATCTTTCAAGAATAACATTTATATTAAACTGTGTATTCTTTTTTTTCTTTTATATTTTTACACTATATATTTATATAAAACACACTTTTTGGTCGGTTAATTACAAAAAATACACTAAATATATTTCTATTTTTATATTTCTGGATAAAAATTAAAAGAAAATATTAAGTTCTTGGATCTTTATTACACAGTTTACAATGGAAAATACATGCACAAAACTTTAATTTAGCAACATAAAGTGTATTTATGTGTAATAAATTATTTGATTCTTTTTAGTTATTGCTGTGAAATATTTTTTTATTAAGACTGTTTTAATATTATGTTTAAACTTTAAAATTTAATTCATTTTTATGATACTCTTTTCTTTAATACACTAATAAATCTCAATGAAGAGAATATATTTTGCTGGCTTAAATATTTCGTTTTAAAATAAATATTTTCATGTTATATATCAAATTCTCATATTTAAGTACATAATATTTTGAGTATGATTAGATATACTTCTGATTCTACTCTTTCTAATACAAGACAAATGCTAAAAATTAAATTTTAAAAGTTATAAACATAAATTTCATATATATTTGATAATTAGCCTTTAGTTAGGTATTTCATCGTAATTTTTGTAATTATATATGCAGGCATAAATGTAGGTTTTAGAAATTTTTAGAGCTATCAGAATCTAAGAATTAAATTGCTATGGTCAACAATATTTTCATTACTTCTTGGAATACTTATCTTTGTATAATCAGAAACTAAATATCGATTTATCATTCCGGAAACTAGATCCTGATTACGTTCGTCAATTCAAAAATCTTCATTTCATATATATTCTTGCATGAAAAGATTTCCCATCCATAAATTTAATCATTTTTCGGAAATAAATTTCAATTGTTATTACCAGAGAAATTACATAGTTAAATTAAGCATACCATTATGAGATGGCAGAAATAAAATTAGAGAGGAAATTTATAATTAAGATTTAAAATTAATAAAGACTTCTCAAATTTCAAATATTTGCTTTTATATTGCAAATTAATAAAACTTCAAATACTTATGAGTTATATTTAGTTACATTCAGAATATATTAACTTTATTTGAACAAAAATATTTCAAATTTTTGAGATTTAAGTAGAGATTCATAATTTTAATTTAATATAGAAATTAAATTTATACACTTTTTTAATCATATTCGCATAATATTAATAATGTATGATGAGTATTAAATTATGTTGATATTTTGTTTTATTCAAAATTAGAAAATCATGGAATTCACTTATAATTATTATATTCTTTCTTTTTACTTCTAATAAATTTAAAAAAGTGTATAAACTCAAATTCCAATGAACTACTTTGCTAAATAACATTCTGAAAATGATATGTTTTTTATTAAATATTTTAAATTTTAAAATTTACCTGAATTAATAAAATATTTGTTATTGATAAAGAAAATACATGATCGAATTATAATATTAATCTTAATTTGAAATAATTATTTCAAACTTAATCTTTATTATTTGCCTATATTGTGCTTTTTACACATAAAAATCAAGGAAGGTTTGTTTATAGGGACAGCTTTTAAATTTTATTTATTAGAAACTATGTTTTAAATGAATATAAAAATGAGAAATCTTGCATTCAGAAATGCTTGGATTGGCATCAATATGCCAAACTATGAAATTCTTTAATTTTGTTTGATATCACAATTTATTTTCAATATTTTTGGGCCTAATTTTAATTAGCATAATTTCACATTCTGACTTTATTACCTTCAAACAGACATTTTTTCTAATTTGATAGTTCTCGAAGGACAAATACAAAATGAAGTCATACAATGTTTATTTTATTACAATATTTGGCAAAGAAAATAATAATATCGCAATATAATTTTATATTCAAAACCATGTAGTTGATCACAGTAAGACTGTGAACCTAATTCTTCTAGTCATGTGAATTATTTTATCAGACCATATAGGAACTGAAGATAAAATAGGCACAGGCGCCGTATAATCTATGTAGCAAATTCTGAGATTGGCCAATTTTTAGCGTATATTCATTTGTATCCGGTAACCTGCTTATTATTACGTCATATAGATGAAGACCAATAAGAATTAATGTGAAAATTCAATTTTAACAACCCTAGTGTTTACGTCATCGCGACGAAATTTAGAACATTTTGTTCCATTTCAGCATTTTACTAGAAATTTTTGCGAGTTAACTTTGTAAGATTTTTTTAGTGTGCTTTACAATTTGCTTGACATTTTGGATATTTAAATTCCAGGCTGTATTGTTCTTTTTCATTACTTTAAAAATTTAAATTGAATTTAAAGTTACTGTTTAAAATTGCGTCGACACATTCTTTCTTTAGTTTATGTATGGCATTTTTATAGTTTATTTTCTATAAAATACTATATAATTTGCATATACATTTTTAAAATTATTGTTTCTGTATTTAATTTCTTAAGGGTATTCTGTTTAACAGTTTAATTTGTACTTAATAACTTATATTTATTCTTTTCCGAATGCTGCTTTATTTTTCACTATTATTCATGTTCAAATTCTTTTATAATTGTCGTTAGAATTCGTATTCCGATTTGCGATTAGTTCAGCTCTAAAATCTGTATTTTTAACATTAATTTGCACAGAGTTAGTTGATGACCTAATGAAAAATCCACAGACCAACCGTATATTCAATTTTAAAAATAATATACTGTTCGACATTAAAAAAATGTAACATCAAGAAAGAGTGGCCAGAAAATTATGCAAATTTCTGTGTAGACGCACTTTATCGATTTATGAAAATGATGTGAAATACGCAGCTCTCTAGCTCACGTAGAGATAAGGTGGGGAAACCACAGAGAGGGCAAAATTTGTGCCGTGATTGTTGCTTGGAAAATAAGCATTGAAATTTTTTACTTGTCTCAAATGACGCCTGTAATTGCAGAGAATGCAATGTCATCGCCGACGGAGTCAGTTTTAGCAGGTAGACGAGTTTGCGAGGGGCATGGCGATCGGACCGAAAAGGTCAGGTTGGTCCTTACGGGATATCTCAGATGACAGACACCTGGACGCGTCCACAGTCCAGCGACTTTTTCGGAGATGGTTGGAGACATGGAACGTTTGAGAGTTGTCGGTGCAACCAGAGTGACGTCAGTAGACGTGGACCGACGCTTCCGAGGAAAAGTGGTGGTGGCCCCACAAATCACATCTACTGAAATTCTGCAGCATATATAAGACACCCTGGATGCTCTCTTATAAAGTAGAGTCATTTTCCATCAATTGGTTGCTAGTGGCCTGCGCTAACGGCTTTCGTTAAGAAGGCTGCCATTGACCCCAACGTATAGACACTAACGTCGGAAATAGTGTCGGATTAGAGAGATGTGGACGGCTGTGTGGCACAGGATCGTCTTTTCAAATGAGTCACTCTTCTGCTTCTTCTTCGATAGTCACCGTTTACGAGTGGGGTTTCGGTGTCGAGACAAATAAAATCCTGCAGAAATTGTGGAACATCCGTGACAACGTGGCATCATGGTTTGGGCAGCCCTAACATATGATTCCAGTCCCCACTTGTTAATATTCAAGGAATTAAGACAGCCCAATGTTACGTAGATGCTTTGCTGCTGCCGGTGATACCTCTATCTTCATTGGGTACTCAATGCCCTTTACCAGTCTGACCGTAAAGTGCTCACATCGATCAACATGTCCTGTAAGGTTTACAGCTACTTCCCTGGCCACCATGCTCACCAGATCTCTCACAAATCGAACATGTTTGGCATATGATTGAACGCATTTGCAGACCCTGAGATTGCTTGCTTCAGGAGACATATTTTGGCGAATGATTGACAGGGAATGAGCACCCATTCCTCAGGATGCCATCCGTGCTCTCATTAATTCTGTGCCTAGAGGTGTTCCTTCGTGTATCACTGTCCACGGTGGTCCTACTGACCGAAACCTGTTCTCGTTCTACATGATGCACATGATTTCAAAATACAGACCACTTATTTTTCGTTGATGTCTGTTTCTGTTTGCAGAGTTTCATCACTTTTTGGCAACTCCTTCTTGGTCTAGCATTTTTAATGTCGGGCATTTTTTTAATTCAAAATGTTTATAATATTTACATAATATTGTACTGCGCTACTGGGCTCGTGTTGGTCGAGAGTCAATAAAACAATTTCATAAAAATTACAAGGCGTTTTCTTAGAAAATTCAATTAAATACAAGCAAGTCCCTTCTGAAGGAATCACAGGCACACAGCTCTAATATAGTTAATACAACAGAAAACAGCTACCAATCACTAGTACGTCAGACAGACAGCAGTCTATGCACTAAACTAGCATTCAAGACTTATTGTCTTCACTCCATCTTTTATGCCGGGTAGCGATATTTATACCTGACCTGGGGCGAAAATTTCGTCAAGTTTCTGGATGGTTCTAAACTATCTCACCTTAATATTGATCCTATAACTTAAGTGATGAATTTTTCCAAAAGTATTTATTTCTCGTCATATCACCATGAATATCGCCAAAGGTCATGAAGAATCTCGCCAAAATGTGGCCAAATCATTAAAAATATCGTTTTTAAAGGAAAATACTCCTAAAGGGCCTAATGGTTTCCTAAAATATGAGTATTTCCAATGTGTCTAATGTGTTTTAAAATAAATGAAATGGAGTTCATAAGTTTGTAACAATATACTACAGTTACTTGTAGTAAAATGTAATTAATTTAAATAAAACTAATTTCCATTTTCTATTTCGAATTTTATTATTTTATTAAAGGGGAATCTAAAGTTATAATAGGTGACTCGTATTTTAAGCATAAAAACATTAAAATAAAAAGTCAAATAAATAAAATAAAAATTATAATTTTGTCCCTGTTCCACTAACATCTAAGCATATATATCATTTGTTAAATTGAATTTTAAATTATTAAATAAAAATATTGCAATCATTTAATTAAATTAATTTAGAAATAAAATAAAGAAGTATCCCGATCTCAAAATAATGTAAATGATACAATATAAGTTTTAATATAATTCAAACACACATTAATTTTTTCTGTTGCAGGTTTATTCATCTGATGTATCATTGAATAACATTTTTAATGGTATTCATTGTTATTCACTAGAGCGCATACATTTTATTTCGGAGAATATCTTTCAACTTTATTGCATATTTTAAAACAGTATTTAATTTTAATATTTAAATAAATTGTTGAAAAATTCCAATATTTTCTCTTTAAATAAAGTAAATAATAATATTTTTCTAATTGTGTTCCATTTCTATTTGGAAAATATAGCTTAATATATTTTCATAAATCATTTTAAATTTAACATCACCATTGATAATGAATTTTATTTCGTAATTCTTTAAAGTAAATGTATGAGATACAAAATCGTATACCATCTGTTCTGGCAAAATAGTACATTACAGAAAAAATACATTCTAGGGAATTCTGTTTTAGATTAATCTAAATTAGAAATATTTTGAATAAAATATTTTCCGATTTATTCTTAACTATGTTGCAGTTTTTATCATTTTAGAAGCATGTGAATAAAATTGAAAATACAGTATAAGACATTATTCTGAATTTCCATAATAGACGAGAAAATAAACTCTTCAGAGAAAGGCTCCATTTTGATTTGTTAGTTAATAGAGACCATCCATCAAACGTCAAAGTTTTCTATTTAGCTTCATTTATAATATTAAACACATTATCGATATTTATTGTTTACACGCGAGTTAAAAAATATTTAATTGAGTACATAATTTATTTAAAATGTAGATGCATTTTCTTTTTTATTTCTCTCTCTCTCTCTCATCATATGTTATAAGAATTGATTTTCGTTACATTCTTTTTATTCGAGAATTTCATAATATTTTAATTTATTTATATTTAATTTTTGTGTGTGTAAGGAATATAATATTATTTTCCTCTGCTTACTTTGAATTCGAAGCAATTATTTCTGAAACAAATTTCAAAAAATTATATTAAGAATAATTTGCAATTTTTAACTTTAGTTTAAGACATGAAAGAGGAAAACATTCCTGTGTGGGGGGGGGGGGGTGAAGTGCGTAACTATTACGTGCTGTTGACACACTGTGTTGTATCTCATTGGAGATTTCACCTCAAAGAAACCTTTTGAGAAGAACGTGTCAATAGAGAAGAGGGTCTGTAAGATGAGTGACACTGACTTAGTGACAAGGTCACCCATGAGCTTAATGGAATATACTTATTTTCTAGGGGCTAGATACAAATTAAGATATTAACCTATTAAAATTTTCTAAGATTTTAATAGTGGTGAATTTAAAATTGAAGGTTAAATTGTGACAATTTTTTTTTGTTTTTGTTTTTCTTATTCTGCTATCAATTAGTTTCCTTGAGCATGGTATAAGTGAAACAAAAATAATGCAAATTTCATAAGTTTTATTTAGTTTTAATTTTAAAATAAACGTAAAGTTGTCATATATTACAGCCTTTTTGAAATTCCATATTTAGCATTGTAACTAGTAGGGTATATCTCTTCAATTGACAATCGTTGACAATGTAAATGTTTTTCTCACTTGAAAAGCATATATTTGATGCAAAAATGGTGAAAAAAACTTAAAAAACCAGATCTAGCAACAAAAAAGTACGAAAAGTAACAAAAACTCAACATACCAATTCCAAAGGGAAAATCAGCAACACTATAATGAAAACAAAGGACTCTAGATTTGGCGAGAAATTTCTTGGGGTGGGGCGTATTATACTTATAGCTCAGTTTTTCAATAAAAGCTTCCTTTCTCATGAGGATAAATATTGAAAAATATGTCAGTGATTGAAACCTAATCGAATGAATGTGATTTAAGAGAAATAGACCAATAGTTTTCTGTCATTGTGTATTCAAAATTACAGTTATCACAATTTCATTTGCGCAAATCGAATTTCTGAATCAAAACACAGAAAATAATTGAATTTTCAGAAATAATAATAATCCAAATAGGTTTTCTTATTAACAATAAAATATAGAGTTAAATTTTTTATAAAAAATAATCTTTTTATATGATTATCATTTAATGTAAGAGCTAAAATTTGATTTACGTATATATTTGCATATATTATTCAAAACTTTTTTAATTTTAAACAGACAATTACAAGTTTTGCATTCTTGAAAAGAAATTTAATTTAAAAACATAAATTTACATTGAAAATATATTAAAACATTTTATTACAACCCTCATTAAATTTTTATGCATTTTGTCTTTGAAATTAAAAAAATTCGATCTCTTAAAAATGATTGATTTAAATATAATTGAACTCTTATTGTATTGTGTAAATATTCCTACAACAGTAAACTTATACATTCACATAATAAAAGCGATTGAATTACTTTTGGAGTTATTAATAAATTTTGAAGCTTCTTTATACCAAATTAGTTATTTTATGAGTTATTCACAATTCTAGCCTAGAATTAGGATATATATATATATATATGTGTGTGTGTGTGTGTGTGTGTGTGTATTAAAAGAGATATCTATAGAGTAAACATATACCTTGACGTAGACAATAATACATAGAAATACAGACATTATTAGATTGAAAGTATAATCTCAATAATAATAAAGTTATTTTACAAATGAGTGCGTTTATTATTATGCAATTATTATATTTTTTATATACGTATATAATTTATGTCTAAGTATGCACATTTTTGTCTATAAAATAGCAAATTACAGCACGATTAAAAACATTAAAAAAGATCCAATAAGTAAGCTGATATATATCATAAAATATATAGTTTTCTCATTTGATCCATTAGACTTATAGAGCATTTACTTCTGATTATAATCTGATGTAGAAACAGCATACATATTTCTTTCATTTAATAATTTGTAGTTATCTTCGCAAAACTAAACACATATATAATTGCTGTTGAGAAATGGAAAACGTGCATATTGACAGTCCATAAAAAAGTAATATGTTTCACATCATCTATATTAATTTATTAAACAGCAAATCAACAGGTATAAGTAATGCTTAAATGTGTATACATATTTTTAGCGCTATAATAATCCGCTGTTATTTTCTCTTCTGCACAAAATTTAGCTGCGTTAAGTTCAAAACTATTTTATACACGAATGCTAATATATTAGATTTCTGTATGCTAACGTCGCAACACTGCTTAATATTCCATCTAAAAATAATTTCAATGCTTTCAAAAGTTTAAATTGTAGTTTTACTATCCCAACTTGAACAGCTAAAGAGAAGAGAGAGATAAAATTTTCCCTTAAATTGTCTTTAAAACAGACTCTAGACACTGATTTCCAAATAATTTGAATAATGCATAAGTCACTAATTTCTTTTCAAAGCAGTAAATACGTATACCAATTATCGCGTCATTTGATTTAAAGATGCTTAATAAATTCTCTTATCCCTTATTTAAATATGCTGCTAGAGTTATTAATGATAATTCGTGAAAGGAATGAAAACTTTCTCAACGCACAGTTCGTTTTAATTACATTTAAAACAAGAAATCTACAATGTTATATTTAGTGATTATATTTATATATAATTTTGTACATTATTATCGAATGGCATTTTTATGTTTTTATAAAAGGACTATAAAGTTTTCGTACATAAAGTCTTCAACTGTTTTTTATATATTGAAAACATTAACATTAGATATGAAAATAAGTGCTTCTAAATGTTCGAAAGTAGTTTATTAAAAATGAAAAAATTTATATTTATAAAAAAATTATTAATTTATAATTAAAAAAAATTATTCAGTTCTACTCGAAATTATTATTTCAATTCTTTTCGACTAACAAAATTATTGAATACAGTAATTAGAATAGCTAATTAGGAATTAAAAAGACTATTTATATTTATTTGTCCAGTTAGTCAATTGATTTCAAACATATGATGAATAATTACAAGCTATAAGTACAAAAGTCAGAAATCATAGTTCTTCTCATAAATATGTAATTATTTCTAGAATTATTTACTCATAAGTTGTAATAAAACTGATTATACATTTAGTACTAGTTAAAAAAAAACAATTTATTTGGAATATATTATTTACCAAAATTAAATAACAATTAATTTTTCAAATATCCAAAATCATTTTAACAGCTAAATTCTGTATGCATAAATTATTTATTGCAGGAATAATATACACATAAAAAATTTAAATAAATAATTGTAAATCTCTCTATCAAATTTTAATAAAATTTAGTTTAGAACTTAAAATGCTCTTTCTCTCTCTCCCATATTTACTGAATTGAAAGATATATAAAAAAAATTTGGATATCAAAAATAATCATATAATATTGTTTCCTTGTTAAAAAAATTAATCAAAATATGTCAGGAGAATGAAAGGATTAAAATCGGTGCACATATAAAGAACACGTGAATTTCTCGTGAAACAATATTTTAATTCATACAAAAAAGATATTTAATAATTAGTGCTTCTATAATTTAATTTGATTTTCTTTTACACAAATACCATCACGATATTCTTTTGATTGATTATTCACTAGAAAATGTTACACTATCAGAAATTAATGATGCTGAACATCAAAACAACTCAATTTAGTTTAGAATATCATTTCCACGGCGTAAGTAAAACTTTATTTTTATTTTCTATTATTGAATAAATTCATGACTGTAGATTTGCTTAAATTAGAATTTTTGTTCAGTAAAAATGTGTGAATGGGAAGGACACTGCATTCTTTTCTTTTCATATC
Organism: Latrodectus elegans; assembly: GCA_030067965.1. Taxonomy (NCBI): domain Eukaryota; kingdom Metazoa; phylum Arthropoda; class Arachnida; order Araneae; family Theridiidae; genus Latrodectus; species Latrodectus elegans. The sequence continues at coordinate 105,668,497 of CM057814.1, read as the reverse complement.
AATATTCCACAATAGTTGTTATTATTCAACCTGGATAAAATTGCTACCGGTTTGTTATATCTGATTAAAAACTAAATCACTTAGTATCAAGCACGTATTTTTTATAGCTTTAAAATATCTATTACAATTATTTATTAAAGTGTAATAAAGTTTACTCATGTAATTCTTAAAGTAAGGTCCATTAAATCTTTAGTTTTCATTTAAAACACATTTTATAATTTTTGGAATAAATCATAGGAGCAGACATTGCTAAATTAATATTTTAGTATAATGATATAGAATACTTGAATGATAAAAGTATTCTAATTAATTTTTAAAAAACATATGTTAAGGATATTAAACTAGTATTAGGATATTTGTGAATCTTATTTAAAATTCCACTATATGCTTTTTTTCTATGTGGAAAAAGTTTTAATATTATTAATAAAAATACAAAGTTTAAGTTAACAGTATTCTACAGCCATAATGCATTGTATTAGTTCATCGTTAAAAGTATTTGTAGGCATTCTTTTTGTTTAAATGTATATTACGAAATAAGAATAGTTATGTAGGTAGTAATTAAATAACATTTGTTCCATAAATGTTATAAAGATAAACGAAATGTTCATACTATATTAAACTTATCGAGGATTATTATTCTTTGTAAATCATAATTCAATTTTTATTTTATATAAAGAAATCTAAAAACTCCATCATAATTATATCATGATTTATTAGTAATAAAAACATTTCTATATTACATTTATGAACATGTATATATGTGTATAAAATACAGGAATTAAAAGTCTCAAAAAATCCTCAAGTTTGGAAATATTTGATAATACATATTTTAGAGCATCAAAATATTTGATAAAAATCCTTTTTAGTTTTGTCTTTCTTGATTTAAATAGTATTTTGAAATATTTCATAGTTATATTTAGGTCGTGATTATCCATTTTTATATTAAGACATTAAAATCTTTAAGCAGAAAATCCCGTTTAAACTTTAAATAGTGAACACATTTCAACGATCTATTTTTAACACTTCTTGATGAAAATCATAAAATATTCAAGAAAGTGAGATGTTTTCAAGACATAAGTTTAAAGATATGATGTTACTTTTATACAATGTATAATATTTATCGAAAGAAAAACTTTCTGACAAGTTGAAATTCTAGAAGCTTATTAGTATCACTTCCAATAGTAAATAAAATTGAATAGATAATCAAATTATCAGGAACATGAGTTTATGAAGGAAGTAATACATATTTTAAAATACTTTTGAGGAATGTTAGGAATCTTAAATTTAAAAATAACATTTTAATGTATTTTCTAAAAAGCTCTTGATTTAATACAATCTCTAAAATTATTTCCTTCCACCAAAAATAACAAACGCTTTTAACATTTGTAGCTATAAAAATTTTAAAGCAAACAAAAAAATTTTTTAATACACAAACGAAAATTACAAATTTATAACTAACATACAATTACTTTATTATCCATTTAAGTAACATGTAATTATAAATAATGCTAATTAATAACGCTTGAAATTAAGTTACTCATTGTTATAAGTAATTAAGTTACTAATGATTATAAGTAATTAAGTTACTAATTTTTATTGTTCTAAGTTACTAAAGTTATTACTCCATAATATTGTCACATTTTCTTAAAATATTATATGTAAACATAATACTATTATACTTTTGAATGAACAAATATCATGTAAGGTTGTAAATATAGCAATCATATTTTAATAAGAAACCTAGAAACTTAAGAAAGATACTTGAATATTTACTAGAATTAAATAGAATAAGACCAGTTAAGGAGTCATAATAACTACATAATATAAGTCCACTCTTCACAGTGGAAGTTCCAAGTTTGATTCCAGTATCTTTGAATAACACGCGAGAGCTGAAACACGTTGCGAATGGCTGCGCGCCTTCATCCAATTAGGAGTAAGTTAAAGATGCCGTTATTTAATGTTCTTATAATTAAGACATTGTTAACTTTTGTTGTTGTATATGCTAAACGTGATTGTGTATTATTCGTGTTAATAAATGTGTTTATGTGTCATAATCCATGTTTTTATTTAGTATCAATCTATTTTATTCATCTAAAAGCAGACATGGTGTAGATGTCAGCTATGTTTTTATACCCTGAAGTTGCAACGAAACAGGCTTGCAGTAGAACACATCTAGTTGTTGACTCTCTCTCATCTGTTAGTATAAGTGGTTGGGAGTTTTGGGGATTTTCTTTATTGCAACATATAGGTTAGACACATTTATCCATGAAAAGTTGTTGCAACATATAGGTTAGACACATTTATCCATGAAAAGTTGTTGCAACATATAGGTTAGACACATTTATCCATGAAAAGTTGTTGCAACATATAGGTTAGACACATTTATCCATGAAATGTTGTTGCAACATATAGGTTAGACACATTTATCCAAGAAAAGTTGTTGCAACATGTTGGTCAGACTCATTGTCTATAAAAAGACCTTGCAACATGTGAGTCTGACTTATTGCCCATGAAAAGTTCTATCAGCAAGCAGTGTGAAGGAGCTATTTAAATGAAAAATATCAGCTTTTAACTGTATTAACCATTCGCAGATAGATAAAGAAACAAATATTCGTGTAAAACTTGTACTAGGTAATAGCTAGTTTAAAAAAAGTAACACCTAGAAGGTAATAATGAACTGTAATTACGATATATGTATATAATTAACTCAGCATTAATAACTTATAAATGGTATTAACAAAAAATATAAATGCTAAAGGTAAGGATTTTTCACATTCATTCGTTTTTAGAAAATCATCAAATATTTTTCATTCGCCATTCATGATAAAAGAAAAATTATCAATAAAATATATTTACAAAATATACTATACATATTCTTGTATCATTTTTCGAAAATGCATTTAATTAGTTCTCGAGCATGAATATATGTTTTAGCTAAAAACATTTCTTAATTTTTTTCACAATTAGTTTTATTACTTTTATTTTATTAATTGCATTCATTTAAAAAGTATTGAATAAGATTATAATAAACATAAAAATTAATCATGTGTCAGCTGAATAAAAGCTGTAATTATGTACTAATAACATTTATTAAAAATATTAACATTACCTTTTGCTAATAAAATATATAATAGCATTTTCATAAGATTGTTTTTACAGAACTGCAATTGACAGAGAAATTTTGGAATAAAAAATGCCTAGTTATAGGTTATTATTGCCTTAGGACATACTGTTTCTCATGTGCTACTTCTATTTATTTCTTTATCGAATTCCTTCTTGTCAAAAGATATTTTGAGTTCAATATACTGAAAAATTGCTGTCAAGAATATGTGCTACTTGTTTTATAAAACACAGCACTCTTTCTCAAGATTTTACACAGTAATTTGATAGAATTTTCATGACACTTTACTTTCATCACCGTTATGACAGAAATTGAGCATCAAATCTAAAATTACTGTGAAGAAAATTCTTAATCTTTAATGCTGAAAATATTCATGATTCTTCAAAACATCATAAGCCCCTGGTACGTCGAAGAACACTATTATAGTATTATTATAAATCTTTTAATTATTCTGAATTTGTAACAGCCCAAGTAAATAAATATATATATCTCTACTTATCATTTTAATTGAATTTATTGATTATAAAATGGAATTATTTTAAATGTGACTATTTCTGATAAGAAGGTAAGAGTTTTTTATGGGTTAATGTAAGTCATATTCAGTGAGTTGCTTTAATCGAAATGTTTATGCTGAAGAACTTTTTTTCTGGAAATTGAATTTCAGAGCATGTAGCTATGCTATAATGTTCAAATATGACTGAATTTATTAAAAAAAACTATAATTTGATTATGAAACTTTTAAGTTCTAAAAAATGAGTTATTTCTATTAAAACTTTGAATCGGTAGGTCAATTTTTATTTATTTAATGAAAGAAAGATTTTATAATTATGCTCCTAATTCCATTTATGATATACATGATATAATTATACTAATCTATATATTTCATGATATTTTAAAAAATTTAAAAATATTTAAGTTTTGTTCATATTATTTTATTGAACCTTATTAATCTTAGTTTATCAGATTGTGCGCTCTGTACAAATTTAGAATATATAGTATATATAAATGTACATATATGTTACTGTTATATATATATATATATATATATATATATATATATATATATATATATATATATATATATATATATATATATATATATATATATATATATATATATATATATATATACATATATATATAAAGTTACAAATAAAATATTTTTATCTCATCTAAATTTTATAATAGATTATTTTAAGAGTTACTAAATGGTACAGTGTTTCAATATAATTAAATTCCGGCACTGAATAGTTAAATTCAAAATAGTTTCATATATTATGTCTTTTAAAACATTAAAATAATCTACATAAATATATTCAGAGAAATATAATAGATATTTAGGGGAAAATCTGAATTATTTTTTTATATATATAAAGTAAAGTAGGTATCAAAAACTTATAAAACCTCACAAATTTAGCATATAACAATTTGGAATGCCTCTTCCTAGGGTTGAACTTTATGAGGAATAAGTTTTAGAGCGAGGATTATCACTAATTGCGTTTGCATCACACAACTTCAAAAAGGATTATTCACGGAGAAAATTTCCATCGTACTTTTCAAACACGTAAGGAAAATGATTTTTAACGAAAATTAGAATCTTCTTCTCTCTGTCTACATATTCTGGTACATGTGTCTATAAATATTACTTCGTTGATATTAATTTTTAGTGGTACCTCCCATCCGCAAACAGTTCGTAATTACCTTTTACGTAAAGTGTTATGATGGCTCCGCTGACAAGAAAATATCCAAACAAGGGATAATATATGAGTTTATTTCGGTAATTTCAAGCCCATATTAAGGGCTACAAATTAGTCGACAAAATACCACACAAATTTCCTTGCGACTTTGATCAGCTTCTCAAATTCTCAATATCTAAGCAGCAAAGTATTTAAAAAAATAATCTTCTAGGTGATTTACGCATGCTATTTAACTGAGCTATCTATAATTGCAAAAGAAATTGTATATATTTGCTAAAAATTATTTGCAATTTAAATCAATTTTTTAATATTATGAATTATTCTTATGAATTAAAAATAAAAAACATTATATAGTATGAACATTTTTATGAATTAAAAATAAAAAACAATTTCGTACAACATATTGATTGTAATGCAATACTTTGCAATATTGCTATTTTTAACTAAATTTGTTTGCATATTTAAAATGGAAAACAATTTTATATCTAATTCAAAGTATATTTATTATGAACTCATAAAATCAGGGATTATAATGGGGAAATAATAATTCATATAGAATTTTTGACTTTTAAAATAATGTATTTATAAAATATTACATAAGATGAGACACTGACTGAATTTGAATAATTTTCATCAGACATTTAAATTAAAAATATTGCAATTTTTCAATACATCGTAAATTATTAAACGTATTTCCTATTAGTTTGATATCCTTATTCAGAAGAAACAAAATTATGAAATAATATACATTTTCCTGTCAACACACCATACCGCTTGCTCACTTTATCTTCCAATTCCTTTGACAGTTAATTTCTTCAACGGCAGAAACTACTTTGAAATGACTACTAAAAATTTGAACAATTCCTCACTCACAAAAATAATAAGTTAAAGAATAATCATTTTAAAAGTAACAAAAATATACTTAAAAATTGTAACAGAAAATTGCAATAATTGCTGACTAATATGATGATAAAACAAGTATTTCTTTGTGGTATGGTAAACATTAAAAACAATTAAAATTTCTAAGTAAAATTATTTTTTAGGTATTTTAAATTCAATAAACAGTCACTGAATGAATTTTAATTTTAAGAAAAAAAAATCTCCGGACAATAAATATGGTATGAAGATTTCATTAATGCATTAAAATTAGAGGTTTATTTCCTTGTGTTATTAAAAATACAATGAAAAAACATTCAGATCTTAATTTTAGGATTATTTACAGCTTCAAAACTAAATGATCAGCCTAAAATAAATAGCTTCGATGAATTCTAAAATAAAAGATGTTTTTCACTACGATTGCGGTGCAATTAAAGTTTAGAAAAAATGTTACCCCATTGGAAATACATCATTAGCTTTTACTAATACTCTGAACTGTTTATCATTATACATCCGGATTTGGTGTAGAATAAGGTAGCCCTTGGTTTGGCAAAAAATTTAGGGTTAATTAATGGGGATAAATTTTCAGTTCTGGTAACCCTGATATTTTCAAAGCTTTAATTAATTTCATTTTATGGTTGCCATTTTGTTATTCACATTTTGGCGCCTATTTTAAACATTAAACAGAGTTGTATTTCTGATATTTGAGAAAAATCAATACTGAGTTGATTTAAATGAACGTCAGGTTGTCGATGTTAGTATTCTACTAGCGAAAACACATGCTTCCACACATTCTAGCGATCCCTTATCGTGTCTTAATGATAGTTTTACCCTACAACAGATAAATGTAGGTACAGCTTGTTTTACTATATGTTGTATTTTTCATTAAAATATTGGTAAATATTTTCTAAACGCTTATCTTCAAAGCCCTTAATTTAATAGAAACTGTATGGGATTAAACTATTAATATATCTACATCAAAGAAAGAAATTTCTAAATTTTCTATAAGAATTCGATACCAAATAAAAATCTTGAATATAAGAATAAAAACATGGAAAGTTTATTTATTGTGTTTACATATATCTTATGTTTAAGTAAAGTTTAAATATATTTTTTGAATAAAAATTTCAATTCCAAGGATATTGTTCACATTAAATATTATATGAATTAATTAAGAAAATATAGAAACAAAATTAGGAAAATTATTAAAATATTTTATTTGTGGAATGAATATCCCATTTCAAAAAATAGTATTGCGTTTATAAACATTCATATAGTTTTGGGTTTAATTTCGATTTATATTCCTCTATAAAAATATTTTACCCTAAATATTTCGGAGTTTTCTGAAGATAAATTAGGTTAAATTCCATATCGCCAAAATACAACATTAAAGAATCAACAAAAATTCATAAAGTTTATAAAGTTTCATTCATATATATATATATATATATATATATATATATATATATATATATATATGAGAGCTTATTAAAATTAATATTAAATGCTAACTAAATTGCGAATGCGAAATTTATTGCTTCGACAAACAATATTTCCAGGTATTTTTTTAAGTAGTACTTTATGAAATGTCAATAAAACCATTCTTTTTAAAAATATTAAATTAAGCATTCTTTTTAATTTGCTCTACTGGAATTTTTCAAATTTATTAAAATAAAACTGGAGAGCAATGTAAATATTTTCTAATCTTAAATTTTAATTTTGAAACAAGATCTGAATAATTTTGAGCTTTCGGACTTTGAATAATATTTTTATTAATTATAAAAATAAAGTTTCATTTCTTTATTCTTTAAATACCGGGATGTGCATTATCACTGAACATTATATTTTGCACTCAAAAATAAACAATCACTCCATCAATTTTTGTACTATAGCGATTCAATCGCTATCTTTTTTATAACAATGCATACTTTATGAAAACGTACTACACGTGCATTCTTGTAAAATATAAAAAAGTAACTTAAAAAGTTTATATAAAAAATTCATAAAAAACACGTGAGCTAAAAATATCCCCTACCTATGGGTAAAATAACAGTTAAGTGGGATTTTGTTTGACCTATTTAAAATGCTTAATAGTAGTTCAAATTAATTAAAAAGCCGCTTAAAAATGTATGACATAAAAAGCGTGGAATTTTATAATATATGCCTAAAAATAATATAGTATAGAGTTAAAAGAATATATGATTAAAAATATGAAGAAGAATATTCCATTTGAAAAGACTTGAGAAAAGTTGAAAGTTAATCTTTACTTAGCATGACATGTAAGATAAAGGTCTGAATATTATTTTTGATTGTATGACATTATGTCTTGAATGCTGGGGAATATAATCTATACCTATGGACAAAATAAAAAAATGCTTAACACTCAACAATCAATCAATCCAATCAAGCAGTAACTGTACAGTATTTTTTTATTTAGAAGTGTATCATTTTTTACTACTTAATCAAGTTTTAAAAGAATGAGATAATCAAAGTTATAAATATCATACATTCCGAAGAATTTAATTACCCAATGTATACATTTCAAAACTGAAAATGTTAATTAGATTTCAAAAGCAATAACCAAAGTATAGCAACTCAACCAGATGCTGTTCAATAGTGAAATTAGTCAATGCTGGTTGAGAATTTACACATTTCAGTTCATATTAAATTCATATTCATATTATATTCAATACATATTCAGTACATATCGCTCGCTCGCTCATATACGGAGAAAGCGTCGAGGGAAAAAATAATAGGTCGAATGAAATAAATCTCAGTTGAATATGTAAGTGAGAGAGAGAGAGAGAGAGAAATAACTTTAACTCAATCTTCCCAGAAATATATTATAAAGAAATGTTAAGGTGTTTATCAAAAAATACAAATACTTTAATAATACTAATCGAATTAACCTTAAGAGAATTTAATTCTGTTTATAAGAAAGTAAAATGAATTAAGAAAATATACATAAAATATTTGTTTCAATTTATATATTGTTAGTTATTTACTAAATTTTTTATTTTTTAAAAAAATCTTCAAACAGATGTATAAACTTTACTATGCGAAGTATAAAAGTATAATCTGCAAAGAAACTATTTTATTGTGAAATTTTAACTGATGGATTAAGACTTAATAAATATTAATTAAATAATTTGATATTATTGTGTGAAATACAAAGTATTAAAAATAAATGTGACGTTTCTCACTGAACGTATTTCATTATCTTTTATAAGAGTTGTAAAAATTTTAATATCGCCATTTAGTATTGAATAGGAAAGTATTATCACATTTTAATAAATAGTGAATAAATTAGTCTGAGAGGAAGGAAAGGGTACAAGTTCAGTACTAATTAACTACAGATGAATAAAAGACGGATGTCCCCCTCAGCAATATTTACCTATAGGCTCATTTTTCGGAGTCAGTGTTCACGGTTTTCCCGAATAACTCATTTGGGACTTATGACTTCTTATAAAAGAAAAGTATTTCTCTCCAAATAACCATACAACACTGCAACTCTAATGCCTTACACAACAGGTTTCAATACTAGCTTTTTTATCAATATACTAATGAACAATTAAAAGAGATATGGGGTAATGCATAAAAACTATCATTAAATAAAGAGCAAATAATGATAAAATAATGAATAAGAGTGATCGCGAAATTTAATAAAATTCATAACATGAATGTCCATTAATTTTTACATGCAGAAAATTATGGAAATCAAAATAATGTGGTTTGAACGAAAAATACACTTAAGAGCATGTTTTTCGATTAACTTTTTTTCAAAATAAAATTTACTTTCTTACAAAATTCAAGGTTTTAAAAAAATTTGATGATAATCAAATATTTAAATGTAATCGTAATCCAATCATAACTTTAAAGTATACTTTTATTGGGAAATATAAAATAATCCAAGGATGATTTTAAAAGTATAGTTACTGGGAAATATAAAATAATGCAGTGATAATTTAAATAGTATAATTATTGGGAAATATAAATCGTAACACAGTGATAGTTTAAAAATATAATTATCGGAAAATGTTAAATATAAATAATTATCCAATGACAATTTCGAGAATATAGCTATCCCGAAATGTAAAATATAAATCGTAACCCAATAATAATTTTAAAAGTTTAATTATTGGGAAATATAAAATATAGATTCATTAAAAAAAGATTTCAAATATGTAAAATCTGAATCTTGTAAAATTTTGAATAATAAAAAAAAATCTATAATTATCTGAAAATATAAAAATGTTTCATAAAAATGTCTATTTTGATATAGGTTTTAAATGTTGAACTTTTTTTATTTTTCTGTTTCGACTAATAAATAATAACTCCAGATCGTCAAAGAAGATTTTTCAGACTTTTAAATATTATAAAGATTTATTCATTTTATCTTTTATATTTTACGTCTTTTTCCACAGCAAAATATAACTACTGTTAAAATTTTTGACATACCAAGACAGTTTTCTATTTCGTTTTTATGAAAAAATAAACTTTCAAATATGGCTTCTCTTTAATAAATATTCCAACCTCATATATAAATGTGTTGAAGGCCATGAAAACTGTCTCTCTTTAAACATCATTTTCGGCCTACAAATTCCCTGTCAGCTGCTTAGAATATCTAAAAGTGACATTTGTAGTTTGTAGTGTTTCTTTGACGGTTTCGGATATTGGGACATTGTGTGGGAGTGCTTTGTAAAATATAATTTATGTGATAACGTTGTTTAGTTATAATACCTCGCGCTTATTTTATTCAATTTACTACACTTTAAACTATTTTTTCAATTAATTGTATTGCGTATTTGTAGGAATACAAATAACATTTTAAAGTATTTAAAAATGTTTAAACTTTTAATAAACCCAAAAAGTACTTTGATTTATGTTAAATTATTTTTTACAACGAAAGTGTGTAGATAAATTTTTAATTATTTTGTAAAATTATAATTATTGATATCAAACCCCTACAACTTCCGTTTAATGAAACATTAAAATAAATATAATTTTTTTTAAAAAGTTTTCAAACAATTTTCCTATATGTAGATTGTTACAAAATGTTTGAAATTTATATAAAAAAATAGCTATTTTATTGATCTGAAATAATATGAACATAATAATTTTATGTTCATATTTTTTCAGATCAATAAAATAGCTTCCGTCCGTGTGTACGTTGAAGCTAATTCATTTATTTAATGAAACTATATGACACTTCTATCAAAATCTGTTAAATTTTTTTATATAGCAATAGAAAAAGCAAAGCTGCAGTATTGAATTTTCTGATAATTTAATAATTTTTGTGACACTTTTGTTATTCTGAAATCTATGCACACCTTATTTATGAGAAATAGCATAAGTAATGAAAATAACAAAAGTAAATTGCTCTGATTTTATTTTATATGCCAACTATGAAAAATATTCAAAACAAATTTATTTATTTAGTAGCCATTGTAAGCATATGATTTATATAAATAAATGTACATTTGGAATCAATGATAATTTTAAGTATTAGGATGATGAAGTAATCAAAAACTTCAAAAAATGAGTTAAGTACATAGAAACATGGATGCAATTGAATTATATCATGGTAAAAGTTCACAATCGTATACCCCTTGATTGTTTAGCGACTTTTTGGCGCCAAGATGTAACTAACAAGATGGCTATACATACAAAAGCAATACAAAACTAGGGTTACCAGGAATTAAATTTTATCGTCAAGATATATCGCCAAATTTTTCGATTAAACCAAGGTATACCTGATTCTATACTGATCTCATATATCATAAATAGGTCATTGTAGTCAACCAGGGGAGTTACTTGAATTATAAAGGCTTAATCGCGTATATATAAAATAAAAATTTACCAAATGTTAATTTGGATATAAAATGGAAATTCAAAGCAATGTTAAATAAAAATGAAAATTTAACTACAAGCGTGGGCGTGCGTTTGTCTCATTAAAACTTTTAAACAAACTAATTTTAAGCTACAAGTATATTACAGATCATTAAATAATTTTTAAAGTCATTTTTTCCATTCATTCAGTAAGTTTATTGAGCTTTTAGTAAAAAAGATGTTTATCGGAATAATTTATCATAATGCAACAAATATATTGCCTTAAAAATTATCCAATTCAAGTATATTGACTGTTAATTTTAATGTATGTAGATAATATTTAGTAATGAGACAATATATTTTTTACTTATGTACTACATGCTAATAAATCTGATCATGTAAATATAATTTAGATGAATAATGGTGCCATAGCTAAACTTCTGAGCATTTGCAATAAATGAATATTATTTTGTTATAATAAGTTCTTAACTGCTTTATAGTTTATTATTCAAAGGATTCAAACCAAGAAATAAATTCAAAATAGGAAATTTCAGATTTCTTATTACTTGCGAACTTATAAAAAGTTCTTAGAGTTACTAACTTCATTTCAAATCAAAGTAACGATATTGATAAAAATTAAAAGAAATATATAAAATTAAAGGTTTTGTGAAAATTCAAATATATTCGTCGATTTTTTTTCTTTCTTATGGTTCTTCATTTAAATCCTTAAATTTAAAAAGATATTTAAAGAACAGTTGATTAACTGAAAAAAATTAAATTATAGTTTTGTATAAAGATGCTATTAAATATTTTTTAAATTCATTTCTATCCGGATATTACATCTGGTTAAAGTGACATTAATTAAATTTGTTTCATCTTTTGCATTATTTTTTGAGCACTACTTAAAAAAATTAAATATTTTACTTGTTTCTAAATTTAGATTAACTTTAGATTAATCTAACCAATCAATCACGCACACAATTAACATTTAATACATTTTGTATGATAAATACATTTAAAATGCATTAATTTACTTTATAGCAAAAGAAAATACTGTATAATGTTTGTACAATTTATGTAAACCTCATTATATAAAAATCTAATTATATGTTAGCCCAAATTTCTATGATCCACCATGAATACTTTAAAAACTGTTCAGTGATGATGTATGACATATAGATTATTAATAATTTAAATTGTTTAGAACGTTTGGCCTTAAATTTTTATGCCGATCTTTGTTTTCTTCAGGAAAGAAATATCCTACTCATAAATATGATTGATGTAAAAAATTTGTATTGTCATTTCTATTTTTTACAAAATAACTATGGCAAAACACTTCTTATTCTTTATTTTCAAGTGTAATAAATAACAACAAATTTTAAAACAATGTTAGTAAATATTTTTATTCGCAATTTTTTATTCCATTTCCTATTTTTAGCAATACTGCATGATATTAATTATTGTGTCTTATTTTAATAAAATCTTCTTTTTTTAGATATTTTTATTTTAAATATTCTGAAATTTTTGACTAACTGATAATTTTAAAAGTAACGAAGAAAATGTTTCTATGTTTTTATTTCTGTTTTTCTTGATTGTGCCCATATTTTTAACTAAGTAACGAGATCTAAGCATTGTAACTAAATATCTGAATAAATCTCTCTTTTTTTTTGTTTTTGGAAAAGCTTTAATCTTTAAATATTATCTTAGTTTTATATATTATGTAAATAAAAATTTTAAATAATTTTTAATGAGGAAAATATTTATTTTTAATTAACTTAATATTTATCTTTCCTGGTCAAAAAATAATCCAATTATGTATATTCAAACTCGATTAAAACGTTTATTCGGTTATCGGGTGTATACTCAGTTATTGATGTAACAAATTCAATCAGATTAGAAAACATTAAATAAGAGACATCCATTGTGAAAATTATATTCTTCCTAAAATAAGATATATTCCTCTTCTTCTTATGGTGTTACTGAAACATCTGTAAATTAAAATTATAATAAATGATTTAAAATAAAATTTTTTGATAGTATGGTCAATATTAAATTTATATAATAAAATATTAAAATCATCTTGAATCAATTCATAAGTTTCAATGTGGAAAATGGTACCCTTTGGTTTGGTAAAAAATAGGTAATAAATTTTGGCAATACAATTTAATTCCTGGTAAGCTTGATAGTTTGAGAGCTTTAATTAGCGTAATTTTATGGTTGTCATTTTGTTAATCACACTTTTTGCAGCCTATTTTAGCCAAAAAAAAAATTGTCAAAAATCAAAGGGTACTCGTAAGTAAACTTTTACACAATATATATTTTTATATACATCGAAAAAATACGTTTATTTACATCATTACAGCAAACAAGTAATATGCTATCAAATTTGAATAGTAACGCTTACTATTTCATTTATAAACACTTTCTACAAGTAATTATTGGGATTCCTTCTTTGAGTCTGACAATCGAAATCGAAGCCAAGTAAGTTAGACTATTCCAGTCACTGCTTCATACCACTCTCAACCAAAAGACAAGAAAAGAAACAATACGTATCGTCACAATCCATCCAGGTCTTTTGCAGCTGCGTTCCAGAACCTCTCTTGTGGAATTAGCCAATATCCCCATCCATAAACCAAACAATATCAACATCTACACAGATGGCTTAAAACTGGAAAAGGACCACATGAATCAGTTCTGGACTTTTTTCATAAGGGTGGGACGACATCAACATTGCAAGCAGAATTAAAAGACGAGAATACAATATACCAAGTGAAAACCCTCGTTTTAAGTCAGTTACGCTAAAAACCAACTTCTAGTCATCGTATGGTCAAATAGCAAAGCTGGCTTAAAATCATTCCTAAATCCATCCAATAAAAGTTCAACAGTAACCCTAAAAGACTTTCTAGAAAGCACACACATAAACATCAGAGGTGTTAAACCCCACATTGGTGTAGAAGGTAGCGAAAAGCTGATGAGTTGTCAAGAAAGCGTAGCCTCTTCTGAATCATCTATTGCCATCCACCCACTTATATGGTGTTTGGTTAAAAACAATTTTAAAGTTAGGGTTCTGGTGACATCGCAAGAAGAGCGGACGAATGGCAACACAGGAAGCCCAATCTTTGAATAAGTTCCTATCGTCAGAAGAACTCCCCTCTTTTTGAGTAGAAACGAAATTCTTTTCCTAACAGGACATGGGCTTTTCCTCATTTACTTTCATCGATTCCATTTTTCCTCTTCTGCTGACTACAGACGCAGTAATGAAAGCAATCCATTTTACTACTTGTCAACTTGCCCTCTAACTTCATCTGGGTATCAGGCTAAGCTAGCTATTCAATGGACGGCCACATGAAAGATAAAACTTATTGCATACCAAATTCCTAGGAAAAAACTTAACGAAATAATGAATTTTTTGATAGACCAGGAAAGACTTTGAACGAAATTTAAGGACGAAAATACCTAGCTTCTATATTGAAACGTGAAATGATACACAGATTCCTTTTAAACAATTTGCTCTATACATAATCTACTATCATTATTTTTTAATTTGTATCATGTAAGTATAACCTTTATCTAACCTTTCATGTGTAATACACTGCTAGACAATTGCTAAAGACAGATAACACTATCATCCATAGAAACCACAAAATGAAAGGAAGCAAAATGTGGAAAATTAGAATAAGTGCGGGATATAGTAAGAAGAAGTATGCGTATGCAATTTTTTTTCTACGTCTGTTCATCACGTGATAGCGTTCATAAAAGCTTTAAAGGTTTTGACGCGTGTGGACAGTTGTTGCTTCAAGTCAAAGTTTTACTGGAAAGATTTAATAGACGAACTTGAAAATTTTGGAATATCTTCCTGACATCACTTAGATGATTTTATGCGAAGCCAAATTATTGGAAAGATCGAAGAAGGGCGAAAAATAACAGAAGTTGCCAGGGAGCTCGACATCGCTCACAGCGTTGTTTCAAGGCTGTGCAAGTCATTTAAAACTACTGGAATATGTAAAAGGCGGCATGTATTTGATTGGTAAGTGCTGCTACAGTGTTGCTAAATTTAAATGATTTTGAACCCACTATTATAATTTGCACATAAGAAGGAAAATAGTACCTTTAAAATAACGATAAAATTTAATTTTTTACCTAAAACAACTTCACGAATGTATCGTGAATATTGGTTATCCAATAAAATATTACATATCCGATTATGGATTGGTTGAAAATGACTTTGAAATAATGGAGTATTCAAGGAGTTTTGGGAATTCTTAAACGAGATAAATAAGTAACATAATTGTAAATTCATATGAACTTCAACCCTAGACATCAAAAATTAAATGGGCCAGTTATTCAGAGAGTTATTGTTGATTGATATCTCGTAGTAGACAGCCTAACGGTATGAGGCTATTTTAAGACATTTTTATATTGATGACTCAATTGTTTTCTGAGAGGACTTTTCTTTGATAATGGGAAATATTTACGTATCATAAAAAACACCAAAATATCTTAGGAATTCTCCCTGATAGACTCAAAGCAAAAGGTAGGAATCCAGTATGCATATCCTTATATTTAACAATGGTTAAGATTGTACTCATAACCTTTTACCATGAAAACACATGGCCTGTTAATACATCACGGTGAGGCCACAGACCTTGATTCATAATAATCTTCGGAACCAAAGACTGAAGTGCTTATTGTTATCAGTAGATTACACGGTGAAAATCTTAACGACAAATCAGAAGAGAATAGAGTTATTGAATTGTCTATCATTAGAAACATATTCCCTTCTCTGATGATGATGACAATGTGGCATCCTAGATATTAAGATTTGTTTCCGAGTAGTCCAATAGCATTCTTTTAATTTTAGGTGCATCTGTATGAAATTTAAATCTTCAAACATAGATGATATTGGGGATATGGAAATTGCTGGGGTATTGGGAACATTGAGGATATTGTAATGTACCGCTAATAAAAATTTTTACCTCTTCACATATTTATGTGTGGATTCATTGATTTCTTGAAACAATTAATCGAGTTTATACGATATTATGTTACGGCACAATTGCGATTGCATCCTTACTCATCTTTCGAAAAAAAATTGAAACACCATGAAGAAACTGAGTGAACTTAACCATACTTACAAGAAATGTATAATGAAATAAGATATGCAAATGAACAGAATTACAAAGTGATTGAACATGAAAGGAACTAGAACTAGTTCCTTATCAGCCGTTTGTTTCATATATATAAAGGACTTTAAAGATACATTAAATTATGCTTATCATCCTATATGGGGTAAACATTTAATTTATAACCAATAGTCATTGCCCAAAGTGGAGGACCCTATATCAATAACTGACCGAGCTAATGTGAAGCGGTATCATCGATATGCAAGAAGTAGGATTTTCATACGATGAATCGCAGTCAGCATGTAAAGCTACTACAGTGGTACGCGTTTCAAAGAAATGGACAGAGAAAAACCAAACAAGGCTAAAACCTGGTTGCAAAGGTCCCAATAGCACAGCGGCACAGGACGTCATATGCCTCGTCCCCATGGATGTGACACATAGTAGGCAGTTCTCTCGTGTGTTAGCAAAACTACACCTAAACAATTAAATAAATATGTTAACTGATTTAATCGTCCAGGTACTGCATCTACCCTAACACCCAAAGAAGGAATAGTTCTAATTTGGAAATAGTTCTAATTTCTAATGGAACACAGCTATCCATATTTTGTTGTATAGATCCCTGGTTCCGGACTGTCTTTGGCATTATTAAGAGTGTACAAGAATTCTTCGACTTAGGATTACCCCGTCACTTCATCGCAAATACCACCGATCTCAATGGGCTCAACAATATAGTATATTGCATCCCCAGAGACAACAAGTTGCTTTCTCTGATGAATCTCAGTGCAATTTAAATTATAAAGATAAATGAATACGCGTCAGACATTTCAGAGGGCAACGCTTTCCTCCTCACTATATTATCTGGCGTATGATGCGAAAAACTATTGTTTATGAACTGTCGATACCATTTTGTACAAAATGTGAGCAAGCTCAACAGTGAAGGCTACATAAGGCAAATTAAGAGTCAGAGCTCCTCATCATTCTTCAATGTATCTCGGATGCTGCATTTTAATAAGAAAATACCTAAATGCACACTTTTCATACTGTACAAACAAGCTTTCTGTAGAGTATTGAATGCTTCGCTTTTTCTATGATTTGCTTATTAATTGGACATGTCACCCACTAATAATGTCTGGGATTTCATCGGTCAACGACTCATTCGTAAAGTTAGTGAGCCACACAGTAAGATTGACCTTTGGCGTCAAATCATATCTATCTGGCATACTACTCTCCCCAAAATGACATCATTCAGAATTTCTAGGGTTCTAATTTCTAGGTTTAGCTTAATATGCAAACAAAGTAATAATTTTTGACATTGTTTTGTTTTTTATCTTGTAAAGTTAATCGTTTATTTGAACTTTTATCAGTAATATGTGGAATAAATTTCATTAATTTCTGACAATTCTTTCCTGGTGTTAAACATAATGTATTAAATAAGACTACCAGTTTTTCTGGTAATCGAGTATATGTTTGAGTCTAAACGTGTATAAGTAAAGTAGACAGCTGAATAATTATAGCTATGACCTTTAATTCTGCAGTTCGTAAATTTGATTATCAAATTATTAATCGATAATTGCAACGTTCAGCAATCAATTTTAAATTATTAGTTCACGCTTCATATCTAAAATTTTATCGAAAAATTGCCACACACAAATATAATGTAAATTATATTTAAATTTCTAAAGAGGTATATTTATTATAATATTTTCAATTGATATAATAGAATTACTGTATTAAATTCAGCCGAGCAATTTAAGTTTTTTCACCAGTTTAAATTTTGTCATTTTCTAATGCATTAAAAATAATATTTAAGTTTTTATTTAATTTTAAAATTATTTCTGGCTTTGAAAAATGTGTCGTTTAAAATAATTATAAATTTTTAGTTTTTCTATTTTTTCTTGTTTAAAATGTATTATTTGCTTTTAATAAAAAAATTATGCTAATAATTTTATTAAAATAGTTTACCGGATTTCTTGAGGTGAAAAAGAAAAATTTGGAAATAATAATAAATATCAAAATTAAATTGATTCTAACAGTTGAAACTTTTTACAACAAAAAAAATAGTCCTTAAAAAGTTAGTAAAATTATTTATTTTAAAAGCCAATAAATCAAGAAAATAACTATATGATTTTACATACAGAGGGAACTTTATGTATTTTGAATAAAATCATTAATTAAAACCAATGTCTTATATCTTGAATTTTTATTTATAACATATGATAATTAAGATTTATAACATATGAATTATTTTTATGTCATACTGTTTCCTTTATATTTCAAAAACTTTATAGTGTTAATTTGAAAAAAAATTTCATTAATCTTTTAAGAAATATCTGTTTATTTTATGGGTTGCAGATAATAAGATGTAGTTAATATTAATTTAGAAAACAAGTGAAAGTTTTAAATTCAGTTAAAAATTTAATGCTTACTTTTTAATATCAAAAGATTAATATATTAAAAGCTACAATTCCCTAACAGCATAAAATTGTTAATGCACAGTTTTTCCTTGAATACTCTAAATTAATATTAAAAAAAAACCGAATATTATAAGGAATTTAATTACTTAATAAAAGGAACAAAAATAATGTAAATGTCAAATATTAATTTTTTTAGTTGATTTTATGAAACATTCAATTTTATATCATAAAAAGGAACAAACATCTAATTTTGAAAAAATAGAAAATTTAAATATCAATATAAATTAAATAAAATATCTTAACAATCATTTAGTTAGAATAAAAATAGCTTATCCATCAAAACTTATGTTTCAGAAGAAGTATTATGCTCTATTATTCGTGACTTCTGAAATTTTATTAATTCATTAATTAATTTTTAAAACTGCTTATTTATTTACATCATTAATATAGGTAAAGTGAAATCTCTTTGAACAAAATCTTAACTATAATTTTAATTTGGTGTATGATAAAAGATCATATATTTTCTAATTATGAATTTATATTTTACCGGAATAATGATTATGTAAAAAGTAAAAAATATTTCCTTTTATTAAATAAAATTTATTTGATTTATTTCATATTATAGACAAAATTACTTCAAAAGATGTGAATATTTAAAAGCTATTTTAGCTATACCATTCTTACTTATTAAAAAGAGTTAATTATAAATAAAGTTTTTATTTAAGCAATTCTTTTCTTTGAGGATTTTCAATATATGGGTCTAAAAATGAAAAAAAAATATTTTAGTATTCATTCAATTACACTATTTAATAACTGATTTTTTTCTCTGTATTTTAAATACTAAATATTACAATTATTGAAGATTGACTGACAAATGAATGAAACTTAAAATTTGAAAAATCAAACATACATTTTGTTTTAAATAAATAAATAAACTTTCAAAGTTTTATATTTGAAGGAAATGGGCCAAAAAATAATTTTAATTATTAGGTTATATGAAATACATAATATGATTGTATGAAAAATTGTAATTTTCATTCAACAAAATTTTTATATGAATTTACTCTTAATGAAAAAAATGCAAACCCATAATCTTGCTAAAATCCATCGTAAATCCATCGCAAAAGTAAGCATCCATGGTAACCTCATCCCCATCACACCCCCACATCTTCCAGATTCCGTGACGTCAGAAGCCAAGACGCAGCGATCTCAACTTATGAACCAATCAAGGAGCTCTGTCTTAAAATTGGAGGCGTTATCAAATAACAAGGTACAGTTGAAATAGGTATTTCTTAAAAGACAATAAAAAATACTTTCGAAACGGTAACCCCCACACATCACCTTGCGTGTACTCTTTTTCCTTGCTTTCTAAACCGAGAATGATCATGTATTTTACGAAGAGTGCTTAGTTTTCTTAGAGGCTGACTTCAAAGAAAAGAGAACTGGAAGCATTATTTTTTTTGAAATAGAAGGTAAGTTAATAAAAGATATATTAATAAGTAGTACATACAAATCATTTTTGAGTAAAACTAGGATGATTAAACAGTATTTGTATTTGTTATAAGTACATAAAAATAAGAAAAAATATATGTTTGCTTACAAGTGTTAATATTCTATACTTGTAAATAATTTATTAAATATATTGGTACACTTAAAATATATTAATCATTTTTATTTGCAGTCATTAAATTCTTATTCATATCGTTACTTATAATTAAGAGTAGCATAGAATACATTTAATATACTCTATTCGAGGTAATATGTAAAACTGTTTGTCAGAAATTATTAAAACATCGATTCCAAAAATTTTTTTTCAGTGGAGTATTAAAATAGTGTGTTTAATGTTTATTTAAGGATTTACTTAAAAATATATGAGTAATAATAAAAAGTAAAATAATTTATCGGTATAATTTTTTTTAAAAAAAATATTTGATTGAATGCAATGGAATTTTTAAAAAGAAATTAATCTAAAAAATTAAAACTAATTTAAGTAAAAAAAAAAGTGAAATTAAGGAAAGAGAAATTAAATAAAGTGAAATTAATTTAAGTCAAATATCCAAAGAAATATATGCTACTAATATAAAACGGCATAACAAAATTTTATGCAAAGCTTTCATATAGAATTTTTCTCAATTATTTGATATTTAAAAACTATTTTCTCTTACGGAAATTTAAGCAGTTAACATATTTTAATTTTGTTAACTTTAGTTACTAAAATGCTTGAGCAAAACATAATAGCTACATATTAATACCCTTGAAAATTTAATTTAATCAAAACATATAAAACGATACATTTATAAGCTGTTATTCTTTGTTTTTAAATATATGATTTATTTTTATTCAGCAAAATTACAGTCGTGTTAATCATAATATTTTTTATTTACTTTTGTGGAATTATGAAAAAATAGTCACTCCTTTTTCTAAACTGATGTGTTCAAAAACTCAGAATCATCCGATTACATTTGAAATTCAGATGTAAAACATATTTAAAAATATACAAAATTACATAAAAACTATTTTCGAGGAAATTGGTTTTATATAGTTTAAAAATATATATATTTAAATGTAAAATTTCTATTTAAAGAACAGCTTTCAGTTTTTATAAATAAAAGCACAAGGTTTTCATTTCATTAAATACTCTCCTTTAACATAAATTAAACAAAGATTATTAAAAGCATATAGATTAAACTAAGCAATTAATTCATTTTATATATTCCATCTATGTAAAAAGGTATATTTTCTCTCTCTCTTTCTCTGTCTCTTACTAATATCATTATTAATATAAAATTTTCTTAAAAAGTAAAAAAAGCCTTAACTTTTGTGAAGAGAAATATTAAAGATCAATGTAAATTTATTCGGTGTGTTAAATTAGTATTATCATCTTTGATAATCTAATATATACATAATAAAAAATCTATTATTGTTGATTTTTAGACTTTATAAGGTAAGTTACATTATTATATATTGACAAACGTTTTAATCTTAAGAAACTTTTTCTTTACATTTTTGCTATTAATAATTCCATCGAAGAAATAATACAAAAAACTTTACAATGACAAAAAACTTTACAATAAAATAAGTTCGCATATAGTTTGTATTCAAAGTTTTAGTCATAGTTTTACAATCAGCAATTCTGTCAATCGCATGTAATAAATGTTTCTTTTATATTTAAGGAAAAGCTTTCTATCATAAAAAGTAAATTTAAAAATATATTACAAGATTCAAAAACTTTTAGATGCCCAATATGATATATTCATTGAAAAAAATCATTTGAGAAAAACATTTCTCAGGAATTATTCGAAATAGCTTCGCTACTAATTTCAAATCTATCAGCGTATTTATCGTTTAAAAAAACATATCATGTATACAATATCTATGCACTATTACAATAAAATATTTTTGATTGTAATTATGTCCCTTAAAAATCACAAGATGATGTTATAAGAAAATTAATAATTTTTGAATACAATATTTTTCCTGTATGTAGTATCTCACATGAAAATTTAAAAAATGGAAACCAATCAAGTCCTCTTTTTTACCAATAAGGTTTGAAAATTAGATGTTTAGATGTGATTATACATTAGAATGTGATTATACATTTACTTTATTAGATGTGATTATATACTTATATTAGATGTGATATTTATTAGATTTGATAGTTTATTAGATGTGATTATATATTTATTAGATGTGATTATACATTTACTTAAAGATTTTATTTACTAAATTTCATTTCTAAGGTTTTATGCCTGTAATTTAACTACTAATTATAAAAAGTATGAATAAAATCTTTCGTACCTAATAAAGATCTATCAGTATTCATACATTTAAATCACAAGTAAAATATAGTTAAATAATGTTTGATGTTCCAAAATAATTTTGGTAATTATTAAGAGTTTATAAAACAAACAATGAAATTTTTAAATAATTTTTAATGGTACTATCTAATAAAATATTTTGAAAAATTCATTACGCTATTAAATGATATTATATTCTATCTTGAATGAATAAAATATTGAAAACAATGATTAATATAGATTTGACTATATCTTAAAAACTTGACTTTTCCATTAAAATTTTTCTAATGAGAATTTATTCAATTATTTTTAAATTTATTCTTTATAAGAAAAACTAAATACTTCATAACTTCGATCTTCTCTTCTGACTTATATTACATTTTGTGGGCATACATTTTTAAAAGAAAAATATATTTTCATAAAAAATACTTTCTAAAATTATATTTACGTACATTTGTAATTGTTGCAGTGGTGGCCGAGTGTCTGATTCACAGATTTCTAACTATAATATGCGGCTATAAGACCGGTGGCTTAATGGTAGCGTTTCACACTCCCAAGACACAGGTTCTAGGTCCGATCCTCGAGCTAGATAAGGTCGATTCACCTTTCATACCTTCAGTGGTTATCGATAAACTGAGTATCGAAACTTGGGAACTAAACACTGGGGGTTTCGCTTTAGGATGACCACCTAATCGGGACATATGCTTTGCACCCCAGGGGCTCTCGGTTGAAAAAATAAAGATGGGCACTGTAGGCTCTGGCCCACGTGTGATATCGTGCCACAGAGTTTAGTTTAGAGAGTATATTTGTAATACAGGTATGATTAGAACTATTATTTTTTGTTTCTTAATTATTTTTAATATATATACTTAATAAGATAATTTAAATATTTGATAAGGAATCAATTCATAAACAGAGGTGAGGAATAGGAAATTAATTAAAATCTAAACGAAATTAAGAAGAGTAATTTATATCATTTTTGTTAATTTATCGCGCTTTTATAATACCAAAATAAATATTTCAAAAATTTGATTTTTAATGGTTATTTTGATTCGATTAAGTTTCTAATTCAATATTGATACCAGATTATATATAAATTTGCTCAAGTACAAAATTATATAAAAAATTATTATCACCTTAGACTGAGATACCAATTATATTATTGATTTATGAATTAGTTTTTCACGAAAGATTACACAGAAATTAGAGATTAAAATTAAGCTGTCAAAATGCATTTATTTTAGTAATCTCTTCCATTCTTCAAACCATTGTGTCATCATAATGTCAATATTATTGCATTCATCATAAAATTATCATATCATGACATCATTTTACTTATTAAATGATCTCTCGTAAATGTAAATCATATTATTCACTTCATCTTACAAAATGTTTTACATAATCCTTTAAATATAAGGCTGTCTGACATATTTCTACATCCTATTTGATCGATTTTGTAAGAGAAAAGCATTTTCTCATGTAATAACTGCCTTCAAACTGTAAACTTGGTCAGGAAATTAAATTTTTTTAATATAGTCTCTCTTCCTATTAAATCTAAATTCAAAACTAAAACACAAAGAAAAATCTCAGTACTTATCGTTACATTTCATCAAAAATTATTATTACAAAGAGTTTTTGACTCTTCAATTTAAAACTAATTGAGTCTTTCCCCTTTAATTTAGTTTCAAGGTAAGAGAGAAAATCAAAAATAGTGTGCAAGGACTACTGAAATTTGAATTTTTTCTTTATCAGTAATTCTTTGCGCCAAAATTTCGTTTTATTTGTAGTGATAATATTATAAAAACGAAAATTATATTTTTGAGTTAACTATAGTTAAAATAAACAAGATTAATTTCCATATATATATAAGCCCAATTATTATACAGTCACTTCCAAAAATTAAGCACGGAAAGGAAAATGTTAATTTCCGGAAGGCAATCAGAGTTGAAGAGGGTACAAATCACTGCTGAGGTAGATGGAAGAATGCAAATATGTTAGGTAACAGCCAATCGCGCTCTCATGTCAAGAAATATGCAAAAAGGGCAGTCTTATAAGATACCAGCTTTATGAAGGGTTACAGAAGCTGATTGCAAGTGCTGATAGAAGATGTTTAAAACTTTCGTACAATTTATTTTCAAGATATACGTGTTTCTATGACTTCCAGAAGACGAATGGAAGATTCTGAGTTTTGGCTTGCAGTGGAGCACATTGAAGCAAGACTGTCGATCTCAGATGTTTCTCCTTTCTTCGGCGTCTGTAATTTTACATTTGTGGAAACAATTCCAAACCACACAGACAGTTGTCCGAAGGCCCGTAGCCGGTCTCCCAAGCCGGTAACCCGCGGAATATCGATATATAGCGATTTTAGCCAAGCAGAATCACAGAGCGACGACCTCCACACGTGTGACATTTATGGTTACAGCGTCCATTGGTAAGGTAATATCTGCAGCTACTATACGCTGAAGGTTATATATGACTGAATTGTACGCCCGGGTACCTCGAGTTTGTGATTTTCTATCCATACAATCAAGAGGGGTATGATTAAAGTGGTGCCGGGAACATATCAATTGGACTGTGTCTTACTGGGGCAATGTCATGTTTACTGATGAGTCAAGATTTACTCTGGAGCCATATGACAATCGTATAAGGATATGATGTGAACAAAGAACACGCAATCAGCCCCAAAACATCACCGAACATCACTTATTCCGAGGTGGGAGTATTATGGTGTGGGCAGGGATTTCATTAGGATACCGCACTGACCTGCACATCTTTAAACGGGGTTTTGTGATGGCTGTTCGGTATCGAGATGAAGTCCTAGAACCCATTGTGAGATTGTACGCTGCAGCAGTTAGCTCAACTTGTTTTAATGGACGATAATACACATCCCCATAGAGCTGATCGTCGATAACTACCTGGAGAGGGAAGGGATTGCGCGTATGGCATAGCCAGTATATTCGCCCGACCTTAATCCCATTGAAAATCTTTGGGGTGCTCTCGGCCGTGCTGTATCTTCACGTTTCCCACCTCCAGCCACTTTTATTAAGCTGGAAACTGCTCTACAAGAAGAATGGCTATAATTCTCTGGTGGTTGACCACCTAATTGAATGCATGGTCACAAGGAGTAAGCCTTATATACAGATGAGGGGGGATCACATACCATATTAATGTCCTTTTCTCATTTTATGCTGTTTATTTTCACTTTATACACAATTCTGTTTAAATTTCTCCAGAATGTTACTATCTGATAACTTACAAAAATTTAATATTGTTTTCATTTCTGTATATAATTATTGATTTTATTTTATGCATAAATATATATGCTACTTTTCTACAGAATTTTATTTCCATCAAAGCAGTATTTGTTAATTTTTTTTGCATTTTACATCTTCGTGCTTAAATTTTGGAAGTGCGTGTATTTGAATGCGAAATATATAATCACTGAACAAGGGAAATTCCTCATAAAAGAAAATTCTAATTTTATTAATAACAAATTTCTTTCTTTACATTAACTTAAAAAATTCCTTTTGGCACCATATTTGGCAAATTTAAATCAATTGAAGCATTGTGAATTTCTTTTACAGTTCGATAATAAAGTATAAAAAAGTATTAAAAAAAATACAAAAATAGACAAAAAAAGTAAGAAAAATTCTGAAATGTAAGAAATATCAGCATTATATAACATGAAAACTGTTTTATTATGTTTTTATATTTCATATCAAAAAATATATAGTTGTTTATATAATTTTAATAATCCCATTTAATATAATATAAATCTCCTATAAATTGCAACATTTAAAATTTTTTTACATAAGGCTATAAAAATATTAAAATTTATTCTACTTTTTTATGTGAAGTGTACTATAGACAAACGTGTTTCACGTATAATAACTACCTTAGAAAATATTATTTTCTTATTTAGTTTTTAATATCAGATATCACAATCATACTTTATTAAATTAAAATTACCATTAAATGTTTTTTTCTCAAATAAATCCATAACCGACTATATAGTGACAAAAAAGGATATTATACACATTTTATCATAACAAAAATGCCGAGAAATTTGAATGAAATTGGATATCAGGTTATAAGAATTCAATAATTTTAATTTAAAATCTGAGTTCCCATTTTGTTGGGATTTTACATAAACAAGTATCAAATTTAATTCGTATTCACAAATATTTCAAAATGAAATTTTAATTCATATTAAGTTGAATAGGCAAAATCCAGATGTGATATTTGAATATGTTATTTGTTGAGTATTTAAATTTAAAAAAATGATTTTTTCCAATTTATTTATTTAATTAATTACATGTGATATTTTTCTCCCGATTTTGATATTTTATTTGTATCATAAAGTTATATTTCAAAGACATTAATATTTATTTTCTCATAATTTCCTAACAGTTTCAGTTAAGATAAATTTCTTTGAGAGTTG
Organism: Latrodectus elegans; assembly: GCA_030067965.1. Lineage (NCBI taxonomy): Eukaryota > Metazoa > Arthropoda > Arachnida > Araneae > Theridiidae > Latrodectus > Latrodectus elegans. The sequence continues at coordinate 105,641,199 of CM057814.1, read as the reverse complement.
TCACTTTTCTTAAACATTGAAAATAAGAAAATTGTATATGAAATTAACTATTGCAGGCAATCAAATTAAGCGTGTAATTGAAATTACACGTTTAACATTATTACACTTATTCGTATAATGTAATTGTTTCCGATTATTAGAAATTAATTTCATTTAAGATAAACATCAAATGGGCCATAACTTAAGATAATGTCAGTGGATGTTAACATCCACTGACAAGGAAAAAAATCATAAGCAAATGTGATAACTTGATTATAAAGATTCTCCAAATTTAAAAATCAAATTCCAATTTATTAAATATCGCTCCACTTTAATTTTCATTTTATCGAAATGTATCTTCTGAAATATACAGTGAATTTTATGTATTATCAAGATTAATTATTAACAAATATTGATATAGCAATCCTAAGGAAATGATCACTAATAATATTGCTAACCTATTTTTTACTAAACACTACTGATCTATATTTCATGAATAATGTTTAATCATAATTTTAATTTATTAATTACATACTAATTAATTAATTACATACATCAACAACAGTATATTTAAAACTTTATTTACCTTAAGAATTTAATTTCTTCTGATATTTTTGCAACATATGAAATTTTATTTAAGTCCTGAAAAATTTACATTCCAAATGTTTGCTTTCTTCAGACCTAACAGTTTATTTAATAAAATTGGAGGCATTAAATTGAATAAAATAATTACTTTTGGTTTTAGTGATAAATAAATGAAAATAAGAATACGAATAAATCAATGAATATATGCATAATTTTTAATTTAAAAATATAAATCACAAATTCTTAGAAATATTATAAAAGTAATGTCCACACATTTATTGCTTTTCATGTTCACATTTTATCCATAATAATTTTAATAAATTTATTAAATATATGTATTTATATATCAACTATGTTATATATAACAATATTGCATTGTTATTTATAATACTATTGTTGATATTTACATATCAACATTAGTTTACACATCAAAATTAAATAATAAAAATAAACCAATTAATATATGTACAAATATTTTGATTTTCTAATGTAAAAGAGGAAACACAGCAAAACTGTTTTCATATGACAAAATAACTAATTTCTTAATAACAGAGGATAGAGGCCATAACTGATTTGCAGAAGGATGAGAAACTACATGTATATTTATAAAGGAAGATTTGCATGGAAGTTCAAACAAATCTTTTCTTTTCTTAAAAACACTTCCTATTATAAAATATTCTCCAACACAAGAGCAAATAAAATTTTTTAACTAAAATAATGTCCCCATTTGTCAACAAACAACAGCTGTCACTCAAGGAATCGGCAATTAAGATGAAATATTTGAATTTTGCTTTCTTATACTGCACTTCAGAAGTGTCATGTTCAATAACAGGACCATCAGAATGAGGTGATGAAAAACAAGGAAAATCATTAATTGATGCTTCAAGTATAGAATTACCAAAAGTTATCAGTTCTGAATATCTTCTGATTAATTGTTGCAAAGGTTTATCTGGCTTCCTGATTAAACATTTTAGCCTTGCCATGTAATTTTCATATTTGAAAGCACTAAAATTATCGAGACATCCAAAATTCCAAACATCACATAAATGCAACAATCCATGAACATTATACGACACATATTCCTGCCCATATAATGATGCAAATGTTTTCACAAAATGTTCTAAAAGTGATTGACAATATAAAATTATTTCCTGCTCAAAATGCTCTGAACACAAAATTCTGAGAGAGACATGTAAGGAAAGGAAATTTAAATACCATTTGTTACACAGTATTTTTGAGAATACAATGGGTCCAGTATATAACAAAATTTGCCTGAATTCTGTGGCTTTCCAATGTGCTAAATCACTTAATGATCTTGGTTTTCTGGCAAATTCAGTCTTATCTTACCAGAGTCAAAAGGTTTTCACTTATAGAATTAACATCTCTATAAGGCAATCGATTTGGTAACTCTCCTTTCACCCAAATATTCAGTAATTTGCGCATTACTCCAAGGCAAACAAGATGCATGTAGTCAAGTGGAACATTGGTGACTAGTCCTAAATTAGGAATTTTACATAGAATAGAATGAAGTAAATGGAAATCCTCATCAGATCCAAGCTGAAATTCTTCGTCAGTTCTTCTACATGCATCTTTTTCTGGAAAGCAAACTCTTCTCTTTTTATAAATTCCTTTAGCTTTACATTTTGTGCAGCTATTATAACCACCATGATTTTTTATACCCAGAATAAATGCTTTTGCTGGGGCATCACAAATAATGTGTTTAACACGGAAATCTAAAAATTCACCATTTACTTGAATTCCACTTTGCGAAAGATGTTTAGCTTCCTCAACAAAATCCTTTAAATATTCATTAGCATTACTTGGTTTTTCAAGACCATGATACATACCTATAATAAAAACGTTATTAGTCGGAATAATGCAACCTAAAATAGGCCAAAACACACTAGAAGAACTTTTGCTAATAGGCAAGCCATCAATGTTTACAGAAAGTGAAAGTTCATGACCAGAAAAACCTTGCGAACATATATTTTTTACTCCTCTTTCAATCCCAAAATGTACGTAAATTTCCAGGACTTACAAGCTTTGTTTCATAAACAAGTGAGGTCTTCCAGATGGTTTGAGGATCTTTAGGGAAGCTTTTGACACAATCATGCCTTTTCAATAATTTCAATAAAGATCCTAATGCATTTTGTGTGATATTATTTTCAACAGACCATTTTACAAGACTGGTGAGAATGTCTTCATGCACTAAATTATCTGCTATAGTATTCTCTGGGGTGTTTGGTTCAGTATCAAAATCTGAACTAGAATTTGATTCACATTCTGAAGATATACTGAAGGTAGAATTTTTATCAGAGGAATCACTAACAGAAGTACAGGCATTTTCCATAGTTGTACTGGTTGATGGTTCAATATTTCTTTTTGACTTGAAATCATTTATAGTAGATGATTTACAACCACTATTTCGAAGAATCACTAAAGTGTTTGATGAGGCAGCAGCACGTCTCCGAAATTGACGATCAGACAAGGAACTGATTTTTCGTCTATAATTTAAACTACTCATGATATAAGGAATTAAAAATACCTTTACCTTGTAATAAGGATGCAAAGGTTTTAAATGTGATGTTACTTAAATGGGAAAACCTAACAACTGTATTGCAATAGCCGATTTAAAAAAGAAATACACGCACGTTTAATAATTCGTAGTTCCCACCGTGTGTCCAAATATCAACAGTATCAACAAAAGAGCTATTGCCACATATATTTTCTTAAAATTTCATTCAAATTCTATAATTTAAAAAATTATTTAAAGTTAATTCATAAAAATCTGTCTTTTATATACAAATAATATAATCTATAAATTATCTTAATACCCATAAATAAAACTTACCTTTAGAATAGAATATCCACTACATTTTCTTATTTGGAGTCGTAATTCATGAAAATCTTTTTTAAATTCATGTATTCTAAAGAATATTCTTTTGCTAAATTCTGAAATAGAGCTTCGTTTAATTATGTCGCAATAAAAGACATTTGATTTTTAAAGAGACCACATTTTTAAGTAAATTTTAACACTGAATTATTTTTCAACTTTAAATATAACTCAGACGACGTTTTCAAGACGTTTGTTTGAAGATAGACCATAAAAGGATGTAAAAGTACCTTCCATGGAGGTTTATTAGCAGATTGTCCAAACCAAGTCCTTAAAAGATGTACTCAGGACGTCCTTACTAGGATGTCCCAAGCACTTACTCAAACGACATCCTGGGGACGTCCGAAACACATCCAGGACGTCCGAGGATCAAAAATGGATGTTCCGGACGTCCGAGGGACGTTCTTTGGATGTTGTTTGCTATCTGGGTTAAGTCCCCACGTAATGCATGCTAATATATATATATATATATATATATATATATATATATATATATAGTACAGTTTTTTCTTGAGACTGCATGAAACCGAAGTTAAGAAATAAATATATTTAAAAAAAATGACAATTACTGAGCATTTAAAGACAGTAATTTTAAGTTGCATTTTGTTGCAGGGAAAAAGTGATGCAAAGGAGTTTTACGCGTTTCATTCAAAAAGCGCTGAACCAAAGTGCCTTGAGAAAACATACGCAATATCACAATATTCTTCAGAAAATATAAGGCAAACAAAAATTTCTTGCCATTTTAATGACTAACATTTTTAACTGACAGACCGAAAGGGTAGCCTATTGTTAATATTTGAAGTAATCACTTTCGCTATTTAATCCCTTCTGCCAACGTGTCTCCAGTTGTGAAATCCCCTTGTTGTAAAACTCAGGGGTTTCGAACCTAAATAACCCCGTGAGTGCTTGGCGCAAGTTTGCTTCTATGGTGAAGGCTTTTCCACAAAGATGATTGTCCAGGGAATGGAAAAGGTGGTAATCTGATGATGCAAGATCAGGTAAGTTAGGAGGGTGGCACAAAGTCTCCCAACAAAGTTGCTGTATTGTATTCCTGACTTCCCGAGCGACATTCAGCCAAGAACAGTACCCCCTTGCGGTCAACCAGTGCTGGCTCCTCCTGTTATAATGAATGTTGCACACATCCCAATTACTGCAAATACAGGTTCGCAATGACCATTTGACCCGTTGGTAGCAATTTATAGTGAACCACATGACGAATAGCCCACCAGACACCAGCTTTATTACAGAAAGACAAATCTACCGACTTGAATTGGTGAACTTTCCGCACTTTCATACACAGGACTATCCGCAAACACTTGACGTATTCAGCGATTTGATGCAGAAGCCGATAAATCTACTTTGAAGTCTTAAAGCAAATAACACCGAACGATATCTTTCGACGCATTCATTACTCTTCGCTACTATATGAGTTAAGATTGATGAAAGTGCGCGGCTTACCTGCTTTTATTACAATTGATATTCCTATTCTCAAATATTAAAATCTATTTTTATAATTTAAAATACAAACCAATGTTATTTTATTGCAATTTCAAAACAGATTTTAGAAATAAGGAAGAAATACTAAAATTTATTTTTCCCTGAACAAGCTGTTTGGAAAAAATTAATATAAGAAAGGAATTTTAAAATTCCTTCTTAAACAGGTTAGGAATGAAATACTAATATTTAAAAATGAGGGGTATTTGTTTGATATTTCAAGAAGATTTTGCTGTCGAAAGAAATTAGTCAAGAATTTCGTGAAGCTTTATCGTGTAACAGAAAACATTCTTCTGAGTAAGAAAAATTATACCTGACTCTTCTCATTCATTTCAATAAATGATCCATGTTATTCCTTTATCTCAGTAACGATTTTAAGCCAGGGTCCAAGAATTTTCTGAGGACAAAGACAAAGGCAATGGAGAATAATCTAACAATGACTGGACAATGATCTTGCTCCTTTTGTCTATTACCATTTTGAAACCACTTTTCATGAAACTTATAAATCTGATTATAAACATGGAAACCTCATTATTATCTCTGTTAAATATCTCAGTGTTGACCAGAAGTTATTTGCTTGTAAGAGATTTGAAGAATGTTCTGAACAGAGCAGCTGCTGAACATCTTTCTTTTTAGGAAAATCAGTATAATATCGGCAATATTTGCTCACTCACTAGTCTGCTTAAATGTAATGCTTTGGAATATTCCATACCAAGTAGAGCCACTGGCTTTAGCATGATAGAAATGTAACGACCACTGTTAAAACTGTTGAGTTTGATTAAGAGGTAGCTGAAGCTTGTATTTAGAGGCCTCTCATACCATCAGTATATATTGTTAGCCAATATTATGGTATTAGGAACACTAGATTATTTTTGTCAACATATTCATAGAAGTAAAATGCAACTTCTTCCATCCATCCCGAGGACTGTTACACCAAAAGATAGAACTCTGTCTTGTCTCCATGCCTGTTAATTTTAGCTGAGAACGATGGAGTGACCTTTCCGCCTTAAGTGATCCTACCAGGAGTATATACTCCTTACGTACCTCGCTTACTCCTCCTGATAACCCCACCCCATCTTACCACAATGAGTCTACTAACAGGACTCACAAGGAAAGTGTCCCTTTCACCTCAGAACTTTCATATTTAGAGTTGTTCTCAAAGCAAAAGTCTCTAAACAAAGAAAAATTGTTAATACCTCCTCTTCACAACTGGTATAAAGACAAAAGACTTGGACTTACATTATCTCTCCCTTTTGACAGGCAAACTAATACATGTCTGTGCCGACTTGTCTGTAGGCACTTGAAATGTCCCACATATTCTGAGGTAACAAGAATTTTCCTCTTTTCTTTAAATTCGCGCAAGAACAGGCATCATTTCAGCACATCTTGGACTACCTTGGACTGGAGAAGGAAGATATCCACAATTGTCTATTTCTTGTATCGGACTTTATTACTGTCAACGGTTTTATTGACAAGCTCCCACTTCGTCGAGCAGGAAGAGATTTGAAATAACAACAATATTAGAAATTTGGATTCTTTTGGATGCTTTTAAACACATATGAAACTATTATGATCATGTAAATAGAATTAGATTGCTCTGTAAACATGAAATTGAGTCATTCTTGGGTCCAAGTTTTTATAGATCAAACCACTGAAGGCACCTGTCTGCAATGTAGCGACAAGGATAAAAGAAGTTCTGGTCATCGACCGGACATTACTTGTTACAGTGAATATGTTGAACTGTTTGTTCAAACAACTTTTTGTATTAGAAATTATTTCTTTCCCTGGCTAAACTTTTGCTACGTGATTGTTATAATCATACAAGTAACATGGCTGCCTCATTGTCTGTTAGCGATTGTTAACTTCTGAAATTATCCACGATTCTCTGCATACACATTTTAAATCCATTGATTCTATATTCTGCAAACAACAGTATCCCGACCAACGCGAGCAGAAATATTGTAATGAAATAAGCCATACAACTGATAGGCTTCAACTCAACCTTTATCAAAGTCAGAGACGTACTGAAAAGCATTTCTGCTTACATGAGGCCTGACAACTACTTTTTCCTCGATATAACGTTCAAATGCAATTTGTATATGATAACACCATCCTTACAATTTCAAATTGCATTTGTCATTTTCTCTGCTTATTTACATGGATGTATTGAAAAGTTTACCATTTTCATATCACAGTACCTTTTCTTTGTCATGCAGGTTTCAAGTATGCAACATGTTGCTTTTTTTAAAATAGCAACCATTTATAATAATGGTATTTAATTTTAGCAACTTTTACTAAGCTCTTAAGCATTAATCTTATATTTTATACTATAGCATTTTTGAAATGTTTGCGAAATTTTATCAAATATCATTACAAATTTTTAAGAATGTTTGAAATAATATTTTTTTAGCATTAAGAATTTCTGTGGAAGAAATTTTTAAAAGATTAAATGCTTCGGTTCATTCATTTCTGGGAATCAATGAAAAATGTATATGACTTTATCAATCTCTTCATCGGAATGAGAGTAGCATCCATATAAACTCTTTCATAGATTAAAAATAGCTAAAATTCATAATTAGATTAAGTAAAAAAGTTGGTGTTCCATCCTATGGATAGGATTTTGTTCGAGATACTTAATAGTCATCCTTCCCCAATGAGGAAATTGTTGTCCCTTCCAAGTGGCTCGGGATAGTCGCTTCACTAGGGCACTGAATGTTTTGCCCGAGTTAACTCAGGATAACCTCTTAAGGGGTTAAGTTTTGTCTGTAACTCTTGATTGGAACAAAGATCACCTTTAATTATCAGTTCCGGATAACAAACACATTATCTGATATTACAACTAACATCAGCCTTTCTGTGTGGTTTTTACCTTGAAGAGAGTGGCTGGAAAAAAAAAGTTCACACTTACAACAATTCTCTTAAGAGTGAAAAACAGGCAAACAATTGTCTCATTATAAAATTTAAATTTACGCATACTATTTTATTTCCCAAAAGCGAAAAATGAAAATAGTATGAAATTTGCTGTTATTTTTAAATGGATAGAAAATATAAACTGGAAAGAAAGAATGAGTTTCTTATAATTAACAAAACTTCAAATCGAAATGAAATGTTTTGATACTTTAAAACAATTTTATAGTTTATCAACAGAGAAAGGCCTATAAGAGTTTACTTGCAACCTTTAAGATAGCAATATCATATTCTGTTTGTATATCTATGTAATATATAATGCACTTTTCTAAAGAACTAGGTATGAGTGACTTTTAATATTTTATTAACTCAAGATCTCTTATACAGCTTCATCTTCACGTTATATGAAACTCCAAAGTTCAAAAGATTATCATTAATACTAAATTTAGTATGTATGCATGCGCAATTGAATAATTAACAATTTTGGTTAGTTATGTTAATAATTTCACAAGTGAAAAACAACTAATAGATAGTGAATAGTTAACTTGTGAAGATCATATCTAAGAGATCAGTAAAGTGAAATTGAAACATTTTTTTTTCACACAATTAAAATAAATATTACATTATATTTCCAAATTTACAAATGGGTGTCAGAATAGCAATGAAATTAGCTTCATCTTTTTAAGCTACAGATTATTAGAGATAAAGTACTAAGAATTCAGACTCACTCTTAAATGTTGTATTTCAAATCAATTTTTGCATTTATTTTTATTGTATAGAAAAACAATGGATCATTTTCCTTAGAAAACATTTATACAAATTTTAATAAGAAAACTTAAAGCATCGCAGATTATAAAGTAAAGCATTCTATTATAAATTTAAAATAAACCCGGAGTAAAATAAAAAAAAAAAAACATGTTAAAAGGTGACATACTTTCATTTGTTCAATACAGTTTTGTCTTGAATTGCTACAATCTAGTGTTTGTGAACGATATTAGTAAAACATTTGGTTGTGTGCGTAAGAGTAGAATAAAAATAACTCTGTTTAACACAAAAGCATTGTTAGACTTTCTCTGCATCCAATTAGCATGATTATTGGGGTTTGTCTCGCTGGAGTGTTCGTGTTACAAATACCACTAACTCAAGGTTTGTATCAGCCTATCCAAAGCTAAAAAAGGTGTCCTGTATGAAGTAGAACAATGGGACAAACTCAAAATTGACCAACCCCACGTGTGAAGAGGATAATCATGCAAAAAATTAAAACTAAACTGCAGTAAATAACCTCTGAGATAATTCTCATCTCCAAAATTATCTATCAAAATTATCCAAGAAAAATTATGATGGTGTGGACGGATGTCTAGGCAAGCCTTCGGGCTAGTTGTAGCTCAGAAGGAAGATCAGAAGAAAGTGTCACCGTAGTATTCTCGTTGATAATTTACATCTTGTGGTTCAGATCACATAACACATTATGCTTCTTTCTTAAGACATTTCATTGTTTTCTTTCCAGGAGAACAATCTCTTTTCCAAAATAACAAAGTGCCTATTACAAATGAATTGTTTTGTTCAAACATAGTTAGGGGAGCATATTAATGAAGAATTACATTTCGCTCTGTTTCCTCAGCACCCTGATCTCGACATAACTGAATCTTTATGAGATGAGTTCTAGCACAAATATGTATTTTAAAAATTGCAAATATTTTAATGATAGGAGTTATAGTTAGAGCATTCAAAGAAATACAATAGATATACAACTGATAAAACCTTTTTAAAAGTCATGGAAGGAAATAAGTTGCGAGTTAAAAAATAAATTTAATATCAAACCATAGTTTCTTGGTCTCACAAACACTCCCTCAAATTACTACAAATATACGATTATATTTTAATAAAGTGAGACATATATCTTTTTATTATAGACAGTCAAATTAAAAGAAACATAAAAGCACAATGAGCATCTTCAGACAAATTAATTTTTTTTTAAATTTTACTTATGGATACAATGACCAAAATTCTGGAAAATGCTTAATAAAAAATTTATTTTTACTTTGTTAAAGTTTTAAATTACATATATTTAAGAATAAATTCATATTATATACCAATGGAAAAATTATGTAATCTAATGCTTAAATTTTCATCAGAGGGATGCAGGGTCACTCAAAATTAGAAATCATCATATCTTTTCAGACAGTTCTTAGTAATAGCTTTTGGAAACTAAATCTCAATTCCTGAAAATTTGATGAAAGATAGTAAAAAGAAATTTATGGATTGAAAAATTTGAGTTTCATTCTTCTAATTTCTGTGATTCACCCAAATTAATCTTTTTTTTTAAAATAGAAAAAAAAAGAAATTCACATAAAATATGAACTTTTTATATTTCTAATTTTTGTCAATAATAAATTAAAATAAAAAAATAGAAATATATCTACTTTAAAACAAAAATTAAAAATATCACATAAAACATTTGGTCGATAAAATTGACAGAATTCCACAAAATGTTACAGAATAAAATAAATTCAGAGTTCAAAAATCTAAATAAAGTCATGAGTTCAAACGTTTTAGCACATTTCTTTCCATCGATTATCAAATTAACGAAGTAATAATTTTTTTCGGATAATTTGATTTAATGGTTTTAAGATTATTACTGAAGAAGCACATTCACACCTTTGACTTATTTTGAAATGTTGCCGTATTAAGCTATATTGGAATACCTCATATAATACCTATCATTGAAAAAAAAATAAATCGATTACTTAATATATATTCCTTTGAATTCACCTTAAGAAGCATGCTTTTTTATAAATAAAGTACGAAACACACACTTTCTTTGCATGTGAAATATCTTGTTCGCTGAACATAGTAGGGATGGGGAAATACTGGAAGAAAATAAGTAAATACAATGAAATTTTATGTGTGTGCTATCGTAGCTTCTATCGCAAGTACACCCAAAGGAACAGGGATAAAAATTAATTAATATTAGTGAAAGTATTTTAAAAATTTTAACCTTGAGCATGAAACAATATGTCATAATCAGTGATTTAAAAAAATTGCTGTTGTTGTTGCTTATCTCCAAGGGTCTGACGGAGTCAGACCAAATCTAGGAATCCGTTGACTGAGAGAAAATCGAAGACAAGGAGGAGAGAAGTGTAGATTTCGTCCCATAGTATATTCATACAATTCAGAATATGCTCAAGAGAAGTTTGGTGTCCATGGCATTTAGGACAGAGGAGGAAGGTCTTGTTATCTGCTACAAAAGTGAGGCATTTCAGGTGGCCATAGGTGAGAGGCAAGTGCTGGATTTCCTATCACAGGAAAGAGCCAGAGAAAGTCCCGGCTTTCAACCCTTGTAGAAGTGGTGAGTCAAAGGTACCTGCCAATTGGTTTTAATCTGGGCTTTTCTCAAGAAAATATTTCAAGGTAAGTGCGGAAGAAGGAGCAGGATGACCTGAGTTCTCCTTTGCTAAAGTGTCTGCTATTTCATTACCTCCAATATCCATGGGAGACGGGATAGATATTATGCCTAAGGGAGACAATTTTAAGCTTGTGTAGAATAGAAAGGCTTGTTTGGTCTCCCAAGCAAGTCCAATTTTGCAGATGTTGAATTGAACTACGGCTATCATTTAATATCCAGACACCACTATAATTAGTTTCACTCATGATAGATTCCAATCCGATGTTGATGGCTATTAGTTCGCTACGAAAGACCAAACAGAAGTCGGGATTACGTTGACTAAGAGAGAGTTTGTCATGAGGAGTCTCGATGAAAATTCCGCTGCAAGTTCGGGGATTTATTTTGCTGCCATCAGTGTAGATTTTCATGTCATTTGGTGTTATACTAATAATGATTTCCAAGGCTAGTTGTTTCAATTCTGGTAAACACTACCTCTTGATGACTTCCGTAGAAAGTTCGTAATTGAAGTAAACATTGGAAAGAGCCTCAGCAGGGTTCAGACCGCAGTGAAGGGCATGTGGTTCGACATTGCTCTCGATTAATTGTAGTGAGTTAACCAGACTGAAGGGACTGTGCTTTTTTTATCTTTGGAACAAAGTCCAGTTGCTTTGGTAACTTGGCGTGAGATTGCCTTGGTCATAATTGTTCAGTTTATTGTAATATTTGACTAGACAGGATTGTCTTCTGATATGGAGAGGTTGAAAGTCTGCTTCGAAGAGTAGTATTTCTGATGGACAGCTGCGTTTCAAGCCAGGACTGATGTGTGCAGCACTCAATTGGACTTTTTTAATTTTTCCAAATTGGAATTAGAAGCATAACAGTAGATTGGTAAGTCATATTAAAAGTTGTTGTCGATATAAGATATAATCAGGAAAGTTAGTAAAAGTTGTAATCAGCAAAAAAAGAAAAAATAGAAGATTATTTAAAATAATACAAGAATAAGTATTCAATTTTCAAAGGCAAAGCTGAATTCGTCTCATCTTTCAAACATAACAATTTTCAAGCAATAGTCATAACTTGATATGATTGCAGGTACAATAATTACAATACAGAAGTATAAGAAGAAAATAGGGTTTTTTAGAGACTACACTCAGTAGTGCTAAAACTACATTCCCTATTGCTAAAATAAATCAAAATTTCTATAAAATATTGTAAACGTAAAAGAATATTATATTACAAATGCGCAAAAACAATTTTTCTTTTGCTTTAAAAAAACAAAATTCAGAGAACAATGGTACAAAGAAATAGTTTAGATATTGCAGTTTTATTTCACAAATAGCAGAGGTTCACAATATAATATAGTACTAAAGTAAAATAAAAGTTGTTTTATATTAGAAAAGTGTTAGTATAAATAATATTTAGTTAGTGTGTGGGTTTCATAAAACATATTTTAAAATTATGCTTTCATATTTCAATAGTGAGCGTTATGTTATTATCATGCTTGTTGGTGAAAAAAATTTAAGTGAAATCTTAAATTATTATTATTATTGAAGGGTTAATATTTTTGAGGAAAATATAAACATATATAAAATCAAGTTAACACAATTATTAACAAATTATTGAACATATTTTTACAGAGTAAAACATCACTTGGTTTGCTCTGAATTGAAACACAATACATATGAATGAAAATATTTTTGTCTCACCAAGAAATCCATTAAATTATAAAGTAGATGTTTTGTCTGATATGACACTCTAATATCCTGATTTTCATGTTTAGTCCTTTATAATGCGTGAATCAAGCCCATCACCTATGAAATATCCTCCCAAAAGGTATTTTATACGGTATTTATTGAAATTTTTTACTGTGGTCTTCGTGACTAACATCCTGTCCACTACGCAATGTCAACGCTTAGTTATGCGGGCTTACCATGATCGAATGATAGGGCAGAGGTCTTCAGAGCAGAAAGTATCAAGTTTGATCTTAGCCGTTGTTGAATAATGAGAGATGATTGGTGAACTTTCCCATGCAGTCTGTCAGGAGACTGCTTAAAAGTTGAGAGTGTCTTCTTTTTCTTGTGAAACGTGTACACGGCCCACTATCTATTAAAATGTTATTACAGAGACAATTTACACAATGTATTTAAAGTGTTTCACAATAGCATTAGGCTATCCAGAAAACTCATCAATAGATAGAACAAGTACGTTTTACTTTTTAATCGGGTTTGGAAGTGAAGGCATCTTAGCTGAAGCATTTTGTTCCTATCTCCAAAATAACTCGTTTCCATCTATTAAGGTTTCCTGCTTTATTGATGAAGTCAGATAGGCTCTAATTATAGAACTTAGGTGTAATTTTGTAGTATCAGCATTACCTAAAATGGTCAGTCGAGTATGGACAAGGATATTCCCTTCATAACTACAGGATGCGCTGTTTTCTCACTGTTTGGAATTTTCTGCATCCAGAGTCTACTTGTAAAAGTCCTATCGTATGAAGCTGTTTTTTTTAAATGGTAGAGCATAATAATTAATCCAACGATTGTCTGTATCTTCCGTCTTAGGTATCTGAGAATCTCAGAAGCAATTTTTGCAGATGACTTGTAAACTGTGCTTTTAACATGTCCTTGAGCAGAAGATTCAAGAAAGGCTTTATACATCTTCTGTTTCTCCAATTTAAAATTGACTCCTTTAATAGCTTTTAATTTGATGCCACAAAACAGCTCTACATCAGTTGGATTAAGAGACGATACTTACTTCTGCAAGATCACATTAGCATTTTTTAGTACCTCGTATACCTATGTGTCTTTAACACTCAGATAAGAATAAACTTATTCTTATAATAAACTTAATTTATATTTAGAAGTTTTCGACATTCCAAAACGATTTTAAAATAAGTTTTGACTGAATAACAGCTAATAAGATTGTTTGGCTGTCGATAAAAATAAAAATTCACTTTTTCTTAAATTTACCAACAGACAGTTATAGCAAGTATTTCATGCTAAAATACAGTGGCAAAACCTTCCGAGTTCTTTAGGAAAGTTAACTCCGGGTGATGCATCTTATACTCTTGAGAGATTATCTTTCTTTAATCTATTTGGAAACCAGAGAAGATAACTAACATTATAATTTAACGTGACTCAATATTTCAGTATAAAAATTTGGGTGGCCTATATTTTAAGGTGCCCTTCAGTTACTCACAAATTTGGCGCTATATTGTTAACGATGATGACTTATTTCTGGTTTGTCTATTTTGTTTTCAACGTCGTCATGTTTCTTAAAACGAGTAAGAAAACTAGCTTGACTAACAAAAGCCATCAATTTTCTAACTTCTTTTATCTTTATGATAACTGCCCATAAAAAAGTCATGCACTGTTTTTCAATTCTTATAAAAATATCAAAATAAAAACCTTAGAATTATCCTTGAGGAATAACGGCATTTTCGATTGACTCTGATTGCCAGATATGACTGCTTTAAGAACGAAAAGATCTTAAATATCACGAATAGAAATAGGTAGTTTTTCTAGTTAAAGAGCTTTCTAGTGAAAAATTCTATTTTTTTTTTTTTTTTGTCACTTTTGCTACTTTTGGTAAATAAGATGCTTTAAGAAATCAAGTTTTATATATATCAGAAAGAAAGGTATAACTATAGAATATTTTTCAGCGTAGAATACATAATTCTAGTAAATTATATATTTAAAAATATATGTAAGGAATGTTATGAATATATAATTATATATTTTTATTGATAAGCAATTAAAAATCGATTAATTCTTAATCATCCCCTACATTTAAAATAATCATTGTAGAAAATAGTAAAATTAATTTTGACTTAAAAATAAAGAAATTAACTCAAAATAAATTTTCCTTGATATATTTATTACTAGTTATCTAGCTTTATAAAAAAAGATTTTCAATAAAAGGAGTTCTTATAAAACTAAAGAAAGATAGTAATTTTCAATTAGAGAGTAATTTAATTAACCTTTCCAAAGAGCATCAAACCATTCTAAGAATCATATTTGCTCACTGCTTTTCTAATTGAGTCTTAAGGTGAATGTGAAATTTCACAAACACAAGAAGAATCGAAAGACTCAAATAACATCTTAATATTAAATAAAGTGGACAAAGCAACTTTTCATCATATTGTATCATCAGATAAATCTTCAAAAACCATGAAATATAAAAATTTTGTTTTAAATATAGATTTCTGTTGGTTGAACTGAAACGTGTTTTGAATCTTAATCAAATCATAAGCTTTTCTTATGATTTGATAATTTTGTTTTTTTCCACTGTATTTTTTTGCATATATATATATATATATATATATATATATATATATATATATATATATATATATATATATATATATATATATATATATATATATACATAATATTTTGCTTGGAATCAATTATAAACGTAATTCTTCTTTAATTTCAGTAATAACTTTAATTTTAAACTGCCTTCATAAAACTTTTCCATGAACAATGTTTATTTTATTCACTGTTAAATAGATTAGGAATTATCAAAATTACTTTCCACTCATTGTAATAAATATGTATTTTGATAGTATTAATATACAAAACATTATTCTCGTTATTTACTAGTGCTGGAACAAAGCCTTAAAAATTCTTTGTGATATATATAACCCAAAAATATCCATTAAAGAGTACATACCATTTATAAAGATTATAATATGTGATTCACAAAAAATAAGACGCAATTATTAATTTACCCATTATACTAAAGAACCATAATAAATTTTAATGGGCCCAAAGGGAAAAATTATTTTTTAATATCAAGGACATATTCATATTGCATGTTTTTAGAGACAAATATTTTACATATATGTTTGATCTTGAAACAGAAATATAGGTTGGGACATTTAAATTCATAAAAGGTTTTTAATTTCTCTAAATTCTCTTTCAGTATTAATTTTGAATAATATTAAATTTAAAATTCCTATTTTGCAATATTATAGATGAATATTTGGCGATGAAAAAAAGTAATTAATAGAACCTTCAAACTAATGGTTTAAACAAGTGTTTACTCTTTTAGCGATTACAGAGCTCTATGTAATAGATTTAAATTTATAAAGAAAAATTATAGCAAATCTTAATATTTTAGGTAAATATTTATATGCATATCTGAATAATATGCGCTAATATAAATTTTTATTACATAAAAGTGGTGTCAAATCATGTTAAATTACCTTTATTAATCAAATAATTTCTCGCAAATACTTGATGTAAATGTGCATTCAATTATTACAAATTTCATTGTAGGAAAACACGATACGAAAACATGATTCTTAAGATGCAAACTTTAAAATCTCTCCTTATTTATGGGTCATTTCAAAGCTGTATTTAGAAGTCAAGACCCACCCAAATGTTTTCAATTACCGCTTGAGAATTCGTGAGTTAAGACTCGATGAATGAAGCATTTCGGAGCTCAATAATCCTTTTCAGGAACCTCTAGAGTTATTCCAGTTCTCATTCGAATGGAATGGGAAGATTATCTTTGCTTGTATCTTAGGCAAAGTGAATTCTAAAATAGCTCTTATAATATAATTGTTCTGTCAGAATGATTCGATGGAAATCAACTCAAACTCACAAAGATATTAAACACATTTTATTAAAAGAAAATCGCGTTTACTTTTATTTCGTGTTGTTTAATGATTCACTACTTTTATGGCATGAGCATTAATTAGAAAAAGAACAATTAAACCGTATCGTTTAAATAATAGCGTGCTTTAAACAAAATCTATTTCAAAGTTTGAATATTCCCCTAAGCAAAATATATTGCTTTTTATCCTATCAATTATACATACGTAGACCATTATCAAAATTTTTAAATTGTTTATTGATATAAAAATATATAACGGTTATAAAAATCAAAACTCTTATTCTGAAATTAAATAACTACCAAATATTTATAAAATAATTTTACTTGTTGCACTTATCCCTTTTAAATAGTAACGCTAATTTTTGTAATAAAATCGAAACGCTTTCACTTCTGCGTTTGCATTTCACAAAGTAAGCACTTTATGCCCTTCAGCTCCTTCTATCTGAAAAACTCCCAAATGCTATATAAAACAATAGTAAAGCAATACTAAAAAGAGCTTTTACCTTAATGAGGACACGTGGGAATAAAAATGGGATAATTAATCTTTAACTTCAATCACATGCATAAAAAACATAGCACTTAAGAACAAATAAAAATAAAAGGTTTCAGTACTATTAAAAGAAAACTCTCATAGTCTCTTTGTAGAAGAGTACTTGGCACATAAACATTAGGAATCCATTAAGCAAATAGTTATATAGCTGGCATTAATCGTGAATTTATTAAATAAATATAAAATGAAAATCTAAACATAAATATTGAATGCATATAAAACATAGATACATAAAAATATGGAAACTTATATAATTAATGATCGTATAAAATTTTCATTTTTATGATTTTGCTTCTTAAAATGTCCTTGATATTGTAAATTTTAATAGCATATCATTCAATCATTCTGATATGTTCATAAAATATAATATTAAAGAAAAAACTAAATAAAAGCATTACTTAAATGGTAGCTAATAGAAGATCATCTGCTACGTTTCAGTCATAACATGTTTTCATCTAACATATCAAGGAAATAACAGACTTTTTAAAATATTATTATCATATATATATATATATATATATATATATATATATATATATATATATATATATATATATATATATATATATATATATATATAATTAATAGTTAATGAAAGATTCGCTGATGAGTTTCAGCCATAACATAATTTAATATAAAATGTAAAAAATAACTGAAGCTTTTTAAAATACTGGTATCTTAATAAATAATATAAAATACTGCCTTTTCAAAATACAAGAATTTTACTAGTCTTTGTAGCTGAAAGCACGCTACTGTCCTCTACTACGATTATGTATTTAAATACTTTATCATATTTTATTCTAAATCTTAGTTGCAATTAACCTTCCACATTTTCTCATATCATTGATTCTTGGAATTAAATTTTTTCACGGATTTAGATAAGAGTTTCCAGTTTGATTTATTAACTAGGAGTTTATAACTAATAAATCGAGGGGCTGAAAAACCCATTGCGATGCGGGCTTACCACGTTAGTTGCTGATATTACTCCTGGTGTGATTTCAACTTTGAAATACAAATCACGTGCCAGAGTGAGATGGGGAAGGTATCTCAATAACTGATCACGTATTCGCGCGGAATGACGTGCGCCTTTGCAATTACTCCCAGCTTCATTTCGGATTATAACTTAAGTTTATCTGCTGGTAATTAAAAGTTATAAATGAAGTTAATTACAATGATATGATTCTTCAAATTTATATTTTTAGTAAGTGTTTACTATATTTGTGATAAGAAAATAAGTTGGCTTCTGGAAAACCCTATTTCGTTACTTAGCATCAAGCACCAATTCATTTTTACATGGTCGACAACGAACATGTTAAAAAAATTCTATGTGTTTTAAATTTATAACAGTACTGAAAATAACATTTATTTAAATAATATATTACATAAAAGGAATAGTTAAAAAAAACTAATGCAAATGAATAAATTAATTATATTATCTTAATTAAATTTTATAAAATGAGTTAGATTTCTTCGCACAAAAAATAAATTCTTTGAAAACAGTGTTACATAAAGATAAGACCACTTACATTTTGTTACCGACAGCGTTTAAGTGATCAAAATTATTATTGTTTTCTCACAATATTATCATTAAACTGTAACATTGTATTACAAAAAGGTGCAAATAATATATTGACGAAAATTTTATCTTAATTTGTTCATTTACATGACGGAATTATGTTATAATTATGTTGCTAGGTAAAGAAAGTTTTAAAAATTTGGTTTTACAAAGGTCCTGAAATATTTAAAGGAGAATGGAGCAATATCCCTAAGTTTTCTAAAACTGCCATCCATAATTCACAGTAAAAGAGATTTTTATGGACAACATAGGAGATTTTGAAGCAAAAGTAAATTTTCCGCTCGAAATAATAGACAAATTCTCACAATTGTAACGCGAAAGAACCTGTATATCTTAAAAAAAAACGGCAGTTAAAATTATCGCACCCCATAGATAACTGAAATTATCACATATGCAACCACACGTGATTCATTTCAAGATCAACTTTAAATGTTGCACTTCTGAAATTAAAAGAAAATCAAGACTGTTAAGACATCATAAAAAAAGTTTGAAGGATATTGGCTTAAGTGATCATGATCTAGAAAGATACCTGAAAAAATAATTTTCTGACGAAAAGAAACTCTACTAAATGGTTCGTATGGCAGTGCTTATTACAGGCATGGTTTACGGCAGTGATTCTCAACCTGTGGGGCGCGCCCCCTTATTAGGGTCGTGAGCACATTAATGGGGGGCGAGAGCATATCTAAAAGAAAATGTTATTTAAAAAAATTGATTAAGTGACTGAAAGGAAAGAACGCACACACATACAAACAAAATACATTTCGACATATTTAATAATTAACTTATTAAATTAAAACAACTTACCAAATTAAAAGCAAATTTAATAAATATTAGTATCTTCCTTGGAGCCTGTCTTTCAGAGCAAAGTTTTTTGAAGAAGGGTTTAATATTAGAAATAGACACTCTAAGTTTTTTTCTATATTTAGCTGAGATCTATATTTTGCCTTCAAAGTAGCAGCCGTAGAAAATCCAGTTTCACAAAGGCAAGATGTTGAAAACGGTAGTAGAATGCGAAATGTCCTTGTATTTAGTGCAGAAAACTCATCATCCACTTCTGCCAAAATTCAAAGAGTGATTTATTACTCCATTGTCTTTTGGTTTCGCCGCTTGCCGTGAAGTCTATGAAGGTTTCTTCCTCTTCAATTGATAGTCCTTCGGGAGTATTTTGAAATGAATCCCTCACCTACTTGTAACTTGATATCAGTTTGTCGTCAGCAAGAAAGTACTTTTTAAAATTCTCTAATAGCACTGTTAAATGATTTTCAATGGTTGCAAAAACAACTTTTATATGTTGTTCTTCAGATTTGTAAGTTTTAATACAATCATTCAAACTTGCAAACATAGTTAAATTTTCTTGCTTTTAATTTCTGCTCCACAATTCCAATTTCCTACAAAAAGCATTAACTTTATCACTCGTATCCAATATTTGTGTATTTGCTCCTTGCAGTTGAAGATTCAAGTTATTTAATTTCTCGAATATGTCGACCACGCATGTAGCTCTGTTTCATCACAAATAAACTATCGCGAATATTCTCAGTTTCCGGTCTGTTTTCCTCTTCTAGGAAAACGGTGGTTTCTTCTCTTAATTCATAAACACGTTGCAAAAATTTCTCTCATGATAACCATCTTGCCTCGCAATAAAAAAGTAACACTGAATGTACTGTACCCATGCCTTTACAAAGTGGGGAAAAGATTCTTGATTTAAGGGGTCTCATTTTTATATAATTTACTACGGTTTTAACCGTAGTTAACACAATATTCAAACCAGGACTCATTTCTTTGGAAGCCAAAGCTTCTCTGTGGATCATGCAATGTGTCCAGACGCACTGTGGCGATTTTTGTTTCACAAGTGCTGGAATACTTTGGAATCTTCCGGACATAGAACGAGCACCATCGGTACATATTCCGACGCAATTTTTCCATTCTATGTTTGCCTCGTTCATAAAATTATTTAAGATAGCAAATAATGCGAGTGCATTTGCTTTGAGTTCTATTGGTTTGCAGAAAAGTAATTCTTCTACTACTGACAAATCAGCACAAAATCTAACTTAGACAATGAAATGAGCATCTTTATTACTATCTGTTACCTCGTCGAATTGTATTGAAAACAATTTGTCACGCAACTTCGACAAAAGCTGATACTCTACATCTTCAGCTATATCAGCAATTCGATGGGCAACAGTATCATTTGAAAGAGGTATAGACTGCAATTGTTTTGCAAAATTATCTCCAAACATAATTTCTATAATCTCAATTGCGGCTGCCAAAATAAGCTCTTCACCAATGGTGTGAGGCTTTTTACATCTCGCTATTTTATGTATATAGTTTATTAAATTTTGTACGAGTCAATTAAAGCTTTTTAATTGACACCAAAGTTTTTTTTAAATGATATTTGCTTTTCATATTGTTTTAATTTTAATTCCAAGAATTCTCTGGGTTTGTTTACGTACTCACTATGAAGCGTTTCCAAATGTCGTTTAAGTTTATTAGGTTTCCTGCTGTCTGCTGCCAACATTTTTGAGCAAATGATACATAGGGCCTTTCTTCTTCATTTACTTCAGTACTAGTGAACCCAATTTTTAAGTATTCTTGAGAATATTTTCTTGATTTTATTTTCGGAACCACGCTTGTCTATGTACTTGTTGATGCTTGTCAATCATCTAATGCTCGCTTACGCCCGCTTAAAAATTTATCTATGATTCTGCATAAGTCTGTTGCCGTGAATATTTAATATGGTGAATTGTAATTACACGAAAATATACATAACATACACATTCAGAATAGATTCAAATAGCGATAGAAGGATCGACTCGAATAAGATTGTCTGGAATTGAAATTGGCATCATAAAACTTTCTTCTTCTCTCTATGAGAAAACATTTGTTCACATCTGCGCACGCTCCTAACTTAACTTTTAAGCTGACCAGACAAATCGAAACTTCTCGCGAAACCGTGAAAATGTCCGACATGGCGGGAAACAAGAGAAATAAAATGGCATAGGATTCTTGTTTTTTCAATGCCGAGGATCGGTGTCACTAAATGTCAAAAAATTTCTTTATTCTTGGTAATTTGTAAAGTTTAAATTTAAGATTGTAGTGTAGGTTTAACGCCGAAATACTCAAAATACATTATTATTGTATACATTTTATTGTATGGGGTGGGGAGGGGGGCGCGATGAAAAATATGACGAAAAATTGGGTAGTGAATACTAAAAGGTTGAGAAACACTGGTTTACGGACATTGCTATTCTTTCGATGAAAAGAAACTCCATTTAGATTGTTCGGAGGTTAATATTTAATATTGGCATGATTTACGAACAAAATCTTGAGATTCTTTCAACAGATCTTTCAGACTAGAAATAGTGTTAAATTTGTGAAAATGTGATTATTTTGAATATCATGGAAAATGAAAATTATTATAATTTTAAATTGTATCAAAATATTTAATGCAGTTAAATATCTGTTAAAAATATTATGCATATTTTTATATTTCATTTATTTACAACAACCTAATTTTATTAAAAAAATTTATATTTATAATGAAATTCACAAAAAACACAATGCTCAAATAATTTTGTAACATATTATTGTATTTTTAAGCTCTATACTTTGATATATTTAATAGATAAGTGGCATCCAATTAAAAATTTTACAAATTAATTTTCATAAATTTAGTAAACATAATAAATGAGCATAAACATTTAAACAAAAAACAATTTATAATCAACATAGCTTTACAAATATATTTTAAAATCAGTATAAAATAAAGTTATACTAACTGAAAAAGAATTTCAATATTTTTCTCCTTTATTAAAACGATATAAATTTTAAATAGCTTCAATTTATGTAACAATTCCTTTATAGTTATAATTTAGAATTATCGTAAGATTTTGAAAAACAATCCTCTGGAACCAGACTTTTGAAAAATATCAATTCGAATGATATTTAAGTAACAGTCAGGTGTTCAAAAAATATGATATTTTAATAAATAAAATTTAAATCATGCGCTATAAATAATTCATTTCTGGTTAAAATTAAACCTGTAATCCTTAACTTTATTGAAGAAGTTTGATATGACATAAAATATTTAAATCACCATAAAACGAATATACATTTAAAGAATTTTAATTTAAATAAAAAATGATAAATAACCCTAATAAAATATAATAATAATAATATAAATAATAAAATAATAATGTACTCGATGTAAAAAATAATCTACTCGAAGTAGAAAATTATTTACAACGAGTAGATTATTTTTTTCTCTGATTAGATTAATTTTTACTCCGAGTAGTTATGTTAAAAATGATGCTAATTTTTTATTAAAAAGTTTACTTTTTGTGGTACATATATGCAAAACTGTTTAAAAATTGCTTCTTTAGGGCAATTAAAAATTGTGTGTTCTGAAGACCGGACAAATACTACTAGTATTAAAATATAATTCTAAACTTAAAACCTGTCTTCTTAAAATTAGTTAACATCCATTTTATAAACAATTTTTAACAATAATAGTAATGGTCAGTATTTAACTTCAGGCTATGCATAACTTGTTTAATTAAGAGTAAATCATAAAGTGCTTAATATTCCAATACATTGCTTAAAGAAAAGTGAATATCTGTGAATCAATAATATATCATATGAATATTTTCGTATATTGTGTCAACAGCTCGCTTACTTTAATCAATTTCCAAATTCTTTCAACTAGAGTTTCTCAATATTTGATGAAATTAAAATATATTGATGCTAAGGTATTATAATTACAAATGATCATGTTAGTTATCACTGACAATATAAGATTATCCAATGGTTTTGCTAATGAAATCAAGTTTCCATTTCAAAAGGAATTCTGTGAAACATTAACTAATGGGGTTGAACTGCGAGTTACTAGGAACAGTTCCACTTGATCATACCTTATTCCAAGGGGACGGATAGATGGACAGGCCACCAAACGAACACTGGAATCTAAATGTTCTAGAATTATTCTTGACAGGCAGACAGTGGTTGGTCAAATCTCTGTTGAATTTCCCATTTAAATTATGCAGTGATATAATGAATTCTGTCCTTGATGATACGATGTGTCTCTAAATACGCGTTCTGATATGTGCTGCCAATTAATATTATTATGATATATATATATATATATATATATATATATATATATATATATATATATATATATATATATATATATATATATATATATAATACTCTCTTATAAACTATAATCTCGAATTACTTTTAAAAAATAATTACTTAACAAATAGCATTTATACGAAAAATTCAAATGGTTATAGTTAAAAAACTTAAAAACAAAGATTTATATTTCTCCTGTTCGTTCTAAGACACACACACCAATAATATATTTAAATATATTCTTAATTTTAAATTTCATTACGTTACATAAACACAGCAATATTTAGAAAATTTTTACACACGTTGAAAGAACACGTTGCTCTTCTATCAATATTTATTAATTTATTTTATTTTATTTATTTGTTTTGGTTTTAAATATCTTTCACACTGATGCGTTTTAAAATGAATAAAATGCATAAACCTAAAAGTAAATATTTATTATTAAATCTTTTACAATTGATTTTATTTCAGAATATTTTCTTATAACAGAGCAAACCATTTTATTAATTTTATTTATTTTTTTGTAAACATTTTCCAAATAATTATAAACAGTTTGTAAATAATAGTTACTTAAATAAAATTAAATGTTTGAAATTTTAATAAATTCAAAAATTGATTGTTAAATAGGAAAAGAATAAGAAAAGTCTATTTGCACATTATTGACTTTTGACTTCTTTCACATGACAGACGAGAATTCTAAAAATTCGTATTCAAAACTTAAGATGTGATTGTTTTCACTTGCATAATCATTGTTTTATAAATAATAATAATAATAATAATAATAATAATAATAATATATATATATATATATATATATATATATATATATATATATATATATATATATATATATATATATATATATATATATATATATATATATATATATATATATATATATATATATATATATATATCCTTATTCTACTTATTTATTTCAGGCAATTATTTGAATTTTTAGCACTAAAATTTTGTACCCTTTAATAAAGGATAATGAACGTTCATAATATTACTAATTTAATAGCGTTATACAGCATTATTTGTTTTCCTAAATGTAAAGCGAAAAATTAAAATTTTCTAATTTTACTCAGAAAACGATCGCATAATCTTAATTGTAAAAACTTGAATGTTAACCTGGTTATAATTTATTCCATTCAAAGTGTAGTACTATAGAGTTTTTAGCAAAACACTAAGAACAAAAGTAAGTTTTTTTTTCTTAAATTTAATTAACACAAATATATTATTTTAATATTTAAACCGTGTTACCATAGCAGAAAAATGTTTAAAATTATATTTAAGTTGAATATCATCTTATAAAAATATTTTTTCTAAAGAAAACTTTAATCATGCTAATAAATTTCTATATTAAATTCATAACGAATGAATTTAAAATTCTTTCGCTAACATAAGACAATAAGTGTATTAAAATAAAATTTCTTGAGAGAAATTTGGCTTACCAATTCTTGCCTTCAGATAAAAAATAATCAAATTTTTTTAAATAAAATTTTGTAAAACTAATCTAAAAATGTTTCAAACTAGATTTAAGTTAAAATTAAAATTCTAATTTAATTCACTTTGAATTGGAAATGTACTTCTTATAGAAGAAGATTTGTACGTGAAATTATGCCATTTGAATAGTAAATAAAAATGTAATTTAAATTCAGCTAATAAAAAATATTTTCACAATAACTTCAAATAGATTATGATGAATTTCTAGACACCATCACCCAGAAACGATTTTCTAAAGTGAAATAAATTACAAACTAAATCTTTTTTAGAATTTTTCGTTTATTTTGGAAAAAAGTCATATTTTTATGAAATAATATACTTTTCTACATCTTTTTATCATATTGATTTCAGAGGATAGAAAACCGGAAGAATATCTTTTTTAAAGATTTTGATATTTTTCCAGGAAAATGTAAAATACCTCTGAGATGGATTTCAGGGCAAAACAAATTTTTTTGAAAGAACACGTAGCTCTTCTATCAATATTTATAAATATTTTTTGATTTTAAACATCTTTCACACTGATTTGTTTCAAAATGAATAAAATGCGCGTAAACCTTAAGTTAAAATATTTGTTATTAAATATTTTACAAGTTACTTTTGTTTTGGAATATTTTCTTAGTAACATCAAAATATTTTATTAATTTTAGTGATTAATTTTATTATTTTTCCTAACTATAAATGGCAATTTAAATAAATTAATACATTAATAATAAAAACTTTTGAAACAAATGTTCTTTGAGATTACAAATGTGCTTCTGTTTTTACAATGTATGCACAAAAATCTTGTGCATATCTATACAATATTCAGCACTTTTGATTTTTACTTTTTATTATTTATACATATACTTCAAGTGTAAAAAAAAAAAAACAAAACAAAAATATATATATGTGTGTGTATTAGGTAATTCTTCTTTTAACTGTTTTCTTACAATGAGTGAATTGCTTTTCTTTCATGTAGTATTACTAACTTTTTTTATACACGCACACACACACACAAACACACACACACACACACAAACACACACACACACACAAACACACACACACACACAAACACACACACACACAAACACACACACACAAACACACACACACACACAAACACACACACACACACACAAACACACACACACACACAAACACACACACACACACACAAACACACACAAACACACAAACACACACACACGCACAAACACACACACACACGCACAAACACACACACACAAACTCACACACACACACACACACACACACTCACAAACACACACAAACGCACAAACACACACACACGCACAAACACACACACACGCACAAACACACACAAACACACACACACACACACACACATATATATATATATATATATATAAGTAGTAAATACAGCATATAAAATCAAAAAAAAAATACCAACTGATATATATTATTAGCAATCTAACCAGCGCAAAATCAAATAAACAGAGACAAGCTTATATAAATAAGTTACAACATGAAGAACAATAAATCTAGTAGCACAAAATTTGAAAAGCACAATACAGCTGAAGGTAAGTCGGATAATTAGAAGTAGCCACAGCTAACCCGGCACCCGTCTTCGGGAAGACATCCGACTCCTCACTACCCCAAATGTTTACATGTGAGACAATCCACTGATTATGCAACTCACAAGAAGAAGAGATTTGTTTTAATTTAGTGAGAATTGAAGTTCCACTTTTGTCACCAGCGTTGCACCAGTTTTACAAATGTTAGAAGGTACTACGACTATCAGTCAGATTCCTGATAGTCTTAGAAGCCAATTTGTAATTATCAATATGAAACAGTAATTCTGTTCGTAGTAATAAATTCAATTTACAAGTAACAATTATTCAATTAATGCTATCATTTAGGCTAATAAGATACTTTAGAATTAAAGTATATTACTAGCGTGTAAAGTTTATAAATTACTTTATTGTTTAGTAATCTTTTAACGTTGTTGTTAATGGTAAATTTCATTTAATAAGTTCTTTTTTTTTTAGAAATTGTTGATATTATCCTTTAAAGTTGCATTTCATTTGAAGAACCAAATTAATAGCTTACTATAAAAAATTTTTGTTCATTTTATTTTGTCATTCGAATATTATAAAGTTCAACGCACAAAACAAATACATTTCAAAGACTATTTTGTAAGATTAAAATACTTAAAAATAATTTCCAGAGAAAGATTCGTTGAAGCAGCCATTCATCATGCGATTTTGAATGCTCCCAGTATTATGTAAGCATTGTGCGCAATATACAAACTTTGTGCTTGATGGGTTTAAATAAATATGAAAATTTCCTTCATTATATATATATATATATATATATATATATATATATATATATATATATATATATATATATATATATATATATATATATATATATATATATATATATATATATATATATATGTATATATATATATATGTATATATATATATATATATATATATATATATATATATATATATATATATATATATATATATATATGTATATATATATATATATATATATATATATATATATATATATATATTTCCTTCAAATGTAACAACAGCTTTATTTATATTTTAACAAAAATCATATTTAATGAATAATGTTTCCATCATTTACCTATTCACATATTTAATTTTTTAAAAATTTTTTTCATGTAATCTTCGGAAACAGGTTGTAGCCGTGTGTGTTAAGATAACCCATGTGTGTATGTTAAGACAACCCATGTGTGGTTATTACATAACCCACTCAAAAAATTATTTTAAAGAATATGAAAACGAAGATATTTTATTTTGATAAATATATCACGTGCCAGAGGTAATACAACACCGGGAATATATGTGTAGAAAATGATGAAAATAAGTAAAAGAGGAAGATAATTACTAAAACTCTGTGACACGGCAGTGTGTGAGTCCCCTATGTAGGCCAAGATCTACAGTGCTCATCTCTATTTTCCTGACAGAAAGACCCTGAAAAGCGAAGCATGTCTCGATTAGGTGGCCAGAATAACGTGAAACCCCTAGTGTTTAGCTCCTAGCATGCTTGATACTCAGCTTATCAACCCACTGAAGGGATGAAAGGTTGAGTCAACCTTGCCTAGCCCGAGGATCGAACCTCGAACCTGTTTCCTGGTAAACGCTACCACTAAGCCACCGGGATTCAAAGAGAAAGATAATTGATGTTTTTTACTGAATACCCTTAAAATAGAGCAGCTGTACATTATGATAGTTATTCATTTGTCACCCAAGACGGTACATTTGGAATATGTCTGGATGCAGACTTAGAGTTCACAGATTGGCATCTAAGATATAGATACCATTCTCTCTATTCTATTTATTTCATTTGTCACTGTTATCTATCTGAGCATAATAGTATCAATATGAGCAAACGATCCCATCTCATACACATTTTCGAGTGGTGAAAGATCTGTGGTGAATAACTTTCCAAAAATATCTCCCAAAACTCCGAAAATTATTAAATAAAATATTATAACGAAACAGTTGTTGGATAATTACACAGATATTTAACAAAACAATTTCCTATAGTTACATTGTATGGTTAAAAAAAAAGATCGTAATTAAAATTACCTGTCTTTTTATTAAAACTGCTTTTATAAGTAAACAAAAAATATTCTTCGGCTGCTTACAGTGTAGAAATTAAATAATAACCCCGAATTAAAATTAATTGCTGAAAAAAGCAATAATAAAGAAGTAAGAAGAATAATGAAGCCTGATATTAAATAATATCTTTGAAGCCATTGACATCCCCACGTGCAATTAAGAATCTTTCGCAAAGGAAGAGTTCAACTAATTGGCAATTTCCTCTAAATTTAGTTAATTACAGAAATTTTTTACATTTATTTACTTTAACATATTTTGAATGAGAAAAATTTATACAAATTTTATTATCCCTATAAAAGCAAATAAATTATCTAATTTTTTTAGGGAGCAAAAACCCACCAGGTTCTAGGAAATGTCAGAAATTGATTAATTATTGTAATAAATTTATATCAATCGTTAAGTCAATTTAGCCTTCATTTTAAATATGAATGGAATAAATCAAGACTAAAATTTTTTAAATTTGATTCAAAAAAATCTGGAGGAAACTTATACATTCTGAAAATTAATCAAATAAATTAAAATATAAAACTAAAAGTGTTCTTACACTTTTTGGGTGTCTATCAAGTTATAATTTTTATTTATTAGTAGAAAATTTAAAGAAGTTGATTTTCACTTTCTGTTGGAATTTAAATTGATAACAAAACTAAGGATAATTAGCAATCAAAATATAAATTTTGGCTTTAAAATTATCCCCACTTAAAACAATGAATAATTTTTATTAATATTTATAATAATTTTAAGCAATTTACCAAGAAAATGCAAACATGTGTTGAATTTATATTTAAATTAGTAATTTATATACCGCTAAAAATTAGTGATATATTTGATAGTACAAACGAACAATCATTATAAAATGCAATCTTACTTATAATTTTTCTTCGAAATTAAATTAAACTGGTGTAATAAGCTAAACAATGACTCTAATTTGATGTTTATAACGGGTCCCTATGGCATGTGTGAGGGTGCGATGGTAGCCCACCCCTTGTGGTGCACCCGGGGCAACGCCTCGGCGGCAAAGAGGTCGCTATTTCTGGCCGGTTTCTTGGGTATCAGGGAACAATAGATTAATAGACTTTGTTGCTATTGTAACTGTCTACAATCTGCCATTGGAAAAAAAAATAATTTATGAGACAGAAATATGATGTTTATTCTAAGCTTTTAGCGATATGAAGAGATGAAAAGTGTTAAAAAAATTTATGATTTACGATTGGAAATAAATATGTTTTTCTTTTAATCAATTTTTATAAGCCATTTATAGAGTAGTTCAGCTTCGAATAAATTCCAGGCAGATGGAAAAAATAAATTAACTCATGAGCATTATCGTACTATGACTTGGTATAATTTTAATATGGGATTAAATTTAAAAAAAATGTATTTATAATGAGTTTTTTAAAGCGAAATTTCATATTCCCATGGCTAACAAGAATTCACAAAAGTTGCAATTCTCTTCAGGATGAAGGATGCACAGCGTTGACAGTTGTGATGTTAAATAAAGAGTCAGCATTCGAGAATATTTATAGATGAAAACTGCTGAGGATACCACACACAAAAACTTAACAAATGATACCATGCCACAAGTGATAGCACAAGAACTTATTGGATTCGCAGTTAAACATAAAATTAATAAAGAACTCCATATGAAGGTAATAATTTGCTGTTGGGTCCTTCATCATTTAAGTGAGCGTTAGAAAAGAAGAGGGCATCAGCTTCAGAAAGAAATCTTTAAGTTGTTTAAAGTGTGAATCCATGAAAAAATAATGCGCGCCGCTTTCTTCAGAAGTACAAATCTCGTCAAAGCCACCAACCTGAATAGAACATCACAAATACCGATTCGCTACATGCTTCCCAGAAATTCAAGAGAAGCACATATCGTTCCCGCAAAAAAGATAATAATAAAATTAAATTTTCTTGGAGTTTATTTTTACAATAATTTTTAATCTACTAATTAACACTATTGATAAAATTGTAGAAAGAATGACACATTTCAAAACATTTTAACTATAAACAACTAAAAAAGTAAATTTAAAACATTCGAGGAATATTTTCAGAGTTTGATTGAAAAGAAAATGGTGAATCCCTTATAATCTTTCATCTATTGATTACTTTTAGTGACTAAAATTAATCAGATACTAAATTTACTTAGCATAAATAACATCTGTCAGCCCCTAATGTACTTAGAAATATGCATCATTGAACGTTTTGTTATTTAATCTAGCCTCGTTCTCAAATAAAATTATTTAAGATTTTCATTAGGAAATATGACGATGTTTATGATTTTAATTATATTTTGCTGCACATACGCTTACAAAAATTCGATAAATCATAATAATTTAAGCAATCTTAAATTAGATCAATTAACCAATAAATTGTAATTTACATCTATCGAAAACGTTTATCAGTGAATAGCACAAAAAACAATATGTTTAAATATCGTACTGTTTAAAAATCTGTGATATAAATAAGTTTGAAATATTCTATTATATATAATGCTTTAAATATAAGTGATAAGCGAAAATATTAAGAAAATACGGCAAAATAAAAAAGCAAGTGAATGCTATCCAGTCGAAGAATTTTCGTGATATTTCTTCAGTTTAATGAACACTGAAACAATTATAATAATTATATATGGTTACATAAAAGACATCATGAGTACGTCATTGAATTTAGAGGAAATAGCATTGTTTTAGTGCTTCATATCGGGACCTCACACTTCATTGCATTCAATACTATAGTAAGCATTAAAAAACTTAGCAGCATTTTTTAAATTTGATATCGACAACTATCATTTCGATTTAGAAGTTTCCAATCAGTGGCACTTAAATTAGAATGAACTTCAATATGAAAAACAATCCTACAGTAAATGAAATATATTTCATATCTTTGGGAAAAATATATATTTTTTGTTTAAAAATCAGTAAAAAATATTTTCTTGTCCTCTAATCAAAAGAATTATCGATATGAATTAGTAAAAAGTATTTCAACGATATTTTATGACATAGTTTGAATCATTTAAATAATTTTACTGACAGTGAAGTTTTAAAGTTACAGTAGCATGGTTTTTAAATTTCAATGTAGAGATTAGAGACTAATGCTATTAAAATATTTGATTTCTAAAAGCAGTTTTCTACTTTATATACATGGCAGTTTTCGTGCCCAGGAATGCAATTTATTTGCACCATTCTATATTTCTGGGAAGAGCTATACATTATAAAGTTCTACATTATTATAAGCATAAATTTAAAAAAAAATATTCATTAAAATGTATAAAAGAAATGTAAGCATTTTTGATTACATGAAACATTAGAGTTGAAACTGAAATGTGAGATTGGGCAAGATAAGTTTTGAAGAGAAATTCAATTATTTAAGAAAACATTTTTCTTCCATTTGATTCAGAATCTTAACAATTTACCTTGCTTGTTATGATTTTGGTTAGAAAAGCAATAATGGCCAGACGATAAAAAATGCTTGAGTGCAAGATGATTAACAGTAAAGGAAGCTTCATGTATACAGCAGAATTGAGTTCTTTCTTTCAATTAATATTTTTTTTATTATTTTTTTTCATAACTAACCAGTCTGTCAAAAGATTTGATCAAAAATGTCTTTTTTAGGGAGTTTGTTATGGCATAATTTAATTATTAATACAAAAAAAAGTATCATAGATTTACTTTAAAAAAATCAAGATATTGCCAACAAGCGCTTATTATTGAATGCAAGCTCAAAAGATTTCAAAATCTGTCCTTCCTTTATCTGCCATTATTGCTCATTTCAAATTAAAATATTTTCTTTCGGCATTCACAAAGTCGTAATGTTGCATGATTGGGATCCTCTTTCCATTTCTTAACGTACAATTCAGTAAGAAATAGTTTCTCTCCTGCTATTATGACTACCATATTCCTTCTTGATTTAAGGATAAAAATATTCATAATTTATAAAGAAATTGCACAATGAAAAAACTAGTTCTTTAAGCAATATTACATCTTAAATATTTCATTTTAATACATCATTTTTTCTGTCTTTAAACGTGACTAAGTACCTGCAACAAATATGATTAAAGGGAAAATATACATTTCATATCAAAAATCAGAGGAAACACAAAGTTTTCACTTCTTTTATTTACACTTTACCTACTCTAAAATATGTATCACAAAATTTGAAAGTTTGGATTTTCTAAGACCAAAAAATAGTGCTATTGTTTCCAATAATTGGGCAATTTATCTTACACTTTTAGCACAGAAACATTTTAAGGGGAGCAAATATTATATTTAAAACCTAAAACATTTATTAAACTGAAAAATATTCTTCGAAATTGCCTGTAATGTCAGTGTTTTCCAAAACTTACAAGTCAAAAATGTTAAATTACTAAAATAATGCGATAAAACTGTAAAATTTTAAAATACATGTCTTAAGAAATTTGTTTTTAGAGGACATTTTTAAATCATTTTCAATTTATAGTAATGGTGCTATGATTTATCAATGCAATTTTGTATACAAATTACTTCAAAGCTTGATATTTTTTCTCAAATATATTGAGATTCTTAATAACAAAACAAATGATTTAATAAAATGAATTTACAGGCAAATGCATAGAGTGCTAAATTAATGAGTTTTTTTTTTCCTATTGTGTAAGTGTGTGAATGTGCTTAAGAACAAGCGTAATATGCAAAAAGAAATAAATCTGCATCTACTAAAGCATATAAATACAATATATATTTACAAAATATATATCAGTTGATAAATTATTATTGCAAGTTAGGAAACAAATTTTTGAATTGCTTAAAAATAACTATGTTAAAATACATATACATGTTTCCTGATATAGATTTTATCCATATTTGTTAGTGTGGTGTTAAATATCAGAGATTAAATCCCTCAATAGGCCTCGGTTCATATGGATGTGATCAAGATACCGGTCAATGTCCTATTTCAGAGATTAATAAGATTTTTCTTAAAAAGGAATCTTCGTTGGAGCTTACGAAGATTTGATAGAACTCGTGGTACTTTCTTAGGTTTCAACAGGGTACCCTTTGGACAGAACAGTACTTTTCTTTTCCTAAGAAATTTAAAACCCAAACAACTTGGTAGGGTATACAAAAGCAAGCCGGTTAATGAATAAATAATCCTTATTAAATAATCGTAGTTAAATTAAGTTAGTTACAATAATCCTTATTAAATAATCGTAGTTAAATTAAGAAGATATATTATATGGTACTAATGGGGTTAAACCACGTTTTTCTCAGCTGATACTGTCAGTTTCGACCTCAGTAGCATTTGAAAATCGGGTTTTCTGCTATCTGTCAGGGTGAGTGTGGTTAAGATTTTTTATGCGTCTCACCCGTATGATACATGGATAAAAACCGACTTATGTGGCCAAAATTTTCCTAAAACTCAGTCTGCGATATATGTTCAAATGATTAGTAACTAAACCATCGTTAAAAAATATTTCAGGTCTTTCCATTTCTGTTGACAAAAGGGTCATTCTACAACTTCGGAATTTTAAATCAAGGTTAAATGATGGAGTCGGTATCTAAGCTAGCACGCTAGTCTCTACGCAGAAGTATAATTGATCCTACAAAAACAGGAAATCAAAATTTCAAAACATACAGGGGTGCACTTGTTGATTCCACATGAGTAAGCGACTTCCTTTAACTGCGCTGATATATCTATATTTCTGTACTATTTTATGCTTTCATTTAATGTAGTCACTTTAAAGTTTCACTACTTTATACTTCAACAATCTTTATTTAATTCATATCTTTTCCTTTCATTTAATTTTATCTAACTTATTTACTTTAAATTGTTAAGATTGATGAAATGGTATGTATGACATAAATAAATATAAATGAATAATTTGTTGGCTAATAAAAGGACATTGTTTAAAGACCCATGGCATTTTTATACAATGAATCTGTTTTGGAAAATATTTAACTCTCTTCAATAATTTCTTTTTACAACGAGATTTACTGCAACGCATAATTTTTTCGTAGTGTATCGTTACTATATAAATGAATAATATTTGCAAGAGTTCATCCTCTTTAATGCACTTCACCCAAGAGTGTTTTAATAGGCATTCAAGCGTAATGTAACTGGATATAAACAGCCCTCGATGAAACATATCACTAAATTATTTCCACAAGAAACAAAAATAGCACTTTGATTTTATCGCACAATAAAATGAAATTGAGATTAAACCAGTCTGAAAATAAATTTGTGAACTTGGTAAGAAATAAAATCCAGAATCCCTTCACGCCTAAGGCAGAAGAAAAGTAATTTTAAAACATTGACAAATTTTAGCTGTCGCGAGAAATTTAATTTAATTGAGCAATTTAAGAAAAGATGAGCTGTTAAGCAGTAAATGTCTCTTTAATGAATAATAAAATATTAAGGTGAGAACAAAATACAACTTTAAAATAAATTTGTTTCGTTACTTTGAGATTAAAAAAAATTAAGTTACTTATTTAACGAAATAAAGCATACAATAATATGAATTCAGTTCAATTGAATGAATAATCAATATTTTATTTAACTTTTAACAATTAAAACTGAATAAATCTAGTTTCTTTTTTTAAAGGGGTTTTAAATAAATTGTTATACAACATTTTAAAAATTACAATAAACCTAAATGTCAATAGAAAGTGAACAATTAGATCATGAAATATTCAATAATGTATATTTTTTTTCATTCATAAGAGGAGAGTCGAACCTATGAACTATTGAAATGAAGCAAAGCATTTAGCTTCAAAATTAGGATTGAACAACGGGAAACAGATGAAGTGCTTTTGTCTTCTAAGTGTTTGTTATAGAATGTGAAAAGGAATTTTGCAAATTTTTAGCCTTGGAAATAAGTAAATACGAACTATATCTATGGCCCACAGAATCTCTGGCCATAAACTAATTATATATATATATATATATATATATATATATATATATATAATGTGGAAATTCAAGTCTCAGAAATAAAATAAAACTGAGCAAGTGTGTCGGCAAAACATACCTAGAATAATAGATATCTAATCTTTATGTTGTAATCCAGACAGTTGAAACAATATATTATTTCATTTTAAATTAAGTATTATTCAGATTGATTTAGATATTTCAACTGTTTCAAATACTAGAAAGATTTAATATTAATATTTCAGAATAATTTTAAGACATTTACTAGATCTCCATCATAAATCCCAAAGTAGCATAAGTCTACTCTGTGAAACAATTTTAATAAATTCAGTAAAAAGTGTATTTTAAATTAGTTAATCTCCCTAAATTATGAAAATTGAAAGAATTCGACACAAAAAATTCTTTGAAATTAAAATCTTTTCTACCCTTGATTACATAAAGCTGAATACTTATTAAAAAAAATGTAGACTCCTAAAATTTTTAATTTTTTAATATAAAAATATTCGGTTTCTATTTTTTTTTTTTTTTTTTTTTTTTAACTATCCAATTCCTAATTTTCTTAAACGAAATTATAATTCATTGATACTTCAATTTGTATTCAAGTTCTACTAAAATTGATATATTGAATGAATTTAATTATAAATACTGCAATTTTACGACGAAATTTTACTGATCATTCATTCTACAATCACACACAAAAAAAAAAAAACGTATTTTAATCAAAATTTCAGAATTTGTTATACCATTATATAGTTTAAATATGGTTAAGTAAAAATTTCATAAAATTGTTGTAGAGAAACTTTTAAGAAATATATATTTTTTGAGGTAATTTTGCATGTGAATATTTTATGTGTGTGAATAAGTAAATTTCGTTTTCCCTAATTATCTTTTTATAAGTTTGCTATGCAAAATGATAAAAAGGTCACACACATCAAAATTAAAAAATTAACGAAGATTCCGTTTATAACATGGGATTACGAAACCTTCAAATTTTTTACTCTGGAATGCTTTTAATAACTAAAAAATAGGTCGAATACACGTCAATCCTTAGGAGAGAAAATAATCTTCCGATATAAATAATTCAAATATTAGTTTGATACGTAAATAAGCGTTTTTATAAGCAAACATCGTTGACTTTCCTTTTTTTGTCTCTCAACTGCTATTTTTATGCACACGAGGGATAATTGGACCGGGACCTACATTTTAAAGCGGATTCAGAACCAAACATTCATACCCAAGATGAGATTTGAGCTTACGACAGTTGAATCAAAGACAAGAGAGCTAAGCACTTGATTTTTACAGCTGCTCTTTAATTCCTTTCAACAACAAATTTTACAGTACTATATTTTTATGTACTTTTAAGATTTCATAGTTCATTCTTTTTTTCGATAATAATTTTGCTAATTTGTAGGTTCAGATTTTTAGAACTTAAGAAAACTAAAATATTTAAAAAACATTATAGAAAATTTCCACAAAAATTTTCAGTGCAGTAATTTTTTTCATTCAAACAAACACTTCAAATGAAAAATTAATAATTACAAAATTTAACAAATAAGATGTCTGTAAATTATTCTTTCGTTGTTGAAATGAT
This sequence comes from Latrodectus elegans, assembly GCA_030067965.1. Classification (NCBI taxonomy): domain Eukaryota; kingdom Metazoa; phylum Arthropoda; class Arachnida; order Araneae; family Theridiidae; genus Latrodectus; species Latrodectus elegans. The sequence continues at coordinate 105,603,455 of CM057814.1, read as the reverse complement.
GTATACAATTATCAATAGTCACTATCTCAAAACCTTTTGCATGGATAAAGTGAAAAATCGCAGTATTCAAGATCTAGCTGATGAGTGACTTTAAATATAAATAAATTTACAGTCAATTGTTTCTTAAATCTGTTGAAATGTTATTTTACAAAGCACAATAAACTGGAATTGAGAGCATTTGAAGAATATAAGCATTTGTTCTAAACTGCAGAATTGAAATAAAAGCACTTCAAAAACAAAGTGTTGAAAAAAAAAAAAAAAAACTAAGATATCACTTTGTGTTTGTTGCACTCTTTTTTTTTTTTAATTTCCAAAATCTAAGCAAACTGATTAAGTACTTTTAATCAACTTTTCAGCAAAAATTAACAAATCTCAAATCGCCTCCACAATTTATATCCTATTCAATTTTGTATTTACAAAATCAACGATTTTTTAATAGAATGCATGTGTCGATCTTCTATAATTTCTTATATTCTCTGGTCTATCTAAATTTAAAATTTTCCTGAGATAACGAGACTTTTGATAAACTTTTAAATGCTTCATCTTAAAATTTAAGAGGTCATTCATTTAATTCATGATATTTCAAATAATTTTATCTAGCTATTCGCTTCTCATTAAAAACGAAATCATTTCTTTTTTAAATTTAGGAATTATTAATTACTTAAAATATAGAATCAATAGGGAAAATAATAAAACTAACACAAAAAAATAGTTTAAAAATGTTTTTTTTATTTTTAATTAAAATTCTTTTTATTCTCTTAAAACTCTTTTTCAATAAAAACTTGCATGCAGAAAACACGACAGTTTATTCAGCATATGTGAAATATTCCAACAATGTTATTTATGTTGTAGCTATTGTTACTAATCTCCGTGTGCAGCCTCTGCTAGACAAGATTTACAAATTTATTCTTCCATTAAAAGACAGACTAGCATACGTAAATCTAATAGGTCATAGGACAAACCTAGACACTTCAGTAAATGTGCCGGAGAAGCGCGCTCGTGACATAAGTCAGAGACGGAGGAAAAAGGCAGCCTCTGTTAGTCCAAAGATCTAAGCATTAGAGGTACAGAACTGACTCGGCTGGTTTGCAAGTAACTGTTTAGCTCCGTAAAGTGGAATGGCCTTCACGCCTTGGGAAACCCAACCAGAATACTCTCCAAACATACTTCACCCATTCCACCCAGTGACACACCTCACCACGATGAAACAACCAATAGGATTAGAGGGAGATGTTATTTAAGTAAATTGGTTTCTTATCGTTAAGATCAAATTGAACTCCTGAGATTGGTAAACCACAAAACCAATGAGAGAAATCAGGTGAACAGTTCAACTTGTATTAAATCTATTGAAATGTTTTATCAATAAGCATCTTAATGGTAAATAATTATTCATATCTTTATCAGGATTGCACAAGAATTATTCATATCTTTATCAGGATTGCACAAGAATTATTCATATCTTTTTCAGAATTGCACAAACTCCTCTACAATCAGAAGAACATGCATCTTTATCATTCATTTCTCCTCTCCATGATCACAATGGCTTCAATGTTTTACATTATTGCTGGATCAAGATTCAGCAGGAATGAAGCACGTTGCTCTGTATTGTGTCTGAACAAGATGAGTGAAGAATGCCGAATATGCAACACAAGAATACCCATGAGGTTCGGGAAAAGAAGCGGAAGTTTGCCTGCTCCAACAGGATATTTGTACGATTTGGGAACAGCACCAAAGCCCGAGTATCGTATACTTGCACTCTTTGATGGAGACAATCCAGAAGATATCTTCAGTGATGAAGAATGAAAATGAAACAACTAAGATTTTTTGTAGTTCTTGTATTTAGATTAATTTGTTTTTTCACTCAAAAATTAAAAAGTAGATTTGAATAAGAATACAATTGTTGAACATAGCATTTTCCCTTCAATTAGTTACTCGCATTAAATGATTTTTACCTAATGAGTCTATTTTTCTAGCAAAAAATATTACACAAACAAGAAATATAATAATTTCACTAAAGACAACAAAAGCTCTCTAACATAATTTATTAAGAAATATTTCTCTTTGGCGTTTAAATAAATATATTGTAATGGGAAGTTTAATAGCAAAGTGAAATGCATTACATTTCAACAATTTGAGAAACGCTAAAATAGAAGAATCTATAAAGCAATAATTTAAATTCAACTAAAAGATCCATACCATTTTAAATTGCAGTATTAAAGACTAAGCGATTTGAACAGAAATCAATAAAAACCAAAGTTATTTTTTTTAAGCTTTGAGCTAAGTATAACATTTAACATGATTATCGATGAAAAATATTTGACTCTGAAATGCTTCTTCGCTATTATATGGATATGCACTTTGTATAGCTAAAATTAAATAAAATGGTAATTTGAATAGAATTATATATAAGTTCTACTAAATGTCATTACTGAAAACGTAAGCATAGTATATTTTATAAACATGAATAATATTTAAAGATTAATAAAATATATGCCAAATTGTCATTTTAAAACTTTGATTAAAATTGCAATCGATAAAATAAAATAGTCAGCGCAAAAATTTAAAATTATATCACAACTAAAAACCATTTAGTTTATTTTATATTAAAGCATTATATTTTGCAATAAAGAGAAAACTTAAAAATCGGTACTTAATAAAAACACTGTTAATATAATCTATATTTCAAAATCAAAAGTTTTACCAGTAATTTTATAACAGAAAAATATGTGAAAATAATAAAATAACAGTTAAATATATTCTCACTCAACAATTCATAGTAGAAAAATGTGGCATTTTTTTTTTAAAGATTTAACTACACGTTTCTATTCATAGTAGTACAGTGAAATACATATTGTATACAATTATAAAGTCAAAAAAAAATTATGTTACTTCTCTGAGTGTATCAATAAATCAACACCACTTTTCAATTTTCTCGTAATACGAAAGCACATATTTTATTTCATATATAATCATTCAAAAATAATCATTGGTGGGATAGAACAAAATACATGAGATCATTTTTAGACTAATATTTAATTAATATCAATACAATTATCTATAAAATCATCTTTCATAATGCAAATTTATTAAAAAAAAAAATAATGAATTCAATGTATTGTTTAAATTTTTGATTATAAGTTTTTCTTAAAATTAAAACAAGTTCAGGATCACGTAAATCGAAGAAATATTTAAAAATGCTATTTTTAACTTTCGAAATACACTGCTGACCATTAAATTGCTACAAAGGGAAGAAACGCAAATAGCAAAATGATAGTTATAGGCTAAACACATTATTTTGAAGTAACAAATGACTCAATTTTCAAAAAATCTAAAATCGTAATTCCCGAAGAATCCCTAAACAACCACCTTTGACAGCAATAAAAGTACTTGTAAGCCAAGAAATTGAACAACAGATACACACTGGCCTCCAAAAGGTAAGGAATGTGTTTTTTGAAGCTCACCATTAATAAAATGACAATAACGCTAAAAATTATAATTTATGTAAATTTATGCAAAAATGATAGCTATCACTTATTTTTATAGGAAAAAAAAAATTATATTCGAGTGAGAGAAAAATACGCAAACTTACGTAATTATGCATGTAACTTTTGTTGATTTTCAACTTTTGATATCAGATTCATTGTTAGGTCCCACAATGTATCAGTGAAGTTATTTCTCCGATTCACTGAGATGGCGGTCAATTGGATGCATGGAAATAACATAGGCTGATGCTGTTAGCCGCTTTAATTTGTCTCGCAATGTGATCCACCATCACTAGAATCAATATCAAACTGATCTTATGTAAACTTCTATGTTGCGAACAATACATTCTTGTTTTGTGCACACCATCCACAAATTTGGTGTCTCTACATTTATTCATTTGCAAATTAGGCGCAAAAATCATGCTGTTCCTTAAATTTGGAGACCATGGTAGATAGAGCTGCTCCTGCAGCTTCACCATCATGTCAATTTCGCATCATAGTGATGCCGCTAGTCCGCTTAGTAGTCATCGATCAGGTATTTGTATTAATGAGGAGCGGGAGAGAAACAGCTGAACACTTCCAATAAAAAGGTAGTTATAATGCAAGCAATGTATAGAAATACATTATTTTAGTAAAATATAATGTTTCATAGGACACTAATAGAGGATAGAGCCAAGGGCTTTTACATAGCAGATATATAACCATTGTTCACTGCCATCAATGAATGAAGGCAACTGTGTGAGATATGCAATACATATATATATACCACTCTATATCATCCTTCTAGATAATGCGCTGATAAAATAATTTCATATACAAGCATGAAATCACCATTCACCATGATACAGACAAACCTGGAAATGATCCTGATGTAAACAAATCCGAGATTCATTTGAAAGCACCAGGTTCACACCATTGAAAGCGCTTTCATATAGCTACAATTATAGTCCAAGTCATGGTAGCCGACCTGATAATCTATGCAGTAGCAAACAACGTTGAATTCTTCATGCAGACATCTTGTCAAACAAACAAATCTATTTCTTCATTCAGAGATCGTACCATGGTTGCCCAGTCTATCATGCAGCTCACTTATTTTCTAGGATACATAAAGTTTTGTGGTAGACAATTCGATTTCTATCAAAGTCAGAAATATTTTGTTATAATATATTTTATAATAATGCTGGTAATCATTATTACCCTACATTTTCAAGTTTCCTATCAAATTATTTAATGAACACAGTCTAACATAATAAGATAACAGCTCTAGTTAAAAATTTTAATAGTATAAAACATATGCCTTAACATTATTGATTCCCAAGAATTATTCGGGGCGGGAGAGGGGGAGGGTAGCTTTAAAGTCATTAAAATTAACTCCAACTTTTTTTCATGAATCTTTTAAATTTGTTCCTATACTGCACAAATATTTTTTAGTATACATAAAAGTTACTTACCTTTTTGGGTGGTACATTGTGAGAATATTTTTAGAACATAAATAGTACCCAATAAGAGTTATTATTTTTCATTTTAATATTTATTTTTTTGTAAAATAATTTTAATTAATCCTGAACACATTTTTTCAAGTTATTTTACTGTCATCTGTTTTTAATTTCTGCAATCTAAACTTAATGACTAAAGTTGCATATGCCATCCTATTTCTGTATTGTGATATGCATGTGTTTACAAGCGAGTTTCAGATACTGCCAGAGTCAGTTAAGATAGACAAAAAGAAGGGAGATGGGAGAAATTAGAGGAAAACGAATACTATGGTCATAAAGATTAAAATCGGGCTTAGTCTGATAACCACCTTGTTATGAAGACTGTACATAAAAATATAACAATGGAATACTGACAAAATGGTAATTATCCATAAAATAAGAAATAAATACCAAGACAAAATAAAAAGAAAATATGCACAGGGAATGGACATTGAAGATGATATAGAATTCATAAAATAGTGATGAGAACTGGAATAAAGTTACAGAAATTGGTTAGAATGCACTTACTACAGAAATTGGTGAGAAACGCACACACACACAAAATTAAGTAAAAAAAAATAAAGTTAAAATATAAAGACTGATTAAAGGGGAATGTCACCACAGAAAATAATTAAACTAGTAAAAATACAGCACAAAAAGAGATAAATTTTGAGATATATGAATTTCAAATAAATTTTCAAAATAAGTAGTTAAGGAAACAAATTTAAGAAACTGATTTATTATGAAAACAAAATAGAATGAGGAGACAGCATTAAAACTCAATGCTTTATGCAAAAATTTTTGAATCTAATATAAAAGGATGTAAGAGTGAGATTAATAGAAGGAAAATTTATAACAGAAGAATATTTTAGAATTTTACTAAATAAAGAGAATTAAGATCAAAATGTGAAAATATTATTGAACAGGAATCTGCTACACAAGTTTAATACCACAGGAAGAATTGTATATTAAGAGAATGAAAAATAACATAGTATCAAGCTGAGGTTATTGATGAACAAATAAAATGTGTGAGAAGCACCTTGGAGAGCTAACATATGAACTGTTTAAAAAATTGGGGAAAAGAAAGTATAAAGAGGAATGAAAATTTGTTTTTATTTATTCTACCTGTATAAAAAAAGTGACACATTTTATTATAAAAATTACATATGAGCAACTTTATTGATGACATAAAATATACTCAGTTCTATTAACAACAAAATTTAAAAAATTTAGAGAAACTGTTACACAATTAGACAAATATCTAACAGTAGACTAATTGCGAAAAAATTTTTAGGAGTTTGTTATTGATTTTTCATGTTTGTATAAGTAGATAATGCGAAAACGGAGATTAATAGAAAAATAAGATTTACCAAAACTAAAAATATACGATGGGTATGACATTTGCAAAAAAAATGGTAATAGATATGCTAAAGAACATTAAGAAAATAATATAAATTAATACAAAAAAGGGCAAAGTTGAGACAGCTAAACTAGGTTGAAGGAAATCTTAAGGGAATGAATATTAAAAGAATTGGAAAAAATGAAATCTAGTGAGAAAGTATTCTGGAACTGTACAATGAAGAAAGCTAAAACCAACGAAGAGCTGCAAAGCTAAAGAAGTTTCACTTCAATAAGGAATATTTCAATCTGCAATCCAATATCAAAATTTTTTTTATAAATGCTTAGATTTTTACTATAAACTTCTCAATACAAGGAAATTCATATTTATTTTCGATAAGAATTACTATTTCATTGTCATTCATATTTAGTTTTCCACACAGTTATTAAACATGGCATAATACTTTTATAGAGATTTTCAGCTTTCAAAATAATGAATCAGAAATTCATTATAAAATATCTTTCTTTTTATTTTTAAAACATTATATTTATAAATAAAAAAAAAACCAAAATGTGAAATCTTAAATATGAAATCGACAGTAAATTCAAAAACACTTTAGAATATAAATTTCATTTTCTATGAAAAATAAAGAAAAGAATAAAACAATTTTAGTTTTATAATGAATAATTTTCACAAAAATTTTCAAGGAAGCAATTGGACAAAGTTTTTTAAACTCATTAAAGAAATCTAAAATAAAGAAAATTCCAGAAACATTAAAATAATTCAGATTACAGCAGATAAGAGAGAGATACTGGCAATATAAAATATTACATAGATAAATGCATGTAATAAACATATAAAATGCAGGAAACAACAAGATATTTTGGACAATATATCTATAATATTGTCATTATATAACATTTTGGACAAGATCTATTTTTTTTTTAATTATTTTACACTAAACTCCTAAATATTCAAAACATTATAATATTTTAAAAATAAATTCCTAACTATCATTGATCACTTATGAAAATCTTGAAATGAGATAAGCTTAATTTTGAACAGTATTCTGATGGACTGCAAATTTTCATAGAAATTCTCAAGTATATTATAAAACTAAGAAAAACTAATGGAAACATGTTTTAAAATAATAATCACTTTGCAAATGAGAGAAAAAAATTCATGCTATATACTTTCTACAATAAAAATTATCAATTGAATATGTAGACATATGAAATTAATTTTAATTAAAAAAATTTTTCTCGCTAAGGCAAATAGACAAACTTTTTACTTCCAAGAAAATTCAGACTCTTAAATTAAATATTAAATTACTAAATATGTATATGAAACAATTTCTGAATATTTTAACCCATGTTTCAATCTAATGAGCATTACGAAACTTCCAACTTTTAAAGAGTAGAATCAAACTTTTAAATGTTTCTAATTTAAAGAGTCTAGATGATGATTTTTTCAAATAAAGTGAAATTTTAATTGCATATACTTTAAGGAATAAACACAATATTTAATAGAACAGAGTTAATCAGAGAGCTGTTAAATTAAAAGAGCAACATCTTTTTTATACATTAATTGCAGTAATTTGATACATAGTATGAAGATTATACTAATTTAAATTTATTTTTACTTAATAAATCCTGCACATGTCTATCTCAACATTCTTTCATTTACAGCAGAATCATAATATTTAGAGATGCCTAGTTTGAAGAAGTAAATTTTATCTTTGATTTAAATTTATTAGTGTATATTTCCCAATGTTATCAATAAATATTAGAATGAAATATAACTATTCTAACATTTAAATAGATGCTCTCATCATTATTCCTAACGTAACAACTACTTTTACCATGATCACAAACAAATTCACCATAGTCTTAAATGCTCACATTCAAAGTTTTACAATGCATTAACAGAGCTATTCCTTACTAATCGCAAATTCTTTAAAATTACAATAAATTAAATTTTCCCTATTATAAAATAAAAATTTTGCAAAAATTAATACATTTTCAAAGCTATATGAATATTAATTCATATATATGTAGATAAATGCCATAAAAAATTAATCATTTACAATGAATTAAGAATATATAACATATTTGGCACATGGAGAATGAACAAAAACACAAAAAATAAATTCTTTAATTACATGTATTTACAAATTTTAATAAAAGGAATAACAAATGAAACAAAGTCATTTATAATTATAAAAGGAAACAACAGAATACCAAGCAATTACAAATAATTTGCAGACAAAATTAATGCAATAGAAATTAATGTTTAATAATGATATTTCTTTCAAAGGAATCACATTTCATCATAATGAGTATATACAAATGATTGCTGAATTTCAAATATTATTGTAGAAAGTTGATATTGTAGCAAAAAATAAAAAATTGCTTAAAAATAGATAGCCTCTGAATTATTGTCATGCTTTACACTATGAAACATTTTTAAAATTACAAAATAATAGAAATTTAAATTCCAAAAGTAGAATGTAATTGAATAAAAGAGGATTTGATTTCAAATAAATATTATTGGTAAATAAGTATAAATAAAGTGATTATAGTTTCAATTTATCTATTATATTAGTTAACAAAAATTTCTATAAAAACTGCAGCAAGTTTAACTTAAAATATCCCATCTCAATATGAATTTTGATTTCAAGGTTAAAGGCTTATCTATAGAATCACAATAATCAATTGATACTAAATTCTAATCTTCAGCTGAAATGACTAAAAATTTAAACATTGCTTGCTAGCATGCTACAAAATTTATTAAAACAATAATTTGTTTAATTTCAAATAATAAATCTATGTAAATGCACAAGGCTTAAAAAACAACTTAGTAATCCTTGGCAGCTACTGAAACATTTTTACATATGAATTCAGTTCAAGTAGTATTCAAAATATAAATAAACTATGTTTTAATCTCATAAAATGGTTAAAAATTGCTTAAATGTAAATAGTTATTCTAAAAAATATCTTTATTTCACACAATAAATAATTAGCAATATGGAACAGAATACACATATTAAAATAAGCAAAAGATTATGAAACAAAATCTTTGATAACAATCAAGGTATTCATAACAAGTTTATGGGGCAAAAAATTTGCAACTAATTTTTCTCAACAAATATATCCCTCTTATTAACTTCATCATCTTTTCTAATGCATGCTACATTAAAATCGAAAATACTATAAAATGCAGTGCTATATTTCATAAAAACTATCTGAAAAAAGTGGTTTTTTTAAAAAAAAATATCAATAAACAAATTAAAATATTTCTATAAATGATTTAAATATAATTTTACGGTGATGATTTAAAAATAGATAAATAAATTTTTTCAATTAATATTTGAACTTATGACCAAAATATTTATTTATACCTTCCTCTTAAGTAATATTTATTAGATTTTGCAAGTTAAATATCTGAGTATAATTACTGTGAATTAAGATACAAAAAATAGATGCCTTTATAAAACAAAAAATTAAAGTCTATACTGTATAATATATCTTTTTGTTATTATTATCAAAAATAAACACTACAGAAATATCAAAATATCAAATAAAACGAAATGTAAGGATATAGAAATACATAAGTTAACAAACATTACAGCTTAGTTATTTCAATTGATCATTAATTTTTGAATGTAAGAATTTTAATAAACAGTAAACTCTACAATTTTTATAAATAAAAACGCTATTTATCTCAAAATAGAATAACAAGACAATAGATATTTGTGTGCAATATTATCACAGTTGCATGACTATATTTTGTCTAAAAAATATTGGCATATTGTTCATGTTCTGCATTAAGATTATTTCAAATCAATATCAAAGAATAAAACTAAGATTTTACTGATACTGAAACAATTATAGCTATAATAACTGCAATGACAACTAGGATCACTATTAAGCAGCAAAGTTTTTTTCGATAAGCTTTCTGAAAAGAAAAAGAACATCAATATTATAATCATTTTTTTAAAAAAAACATTTTACAAAATGAGTATTAAAATTTTCTATATTATGGATCCAAAAAACATTTTAAACATACGTGACATGGAAAAAATTATTTAAACATAGATTTCCACTAGTTAATTTTCAAAATTGCTAGTAAAAGAGTTTAATAAAAGCATCATTTTGAATGATGACTTGCACACAAATGGATAGTTAGAGCAAAATTAATTTCCACTTTAAGAACAAGTATACCTGATAATTCCTAGCTTTTAATAGTTGTTCTTGACCTTCTTCTACATTATATGCTGCAGAAGTGATATTTTCTTCGATAGAACCTACAAATTATAATTCAATATGTGATTTTAAAGAAATAAATTTTTGAAATTGCACAATTTTTCTGTTTTAATACTGTAAAATTACAAGTAAGAATATATACAAGAAAAAAATATTTTAATGAATGGTGGTCTTCCTTGGTCACTTAACACCATTTTAATATATTCAGCAGCATACAGTATATTTAAATAAAAAAACATCTTTTTTATTCTTTAATCTTGTATATAAGACAAAATGTCAACAATAAATAAGTATACATGGGAAATTGATTATCAAACACTTTGTAAAGTAGAGAGATCAAATATAAAAATAGATTCTACTAACTTAAAAGCTAATTTTTCATAACTGAAGCTCACATCAATTTCTCAAGAGAAGTTGATAAACTAATGAAAATAATTTTTAAAAATGTTGAGATGCTCCATTTTTTTATAAATGATCAATATTTCATAAAATACTGTTTATTAATTTTTAACACTCTTTCCTGCAATAAAAATATACATTTAAGCAAAGTAGTATTTAGACACTGTGATTGATATTAAAAAATTTTAAAAATTGTGTCACAAATTTTTATTTTATTAGAATAACTAAAGATGTATTTTCATAACAAGAAATACTGATCTCAAATTGAAAAAGAAAATATATTGACACAAATTGCTTTTAACTTTATTTACTTTAGTAAGCATTTGTTACAATAAAAAAACATTTTTGGTAGGTTATTAATTTTCAAAAACCATTAAATATAAAAGATAACAGCAGTATCTTCACTTTTCACTTTTTACACCAAATTTTACCAATAAAAAATATTTAAACTGATTTTTAGTCTACATTTCTTTTATGAAATAGCAACCCTGTTACATTTTAAAGATGTTTGAATATGAATGTAAATTATAACCAATATTATAAACTTATAATTAATACATTAAAAAATTGCACTGAAGAATCAAGGTTGACTTGCTATTTTGTAAAAAATAAGAATCGCATAAATTAAGAAATCAATAAATTTAGAAAGATGCAATATTTCTTCTGATTTAAATAACACTGATGTTTTTTTATTGTTATCACACTCAAAAACAAAGGAATACAAGAATCTGGATTTAACCATGTATAAAAGTTATACTAATAAATATCACTATCTGTTTTCAAAAAATATGTAACATTTTTCATTTTACCATTTAAAAAATTAAACTTCAGGTGTTAAAAAATTTAAAAAATTGGCAATCCACTCCATATTAGAAAATAAGAATTTACTGAATTGTAATTTTATATATCTCTATGTATATCTTTGTTTTTCTTCTCAATTTCCAATTACCATATTTTCTTGTATATCATCCGCAGGCGTGTATTATCTGCAATCCAATATATTTTTGAGTAAAAGAAAAATATGTTGCATAATATGCAGCAGCATTTAGTCCAAAGCAACTATTCCAACAAATAGTCAAAAAATTATAATTTGGTGACAAATGAAATAAAAAATACACCTAATTAATGTGTACTTTTTATGACTAAAAATATAATAATTTCTACAGAAAAAAATATTTATAATGATAAAGATCTACTTGAATCCACCTCAACACAAAGTGCGATTAACTACGATGAAAGCACAACATTGATCAATATTCAATAAGATTCCAGTTAAACTTATTGATTTTCAGATTTTAATAATTTCTAAAATGAGGTTAGACATATTTTTAAAATAAACTATATTTGTGTGGTTAATAGTTAAATAAAAGAAATGGATTATATTTTCTAACTGTACATTGAATACATTTTTTCTTTTGTATATCGCATGCTTTGTTTTCACCTTACATTAAATGTATGTTGACATTTTTTTCATTTGCCTTCTCTATAGATTTCAGTTTGAAATTTGTTCAGTAACTTAATAATTTTCATTTCCCTACGAGGATATATGAATTTGAATCTTTTCAGAGCGAAAAAGTTCAGGTCAAGATAGAATGCGAAATGAAGTTACTGAATTGCAACTTTAATATCGTTTAGAGGAACTGAATTCATTCTTGAATGTAATTGGATGATGCTGATTACACAGGCCTACAAAAAAAAATTTTTTTTGGTGCTTAGGATTTTAGAACAGATTTTAACTATATTTTTATTGCTGAATCTAAATATGAAAGCAGTTTTTCTGTATCAGCTCTAGATTTTTAGATAAATTCACTTATCTATCAATGCTTTCTTCCTATTTAGTACTTTCAAGTACAAGTGTTGTAAAATTTATACAGGGAAAGATTCTTGAATATTTGCCCAATTGTCAGTCTTCTTTTGTAACCAATTGAATTTAAAATAATAATATTTAGGAAATAACTAATTATTATTTTTAAAAATTATTATTTTAATTCATTTATTATAAAAAGAAAACAAACAATATGAGATATATAACTGATTAGTTGACAAATTCTTAATAAATGGGATTGAATCCTACTTATTAGTGCTATCCAGTTAGTTCCATAGAAATCCGATAGATGGAGATGTCTGTCCACTATATGAAGTGACCTTCAAAGCTTCAACCGCAGTTGAGAGTTGAGAATAGTTCGTGAATTCCGGTGGTGCAGATAGATAGAGGTTAGCGTCATATGAAATTTCTCTTTAGTAACGAGTTGTTAAAAAGTAAATCTAAGTATTTGTGTTGTTGAATAGAAATAAAATGAGTTCAAGTAGAAGAAGCTGTGTACAGCATCCTGATATTTTTTGCTACATATGCGGAGAACACACGCTACTGGAAAACAGAAAATCTATTAGTGACTTTGTAAAGAAGGCTTATCTTGGATATTTTGGTGTTAAACTTGGTGATCAGGATAAAACTTGGGCACCACATATTGTCTGTAAAACTTGTACAGAGCATTTACGACAGTGGACTACCGGGAAAAGGAAAAGCCTGAAATTCGGTGTACCAATGGTTTGGAGAGAACCAAAAAATCACTTTGATGACTGTTATTTCTGCCTAGTAAATATTACTGGAATCAATCAAAAGAACCGTAATAAGTGGACTTATCCAGAGTTAGTCTCTGCAAAAAAAAAAAAAAAAAAGACGCCCTATCCCTCACTCAGAAGAAGTGCCAATTCCAACTTTTCACCAGCTACCAGAACTCTGTGAGGACGCTTATTGTCTCTCTGATCAGAATTCTGATACTACTGAAGGTGACAGCGATTTTGAAACGATATCATCAATTCCTCAATGTTTCCACCAAGATGAGTTAAATGACCTCACTAGAGATCTCAAACTGTCGAAAGAAGCTTCTGAATTACTGGCTTCCAGGTTGAAGGAAAAAAATTTGCTTGAACCAGGAACGAAAATTACATTCTATCGCACAAGGGAGAAAGATCTGCTACCTTTTTTCTCTGAAGAACAAAATCTTGTATTTTGTCATGCTGTTAGAGAACTCCTGGTAAAAATGGGTCTTCCTAAATATTTTCCAGATGATTGGCGCCTATTTATTGACAGCTCAAAGCGAAGTTTGAAATGTGTTCTTCTACATAATGGGAACAAATATGGCTCAATACCAATTGCTCACTCAACGAAAATGAAAGAGCAATATGACACCATAGCTTTGGTCTTGGAAAAAATAAAGTATCGTGAACACCAATGGGTGATTTGTGTAGACTTAAAAATGGTAAACTTTCTCCTTGGACAGCAAAGTGGCCACACAAAATATCCTTGTTTCTTGTGCCTCTGGGATAGCAGAGACAAAACGCAACACTGGGTTAGAAAAGAGTGGCCTAGGAGAGAAAACATGGATGTTGGGGAAAAGAATATCATCAACGAACCTTTAGTTCGACGAGAAAAAATCATCTTTCCACCACTGCATATCAAGCTGGGTCTAATGAAGCAGTCTGTAAAGGCTCTTGATAAGAATGGATCATGCTTTGCATATATAGGGAAAAAAATGCCTCAGCTGAGTATGGAAAAAATTAAAGCAGGAATATTTGATGGCCCACAAATAAGACAGCTGTTTAAAGACTCTGACTTCATAAATTCAATGGATGAGATTGAACAAAAAGCCTGGAATTCATTTGTTTCAGTTGTCCAAAATTTTCTGGGTAAACACAAAGCTGAAAACAATGTTGAATTAGTCAATGAAATGCTGAATAATTTCAGATCCCTTGGGTGTAACATGAGCATTAAGGTGCACTATTTACAGAGCCACTTAGACCGTTTTCCTGATAATTTAGGAGACATTAGTGAGGAGCAAGGTGAAAGATTTCACCAAGATATAAAATGTATGGAAGATCGCTATCAAGGAAGATGGGATACTCACATGATGGCAGATTACTGCTGGACTTTAAAATGGAATTGTTCCAAAATACATTCAAGAATGTCACGCAAAAGAAGCTTCCGAAATGTTCAGTGAGTAATTTGTTTAAATCATGACTTTTTCTGTTTTCTTTTGTATTTAATAAGCAATATCTATGTAATATAATAAAAATTCCCTGTTTAATTTGTTTGTTTAAACCATGGTTTTTCTTTTAAAATAGTGCAATGCATGATTCATTAAAATGTTGATATCTTAAAAATTCAAGCTGATAGGCAAAAATTAATGGCATATTGGGATTCAGCGCATCAAATTCATATAAAATCACCTCCAAAATATTTGGCACCAAAACCACTGTTGACCAGTGTTATAGTTAAAATATGTCAACTGAGTCTTAGCACCAACTGTTATTTATTTTACAGTACAAAAATGAAATTCAGAATTCTTTCAACACATAATCCGCAGATACAGAAAACTAGGGTATTTAAGATTTTTTCCTTTGGGGCTGAAATGATGACCCTTTTACATACTGGATATTATAAAGGGCAGTCACTGGGTGTGCCATTGTGACCTCAAAAATAGGTGGATCTTTATAGTTTAGAAGCAGGAATTAAGAAGATATCCAAAGTATCATTTCACGTCAAAGAAATTGCAACCACAAAATATGCTACACAGCTTAGACGGTATTAGTAAACACAATGGATTTTTTCTGGGTCAGGATTCGATCTCATTACTTTCTGATAATAAGAATGAAGCCCTTATTGACCAAACAACCAAGGCGACATGTATAACTTGCAGCATTTTAATATTTACAAATAACTGCATAAAGAAACTTTGCTTATTCTACAATTTCAATATGAATAGATAAAAAATAATTTTTGTTGGTAATATTTAAAAATTCCATATTTATAATCCAATTATGTATAGAAAATTCATAAAAAATGAAATAAGAAATAATTACACTAAAAATTGGCTCACAAATCTATTTGAAAAGTAATGATTCAAGTAAAAAAGAAGTCAATGTAATTATATCTTCATTTCAAACAATAAAAAGATTATTAACATAATGTATAGAAATTTTAAATATTTCAATCAAATTTTAAGAAATAAAATATATAGTAATATATAGTAAATAATATATTTTTTATAAAATTCAAAGAATTCTTTACAATGTCTTTCATTTAAAGAATTTGTATCAAATTTAGATTTCAATAGATTCTAACCAATAAATTATAAAAAATATTCTTACCAATAACAGTGCCTTGTTCATGAACCATAGCAGCTAAATCTCTAAACACTACATTTACATCAAGCATATCTGCTTCAATTTGTCTAATTTTTTCTGCTCGTTCCAAAAGAAGACCCTTGAAAGGTAAAATGAAATATTTTTGAGTTTAGTATCAAATATAAAGAACTAACAGAAATATGAACTTACACTTGTATTAGAAAAATTAAGAACAGCATTAATTTCATAATAGAATAACAAACACATCTTAATTAAATATTTCTTTAAAAAAATAAGGATTCTTAAATAAAGCTCAATTTTAAGCTAAAATCCTTTTAAAACTAGTCTTATTTTAGTTATGCATTAATTTTTGAAAATGATATAATTTTAAATTAAAAGCTTTTCCTGCACAAAAAGGTGACAATCTCATTGCAAAATACATGAATTGTTAGCTTAAAAAAATAAAAATAAAAGCATGAATTAGAAAATAAATCATCAGAAAGATTTATAAATATACTTGCATATAATACTCTCATATAGGGTGAAAATGAATTCTGATCGATGAAAAAGAATTTTAATACTAACAATTATTCATAGAAATGTCTGTTAAATATATCACTATTAAAACCTCATTTTGTAAAACAAGAACTATTTATGAATCATACTTCTTCTAAAACATGATCTATTTCAATTTAAAAAAAATACAACTGGTTGTCAAAACATTTAAAAGCGTACATATGATGTTTAAGAATGCCTTTTTGTAGAGGACTAACCATTTTTTTAAAAATAAGATAATAAAAATGGCAATATAAGGTAATTTACAAAATTGTCTATTAATGTAAAAATAATATTAATGGACATAACATTAAATCATTTTAATGGAAATAATTCTCTCTCTACTTTCTTTTGAATGATTCAGTGTCATTATTCTTACAAATATATATAAATTAAAGTATTGAACTCAATCAATTCTATAGGTAAATATAAATTTCAAAGCTAAAATTCAAACTTCATTCAATTATTAAGTGCCTTTTTTATATATTTGTAATAGGATCAATTACAAAAAGGTCAATTGCATCAATTTTTTCTAATAATAATCAAACAAGAAAATAATTAAATAAAGCCTTAAACATATTACAATTGCTCTAATTAAATGCTTCATAACAAATTAACGTTTTCAATAAAAACATCATACATTTAAAAACAATTACAAATTATTTCAAACTATAACTTATTACATAATATTTATTGCTGTAAGAACTCCTTCAATGCAGCAATGTAATCGGAGCATTTTAGTTAGAAAAAATCTAAATTTGCAAAGAAACTGGCATGTTATAAATAAAATCTATATTTTTATAATATGGAATACTTTTTACTGATTCAAGAAATGTCTTTTGACATTATATATATATATATATATATATATATATATATATATATGAATGTAAATTTAATATACACATTATCTACTGAAGTCAACATAAATTAAACAAATTGATTTCCATTGTTTATTAAAAAGAAAATGCAACATTAAATATCATTTATATATTTAAACACTGTCATATAAAGAAAATTTCTTAACCCATCTTCATTGCAAGAAAATCGAAATCAATTGAATATAAAAGTGCAAACAGTTAAAATAGTTTATTGATATGTTAAAAGATATTTGTTCAACATAAAAAAAGTTATATAATATGAAAAATATCATCGAATACTTTTTTATTTATAAGTTTTTTTTTTAAATGAATAATTTCAAATAAAAAGAAATCAAACTGAAAATATTTCAATTAATCAACAAAAAGCAGTCTAATGAAGACAAAAAGATAAACATAATTTGCCACTTTAGTACGAAATTTTTATCAAATATAATAAAGACATTGAATTTAACTTCAATTAAATGTATTAAATTATAACAGATTAAATTAAATTTATATTTACTTGTTCAAATTCTAACTCCTCTTGTATTTGGTATTGCTGAGCCCTTTCAGCATTAATCAATCCTTGTTGATCTTCATCCTCATCTACATTCCAAACATTTTGAGAAGAACGAGTCTGCATCATTGCTTGCTTCATCTTTGGATCCAATTGCTGCAACAATTATTTAATTTTCCTTTTATAATTATGTACAAATATATAAGTTAATTACAAATTTATAATTATAATATTTAAAAGAAATTTTTGGAAACACATGCAAATGTATTATAAATACATAATTCACTAAATAAACTGATAGGAAAAATATCATGAAAATGGACTACATTAATATAAAAATATTTAAGTATGTAGCTAAGTAAAACAAGACAAAAGCAATACAAAAATTTTTAAAAATAAAATAATTTATCTGAAACACATATTTTGAAGAAAAATGAGTTTACACTTTTTTATAAATTGAATATTCAATTTAATAAAATATTTTAATATAGAATTCTAAGCGTTCTTTGAAATAATAGCTACAAACAGTGTCTAAAAATATAAGTACTACCTATAACTTGTCTTAAAATGCGAAATTGCATTGTACTTTTCTATATTTATGTAGTCTACTATTCTAAGATTTCTGCAACACTTAAATTTGTAATTTGTTATCGATTTTAGTAATAAATAATCAGTCTAAAAAATAAAGAAACCAAAAAATGAAAGTATGTATTTGTTTGATAACTATTAATTAAATTTTGATAACTATAAACCACAATATTTCTTCACTAATGAATTTTAATCAATCAATAAATATGAAATACAGTTTAATGTTCATAAGTCCATTGATGCCCCAAAGTGAAACATCTATTTGATTAAAGAGAAAAATAAAGGAATTTATATTAAAAGTATTTAGTAAATCATAATGGTAGACTTTAAAATTAAAAACATCCAGTATAAAAACGTTAAATAATAGCCCTGCAGCATTTTCTTTTTTGATTGGATCCATCAAATATCTTACTTTATCACACATTACTTGGTCTACTTATCACAACTTAGGCATTCCAATACTTGTTTTTCATAGCTATGGCAAAACACTATGAAAAGTTGACATCACTTTACTTTGATTTTTTCATAAATTATCAGAAATTATTACTTTAATTCTGTGCTTTGTCATTTATGAGCCCTTAATCTTTTATTAATTTTTATAGCAGCAAATTTGCTATTTTTTTTTTTTAATTATTTTTCACAATCTATAATGATGTATAAAAATTCACACACAATTAAAAGATAAGAAATCCAACTAATACATATATTTTCTCAAACAAAGTGGAAGAGTAATCAATGGAAGTGATGTAAAAAGTGCTTTTTTTGTTAGCTTTTTGTAACTATGATCATATTTAGCATATTAAGGCTGATTTGACTAGGATTTACAGTTCAAAATATATTCTGAATTCTTCAAAGCATTTAACTTTCCATTGAGAAAATAATCTTGTTGAACTAAAGGTTGGGATATTAAATATTCTGTCACTCTGCTATGTGAGAAGGTAGATCTGACACATAATAACATCTAAATGTAAAGATTTGTCCATCCAAAATATGATATGTGCTGCCTAGAAAGTGATTTAAATGTTGAATGAGTTGTTATGAATTAACAGTTTTTTATTTAATGTAAGAGTTCAGTTATTGACTTATGCTTAACTAAATCCTGAAGAAATATTAAAAATACTTTTCAGCCTAGTACTATCATTAACAAATGTATGCTGTCAGGAAAACTATAGTGCTAGTTTAAGATTCTAATATATCAATGTTAATTATTCTTGTATATTAATTTTATCATTGATTTGATTAGTTTACAACTTAATGGCCTTTTTTTAAACACAAGTAATAACTAGACTAGAACTTATAGTTTAAAGTAGATTCCAAGCAGCTACAAACATAAATGGAAAAACTAGAACCAATGAACTATTGAACTGCCAGAATGCTAACCTTTTTAAATACTCACTCATGGACAAATAATTAGAAATAGAGCTAATGAATAGATGCAGATTAATATATTGCTTAGTGGCGTCTTATGCAGAACATTTTAAATATCATTACTGTTCTTTTTATTATATAGTTTAAAAATAGTTAATTTTTGCTTACTATATTTAGATATCATCTTTGTTATAATTTAGATATCATGTAGATATTATTATCATGTATATATTAGATATCATGCTGACAGATGAATGAATAAAATAAATGTTGAGATTTTTTTTTAGAAATAATATATTTTTATTGTATTTCTGCTTTATACACTTGACTTCAATATCTAAAATTTCAAATTATCAAATCAGAAAAATTATTCTTTGAAAATAGAACATTAGAATTTTTTTAAATTTATATGGATTTTATTAATGCAAAAATGTAAAAAAATATATTATAAATTAATTAATTATTATTATTATGTAATGAAAACACACTATTTAATAAGCTATTTTTAATGAAATTTAAAAAGACCTGACTAAAATCCAAACAAAAATTTTAAAACAAAAATTATCATTTTTAATTTCATTTTCAAATTAAAAATATTTTTAAATCGTTGCAAGCATAATTTATTATATTTTTATTCAACATAATGTACATTTATACATACAAATTATATAAATTTAGAACATTTGAATTAAAATTTTATCCTGGGTAAATATAAGGGAATTAAACTGCAGATCAATAGAGAGAGAGAAAGTCTATTCTTCTAATAAATTTAACTATCCAAATACTTTTTGACTACGCTTGCAATAAATATGTTGTTTGCCTTCTTCAGTTGTAAAAAACATTTGCCACATATTTTGGCATTGGATATATAGCTCATTAATAAACAAAACAAAATGATAATACACAATTTCCATAATTTTTTTTCGAAATAGAATTTGTGTTTTTTGAAGTATATAAAAATGTTTTACTTTTGTATGCTATCCAAGTTAAAAGAATGGACCTCTTAAAAATATGTCTTTTATAAAGACATAAAAGTCAAGTAATTTTGTAAAATATTTCTATCACATGTTTACTTTTGCAACTACTTTACCTGAAGTTGCACAGATGTTTGATTTATAATATAAAGAATGTCAATATTTTTGAAAATCAAGCACTTAATAGAAACAAAAACTTTTCTTCATGTGCTGGTGGAAGAAACAAGTTATTTGTGAGTCATGTAGGAGAAAGAGAGGAACAGTGGAGTTGAGTGTGATTATGAGTGGTAGCAGAGGTTCCGCTCCCGGGCGATGGAAAATAAGCGTCTTTGAGTAATGTTGAAAGAAATGTCTAAATTTATGTTTGTGCTAATAATTAATGTTATGCATATTAATGAGTATAATAAATGTGTCATTCCAAATGTAGGTATTTTGTATTATTGAACGATCCTGGAGAGACAACAGGTTCGTGAAAATATTGCAACATTTATATTTTTATATATGATCAAAAACTTTTTTTCAAAAATGAATACCAAATAGCTTTGAGAAGTGCATAAAAAAGTGTAAAAAAATTAGACATATTTTATTAATTGTATTTAATAATAAATAGTAACCAGTCAAAATCTAATTTAATAATCATTGAATCTAGTTATTTTATATTACACTCCAGTTGTTTGAATTAAATTACAATATTAAATGATAAAATATATAGTAAAACAGATACAAAATATTTAATTAGAACATTTTGTAATCAATTTGTAATAAAACCATTTTAAAATAAAAGGAATAGTTAATTATTTGGAAATAAGAAATTACCTTTTGCAAGGTATCATATCGTTGAACTGTTGCTTGAAATTCATTACGCACTCTTTCAGATTGTAATTTGTGTTCCTAAAATATTAAAATAAATAATTGCCAAATAAACTTAATATTCTTCTAAAAAATAAATAAAATTTTTTTTGTCTCCAAAGAATATTTAAACTATTACATTAAACACAATCAAAATTAACTAGAATCAATATAAAACTAGAAACTAAATAACATCTATAAAAAATATATATTTTAAGGTGCCCTTCAGTAAAAATTGGCGATTTTTTTCGCTAATCTTTTTTGCATAACTGAAAGAACAATATGGAACTGAAAACACAAGAAACCAATATTGCTAACGATATGACAAAAATTGGCAAGAAACTGAGGGACACCCTAACGTATAGGCCACTCTAAAATATCTTGGATAAAAATATAAAATTTTAACTTCTTTAACTTGATATTGACCAGCAATATTATATAATATTAATAACTATATTTCACTCCAATCATGAACAAAATTTTAAGAGTAATCCCAAAAGATGTTTGAATAAAATACATGCACAACAATAACTAAACTCTTTCAACAAAAAAATTTAAATTAAATATATAAGTAGAAGTGGCTTATTTATTAGTTCTTATTGCAATAAGTTATAACAGATTAATCAAATTAGGGAAGAGCTTATCTTTATCACATTAGGTATAAAACAGATTTTTATTTTTCAATGCCTTATTTATCTCTGCCCCCATCTTTCTCATGTTTGTCATTTTTTTTTTTTTTTTTTTTTTTTTTAAAGAAAAAGACATCAATATCATGATCCACCACAGTTATAGCACACAAAACTATTTTATTAACATTAAGAAAATTAAGTTGATTTTAAACCATTAAACATTATTTTGCCAATGGTCTTTATTCATTCAATATAGAAGAGAAGCTTGAAAAATCAAAGAAATAGATGCTGATTGATCAAATAATAAAAGAAATAGATTCAAATGGAAATTAAAAATTCAAAAGAAGATGAGGTTCTAGAAACAAAAGGAACAGCATACAGAAATATACTTTACATTTTTCAAAAATTTCTTCAATAAATTTACTACTTTTCTTAATAGTATACACTTTGCAGTGATATATATTTACAGAATGGTATTAATCAATAAATTGAAGTACCAAATATGCATACAATTAAAATTAAGTTGACAAAATACTATAAATTATTTATATGAAAATATTCTCTTGTGATCCATTTTCAAGTTTTCCAACCTGCCTTAATATTATAAAATAGATTGCCATAACAAATAATATCAATAAAAAAATCACTGCTATGTCAAAGTTTTTAAACAAATCATAGTTCTACATACTTCATATATAAATGAAATTATGAAGCTTTTATTTTACAAACCATTCTAATTCATTTAAGAATTATACATATAATAGAATAATTCCTTTAAATAAATAATCAGTACTTTTAAGGAATTATAATTAAATTGAATTTTAAAAATTTTACATTTAGAAATAAGGTTAGTTGCATTTAACTTGATACAAAAACAAATTGTGATAAGCAAAATGTACTAAAGCTATACAATATAAATTAACACAAAAATATAGAAAAGTATCAATTTTAGTTTTATAAATACTGTATTTATACATAATGTTAAATAGCATAAGTATGTCAATGGCTTTTCGTCTATGAATAACAGAAACAATCAGGGAGAAAATACATTTACTTATTGATAGTAATATTTACCTCATCTTTGAGTTTAGTATGTTAAAATCTAATAATAATCTAACAATAAATTCTTTAAAAATTTATATTTAAATTATATTTCAGAAATATGTATCTATAGCATACACTGAAATGCTTAAATAAGAGGTACAAACACTTATAACTTTAGTTTAATTTTGAAAGTTTTTAGTGACATACCTGAATTTTAATAATAGAATCAGTCAATATAATTATATCAAATAATGAGAAAGTAAATGTAGGAGGATGATTTCTGAAGAGTGATGGGCTTACACTTTAACAGTAAAGCAAAGAACAAATTTTTTATACTCCAGAAATCAATAAAGTTCAGTAATTTATTAATTTAGCAAATTTACTTAGTTAGGAAAAGTTTTGCAAAATAAAATCTAAAATTGATAATAAGATTAAACGATTCCTGAAATTTTTATTTTATATATAAGCATAAGAAATAAAGAGGAATCAATAAAAGATAATGGGCATTGATTTTCATATCAATGAGAAAAATTATTGTTAGCAATAATTCTAAAAATACAATCCTTAAAAAATCACCATAATTTTTGGAGGAAAATGATAGAAAAAATTATATCATTTAGAGAGCAATTACAGACATGTTTATGGTGGAGCAAATCAACCCTGGATTATACCTTAAGGTTAATGGGTTTTCATACTTGATCTCATAATTTTCCAAGCACCTTGCAATTCTTTAACCTTGGTCAAATGACAAGGAGTTATCCCCTCATCTAATACATCCACAACACACCAGCAGAAGATTAACATTGACATGCCCCCAAACCATGTAGCTTCAGCAACCCAGTAAAAGAGAATATGGTCATCCCTACAATCACTGCCTGTGACAAATGATGTTTCACTTAGCTGATCTTGAAGCAACATAAAGCTACTGAGCCACTGGAGCTCAGAAAGCAGTTATAAAGACAAGAGAAATTTAGCTGTATCTCAAAAAGAATACATTGTTGCTAGAAAGACATATACAAGTAAGATGATATATTATATTACATATAATCTCTTTTGTATTAATCTAAATAATG
The DNA here is from genome assembly GCA_030067965.1 of Latrodectus elegans. Taxonomy (NCBI): domain Eukaryota; kingdom Metazoa; phylum Arthropoda; class Arachnida; order Araneae; family Theridiidae; genus Latrodectus; species Latrodectus elegans. The sequence continues at coordinate 105,578,911 of CM057814.1, read as the reverse complement.
TGCAGATTTAATAATTGGATAGTAAAATATAGACTTTTAACACAAGTTTAATAATAACTTATAATTTTGCTTAAAAAATGTATTTTAATAGATGTATCATATAACATTTAAATTAATCTCAAAGAAAAATTGCAGCAACAAAAATTTCAAATACTGAATACAGGGATCATTTTAATAATAAAATTCAGACACAACTGATAATGGAAGGTGTTTATGTTAAGAAAATGTTTAGTTTAGAGTGTGGCCTAATAGAGTAACTTATATCACTTGCAGGCAAATTAAATAAGATCTTAAGTGTTAAAAATGAATTTCTAACAATAATAAACACGAACATTTGAATTAGAAATTGAATTCCTAAACTGTTGGAAAAAATGAGAGAAGCATTTTAAAAGTGTTACTATCATCTGTTATTTACAATATAACATAACAATATCATAAGAAAGTTTTCTTAAAAATTGCTATCTTTTAATCTTGGTATCTAAATATATGTACATGGAAGACATGAAATAAAATATTAAATACAAAATCAACTTGCATATACTTCAACAAGCTAATGTTTCACATATACCAACCAATAGTCTTTAAAATGTCAAAGTGTTATAGAAAACTTTTTTCTTTCATTCCTGAATCTAATTTTCAGAGAAAATATATGGGACAAACAAGGACATCAATTTCAAACATTACAGAAATTACTGAACTGACATATTCAACTGAATATTCAGAAAGACAAATTTCTATGCTTAGAAACTATAAACATAATAGCTAAATTTAATACAAACTTAACTGTTAAATATTGAACAAATTATTAACTACGAATATTAATATAAACCTTAAAATGTCACATAAAATTATGTAATCTATCATTTTTAATTCAGCAAGAATATAAAGTAAAATAAAAAAACGACCAAAGAAAGCAATAAATTCAAAATTTCAACGGGGAAAGAAATAACTATTCTAAAAAAGTTTTTTGTAAGAAATAAGTATACTAAATTAGTGGAAACAAATGGATAAGTATATTATATTAAGACTTACTTAAGGGAATACAATATCAATAGCAACTTTAAGCAAAAATTCTTAAAATAAAATAGAAATTACAATATGTGAAATAAATATTCAAGAAAAAAAACTAATATTTACTTAAGAGTTTATTTTTTCTTGTTAGTAACTAAGCTTTTGTACAATTTAAAAAACTAAAAAAAGAAATAATACATAGTTGAAGTTTTTTGTCAGAAAGTTTTGTCAAAAATGAAATAAAGAGGCTGTGACAAGCTTCAGACTGCAAACAGATCATGATTGTTTGGCTAATCATCTTCCATATGCATTCTTCTATCTAGCATATGCCAAATTTGCAATTTGGATATTATGAATGCAGAGTATATTTTCTGATATACCCAAAAGAAGATAATCTCAGAAATTTGGTGAGATAAGCAAATTATACTGGGATGCCAGAGCTTTCAAGAAATCCTTGTAAAGTCTTTGCCTTGCATTCCTTTCCTTGTCTTTTAAAATTTATATTTTTTATATTCATGTTTCCAAGTTAATTGTTGTGGTTCTTGCTTTTAATGTTTGTTCTTTTCGTTATATATTATTGTTTGTATGTGATACTTGAGTTTTTTTACATGTTTGGATTGATCTTTCCACAATACTTATATGAAATATTTTTGTTCGGAAGAAAGAAAGAATCTTCTTGATTGGTTGGTTTTGGTCACCATTGTCAGGTCATCTTTTTGCTTCTAAAAATTTGGTAAACTAGAACCTACAGTTTAAAGTGGATTACAAATTAATACAAACATTTGTGTCCTACAAAAGAATCAAATCCTTTAGCTGTTGAACAGAAAGTGAGAACAGCTAGTTATCAGCTCACCAAACATTTCCTCAAAAACACAAACAACTTTTGTTCATATATGCTTGATGTATGGTACATATAAAATTAAATAATTATTCTTAATGGTTCACAATGTATTAGAGAACACATTATCTCTATTAATAAAAAATCTATATTAAATTGATGTTGTATCAATCTTTCACTAGAAATATAGGAAAACCAACAATAATCTCCAGATGATTTAAATGGAATATGTCCTCAGCGATTTTTAATCTTTAATTTTACTTCATTATTTTAATAAATACTATTGCAGGGAAAAAATTATGAAATCCTACATATTATAAAACAATTTTATTAGCTATGTTTAATATTTAAAAATTAATAATTAAATTTATTTAAGAGAATATAATACGCAAAATAAATTTAAAATATATATTTTTTGTCAGTATAGAAGGTTAAAATTAATTTCTAAATCATTTTAGAATTCAAAGGTCAAAAAAATCGATACAAATCAATTCATTTTGTCATTAAATTAATAAATGGTTTTAAATATGAAAAAGAAATAATTAAAAAAAAAAGATTTTTCAATTTAATTGAAATGATCAAGAGAATGCATAAAATATGTATCTATTATTATAATCAACATATTAAAATATAAAGGACTTCAATCTAATGTTTTATATATTCATTATTAAGTGCTATATCTCAAATAGTTATCAAGTTTTAATATTGTTTAAAAAAGAAATTTTAAAAAAAATGATTAAAATACTTTAATAAAAAATTAATGATGGTATAATCAAGGCATTAGTCTTAAGATTTAAAAGAGGTTGCTTACAAATATTGCAATTATTAGTTTAAAATTCTATAAATTAATGAAATTTTTAAAAATTTAAATAGTCTTCGCAGATTAAAACCAAACATAAAGTGGATGTTTTGTCTAGAATTTTTCATTTTGCTATTTCTTCTATTGTCAATATGTTAATGGCTTGAACCAATGGAAAACTGTTCCTTAAACAGATGCTTTGATCTTTTATTAACATAATCATTTTATTAACATATCGTTACATAATCATTTTATTAACATATTACATTATAACGAAATCATTTTATTAACAAAATAAATGTCAATAATATTCTCAGACATTTGACAGTAAACTTTGCTTTGTTTACTGCCTCTCAAAAAATGCGATTTGAAGGCAGGTAGCAAATTCATTGACAAGTCAAACTTACAGCACCATCTCAACATGATCTGAGGTAGATAACATGCTATCTGACATCAGAGATATTTTATGCCAATGAGAATTTTAATAAAGTGGCATAGTCATGATCTCAATTGAAAAAAAAAGAAACACTCACTTTATGGTAAATAAAAATTGATAAATAAAGAAGAGTAAGTTATTTTCCTTGGCATGATATTCATGTCACATTTTAGTATTAAAAAATTTTGATAACTAAAGCATATGTCAAATACTTATTCATGCTTTTTCAAAATATTAACAAATTTTGTTTAATTATTTCTTAAAGAATCAAAAGATATTGATAAAAAAAACAATACTAATTTTCTAAATTTATTAATTTCTCTACCATCTGAATATAGGTTACACATTGCATAAAATATAATATGAAAACAGTAAATGTTTGTATAAATGCTTTTTATTTTTGTCTAATTATTTATTTTAATGTGTTATTATCATTTAATTTATGAAATTATTGGCAAAACAATATTTATTTTTTGAAAATAGCAGTTTTCAGAGCTGAGAAATAAGTATGTAAAATCTAAGACAGTTGTACATATTTTTGACGTCAAAATACAAGTTCTTATTGTTGAAGTCTCAAGTTAATAGAAAACATGTTATCACAAACTCACTATAGGAATGCTCGAGAAACCACCCAGGAGGAAGATTCTAGGAGCTTCTGAATATGTATAAATATTGGCCTCAGCCAAATAATGAGTCAGTAGATGCCCATGTCTTCAGTTATGAAAATTATTGTTTAATTCCTGTATTATAGAAGCTATAGGTTCTTCTAGCCAGTGTTAATCATTTTCAGCTGAAGTTTTTTAATTCTATTGCGAAAACTAAGAATGCATTGTTCATCTAGAAGAAACTTCTCTTTATTTCTGCATCGTCACATTTATGCACTGACACACAATGAGAATTTTGTAAAAATCTTGTTTTAAATGTTGATATTTTAAGTAAAATATTTAAATCTTAAGTATATTTTTTTTAACTATCTTAAATTTATTTGTAAAAGTAATTAAAATCAACCATTCTAATATTGAAAACAAACATTTTAAGTTATTTCAGTAGTTTCTTCTTGTTTAGTGAATTTTACAATTTTCCTTAAATTTGTCACAACAATTTAACAATTATATTCCTCCTCCAAGAGGAAGAAATATTTGTTTTTAGAGTTCAGGATAACAATTAAGGTAATAAGGTGGTAATTAGGTAGCATAATAGAGTTATCAGGAGAAATTTGAGTTAAATCAAAACTCTATGAATCTTGCTTCAAAAATAAACCTTTCAGAAAAAAAAAATTTTGACTTTATTGTTCTAACAATAAGAAAAAGCAAAAAAAAAAAAAAAAGACTGGTGAAAAAATTAATATTTAAATTTTATTGATAACAAAATCTAATTATAGAATATATTTACAGACTAGCTTGGCTCATCACATGGTAAAATTTTCCACAAGCAACCTACAGTTTAAAGTTGATTCTAAACCACTACAAGCTTCCTATTTTGAAGAAACTTTCAAATTTATAAAATGTTGAACTAAAAACAAGGTATTGGCTTAACTATACTTATACTTGGAAGATAATGTTTAACTAGCATTATAGGTGTAGGAGAAATAGGTGTTTATAGGAACAGGGAAATAGGTCGTTATAAGTGTTTCTTTACTGTTAAAAAAATTAATTTTTGTTATTAAGGAAGCTTTTTGTGATAATGTATCTGAAGAGTCACTCCTCCTCATATATGATATATCATACATTATAACAAAAATTGCTTAGAAAATTTAGGAAAGTTCAAAGAACAAATATTGTGAATTTCAAAACTTGTGAAAAACATTATTTAAATTATGAATTTATTTCAAGAAATTGCGTATATTGGTTTATAATGAGTAATATAAAGTTTGTTTTATTTTATATACTGATGATCATAAAAAATATAATACTTAAATAATTTAATTTGTCTGTTATGAATTCTTGCTTAGAGCAATATCAATCAAAAATACAGAGAATAAATGAAAAATGTAAAGAGGATTATAAGTAAAAATATGAAACGTTATTCAACACGAATCTATGAATTACTTACCCTGCTACTTTTAGCAACTAATACTGTCAACTGTTTTAAATACTTTGTTGTGCTACTAACTAGATCTTTTGTACTTTGTCTTGTTGCATGTCTATAAGAAGATAATGAGTGTGTAAATAATAGTTTTATTAAAACATTAATAACTTATTTAATATTAGAAGCTAATGAATTCTCATAGCAACTTATATGGACATTTTACAACATGCATGGTTTTCATAATTTTTAAGCACAATCTCAAATATTACTTTTCACAAAATTCAAAAAATAACTTTCAAGTTTAAAGAAAATAATAAATCTAAATAATTTTACTAGGATAATTTTTTTAATTTTAGGATATTTTTATCTTTTTATCACAACTACAACTCTCTTTGATCAATACGTAAGATTCAACATCGTGTAATTAAGCTTATTGATACTTGTGTATTATCCAATCAACGATATCTGCAAAAACTTTTATGCAGTTCAATGATTTGATTTAGCACTATATAAATTAAAATTAGTTTTATTTATTTCTTGCAATGAAGATAAGAAAACTATTCTGCATTCCCTTCACATTTTGAAAAAAAGAATCAAAATTTGCAAAATCTGATGGCGTATTTTAATGGCAATAAAGTTTGCTGGGATAATATGTACGCACCAGTTTATTTTTTACTATTAAATAAATATTTTAAAAATTTACATTAAGAATAATTTATGAAAATTCTTCAATAATATTTTAAAGAAAGTAATTCATAAAATGTTACAAAAAAGTTTAAAGTAAAATTTACAAAATATGCACTTGGTTAAAAAAAAATTAAATAAATAGAGGAGTTAGCCTATTTCTTTCAAATTATATACAAAAATCATTCAATTTTGAAAAAGTTTGCACAAAGTCAAAATTTTGATCAGAAATAATCATTTGGCTTGCACACTGAATCCCAAAAGCCTTAAACATGTAAAAGAAAACATAAAGCTACAAAATCCAATTACTTATTAATAACTAAATCAAACATAGTAATAATACTATATAAGTAGAAGTTTAAATTATAATTACATAAAAAATGTAATTTAGCAAGCACACACACAGATTGCAGATTTCACAAATAATGTGGAAAAAATACATAGCAGTCAATATTTAAATTTTTGAAATCTTACATATTTTCCTAATTTTTAAACTCTCAATCGACTTCTCCATTACATTTTATTACAATATATATGCTATGATAAAGAGCTTAAAAATTTAAATCCATTTTCATAGTATTCCAAAACATAGGAATTAATTTTAGTCAATAAATTAATGAATACAACAAGGCAAAAAAATAACAAGAATCAACTCACTGTAAGCAAGGGATCTGAATTTTTTAAACTAACAAAGTTATAAAATCAAAAGATATAAATAAAAAGTAAAGACAGCAAAAATATTTCTAGTTTTCATTTAACTCAAAGCACTTTGTTTCATAAAATAATTTTATTCATAAAGTATTTGGACAAATAGAAAAATTATTTTTTCTTCATAAATTTTTTAAACAATCATCAGAAAGAGACACATTCATTCAAGACAAAATAACTTCTTCATTAAAAACTTTTAGTACATACCTACATCCTTTTTCAATTTTTAATTGAAAAAATATTTTTAAAAATGGTATTAAATAAAGAGTTGTAAAATAAGGTTTCAGATTTAAGCATACAGTACATAAAATTTTATAATTACTGATAAGAATTCATATAAAATGTTTCTAAATAAAATCCTTAATTTATTGTTTGGTAAAATTTAAATGATTGCTCAAAAATTAAACTAATCTTTCTACTAAATTTGTAAAATATGCGAAATGTATATTGGTATATTCAGTAAAACAATTCTAATAACAGAACATAATAATAGTAAAATCATAAAACATCCATTATTGTCATAAATTTTACATAAAACTCCTTAATTACAGGAATTTCAATACACAAATACAATCAATATTTATAAATACAATTACATCTCAATTCTAGATTTTTTTAAAATGTATATAACTTTTAAAATAAATTTTATATTTTACTTATAAATTTTTATCCAGTAATGTCTCCAATAAAACAAAATTTCTGAAATTGTAACAGTTATGAAATGTAACTGGATTTTTGATTCCAATGCAAACATACAGCCACTTACATACTTTGAAAAGAATACATATATTTTAAATAATCATTAATTTTTTATTAACTTTACCACAATATAGACCAAAACTTATTAAACTATAAAAAGATGCATATGGATTTTAAAATCAAGGAAATGGATTTTATTTATGTCGAAAGTACTTTCTTTATTTAATTATATTAATTTTCTTTGCTTCCATGCACAATATATCTTATAACTGCAAACCAATTATGTACAAGAAACTAAATAGAAAACTTATCAAACAAATTTGACAATATTTTAAATTTGTATGTTTTAACAGCAACTGATAAAAAAAGAATCCTTCCTCTCCCCTTCTTTTTTGACAGAATTAAATTTTCACAATAAAGAAACTACTAATAATTTTCACAATAAAGTTGTATCCAAAATAGATAGAATAAAATTTGTAATCTCATAATTTTCATAAAAAACTATAGTTTACACTGTACATTGTTTTATCTTTATTCTGAATTCCCCAAGTTTATTTTTCATGTTTCTTTTAATAAACCTTTTTATTTATTAAAAAATTCTTAATTAAAATGATGTATTTAAAAATCAATTAAACTGTCTAAATAATTTGTACATTACAAAGTGTATACTGTGAAAAAGATCCATGTTGTCAAAGTGTATACTGTCAAAAAGATATGTTGTATTCAAACATATCTTTTTATTTTTTACATTAAAATACCATAAAATTTTAAAGTAATAAAAATTTCAATAAATATCCATATCTAAAATAAATGTTCATTTTAAAAAATATAAACATTCATAATTTATAAATGAAAGATTATTAGAAAAAGTGATCCTATATTAATCAAATAATTAGAAATAACAATTTGTTACAGTAAATTTTAAGGATAAGACTTAAGAGATTCTTAAGGGATGAAATATTTCCAAATTTCTAGAAAGAGTTGATTCGATTGGGAATCTCATTTTCAGAACTTTATATAAATATGGATATAATTAAAAACTACTTATATATCTGAGAATTCTTAAATGATAGAACATGGATTTTTAATTTTAATAAAATGAATGCAGCAATAGCAATCTTACATTTTTTCCCTAAGTATAGGAGTATCTGATGCAGTTCCAACTTCCTTAGAAGCTTTTTCAAGAGCTGTGACTATAACATAAAAAAGGTGAAAATACATTGGAAATTAAACTACAAAATAAATTATAATGTTCAAGCTTATAAAACAAAAATGAAAATATATGTACATTCAAATATATTTTACGAGCTTGGAATTTAAAAGATTTAAATGCGACATAATGATTTTAAATCATTATTAAAATGAGGTAATAAAATGTTAGGAAACACATTTTCTGGTACAATATAAAAACAGCAGTTATAATTAGAACAAATAACATAAAACTTACCATTATTATTGATAGAAAATATATTGCAGCTTATATCATCACATAATTGATGGTACAGATTAATATCTGAAATGGTATAACTATTATTACAAAAGTTTACAATGAAAATAAATAAAAATCCTTATTTTTATGGTTTATTTTTTTATCATTGAATAGAATATACACATCTCTCTTAATTTCAGAGGGGGAAAACCTAAATTTTACTCTTTAAAAATTTATTACTGAGAGAAAAACATAACTCACAATATAATATTGTAGTTTCCTATTGTATTCTTATGTAGGAAATATTATTTATTTTCATTTCCCCCCTTCCCCATTAAGAGTGAGATTTTATTTCCTGTATTATTGAATTTCTTTTGAGACACCTAGTTTTAAGAATATGGAGTAACTGCATAACAAAAAATATACTTTTTATTGTTTTCAAAAATTCTCAAATTAAATACTAATATCAACAAAAATGCTTAGTTTTTCAATTTTCATAAAATAAAATTTTGTACGCATATATATTAATGGATTTCAGCAATATGCATATTATTAAAACTAATTAAAATGTCTAAAAATATTAATAACAAAGAAATTTGTTAACTGAAAATTGAGTGAAAAGAGCTTGTGCAACAAAAGTCTAAAAAAATGTAAGACATAGTTGCAAAATTGGGATTATTAAACAAAAATTCAGAATAAAGTTAGAATTATGAATGATTAGTTATATTCATTTATTAATAGGATTACTATTCAAAGATTTCTTAACAGAAGCTATTAATAAAAACATATATTTGACCATTTTCATACTTAATCAAGCTCATTTAGCAAGATTACTTTTTCTTAGAGAATAAACAACATAAGAAAAATTTCATAATGAAAAACTGCTGAGATTCAAAATGTCTTGGAATTTATTTTTATAGGGGGTACAAATTTCAGATGATCAAACATTAAGAATTCTTATGAGTGATTTAAATAATAATTTGGAACTGATCAATCAGTTTAAAATATTATAAAAATAAGTTATACAAACTGTATCATAAATGTTTCTAATACAATTAATGTTTTGGTTGCGTAGTTACTATAAAAAGCAATCAAAAACCATACGACTTAATTTGTTTTTTTTAAAACAAATTTATTTGAATTCATTAATATAAATAAAAACATAAATATTTGTAAAATTATAAAATGTAAATATTTTGATTTTAAATAATATCTAGTTTCCTATATTGTAAAAAAGAAATAATTAATATATTAGAAAATATGATTAAATAGATTACTATTCAAACAAAAAAAAAAAAAAAAAAAAAAAAAAAATGGCATTGTAGGATAAAATTGTTCTCCAAATAGGAAAATATTCACCACTGTAATTTTATAATTGTTTTCCATGATAACATACCTTTTACTTAATGTTTACAGAAAAAAAAAAAAAGAAATTTTCTTAAGTATAAAAATAGGAAGTATTTTTTCATGACTCTTTTATTTTTAATTTGAATACATTTATCAAAAATGAAGCTTATCATATAATTGTAACTATATTAAAATGTTTAACAATATTATGTAATTTTAAAACAATATATTCAGGAAGAAGAAAAAAATATAACATAAAAACAAGAAGATTCTGTGCATTTCAATAAGGTTCTATAAATTATCTTCCAATTTGCAACAAATTAAACCATATTGAAAATTTCATACTTACCGAAATTAGATTCAGATTGTGGTCTGGAATTTCTTGTTCCACCATATTGTGTATTTGTTGCACCATAATCAGGAAAATTACTTGATCTGCCAAAGGACATTATTTGAACACCTTGGTGGATAAAAAAGAAACTATAAATATCTACCAAAAATAGATAAATAATTTTTAAATATTTGATATAAAATATACATTTTACAGTTGTTATAAATATCCAGCTTAAATTTACAGCCACGAATCCTTGACAATTTAGAATTAGAAGAGCTTTATAAAGTGTTTAATGAAAGCACTATTTTTTTAAAAGTGTAATAGAAATGTCTCCACCTAATTCCATAAAAAAGGAAAAAAGTGCCAAGACTAACAGCATTTGAAATTTTAAAATCCTATAAATTTTTTTTTATCTATCTCCAATTTATATAAAACAGCCATTTACATTACAATTTTTGTTCAAGAACGTAACAACCCTGTTATATATATATATATTTAAACATTAATAAATATACATTATAATAAATGCAAACACTTAAAGGATAAAGTTTAACAATTTATTTTAAGAAGTATTTTTAACATAATTTTATGAATTTAAATGTCACTGATGGTAGTTTCACTTTCAATACATAACAAATCTTTCATTTTATAGAAAGGATATATTTACTAATATAGAAAGCTATTCTGAAACATAAAGAAATATAAATATTTATAAGATAAATTTCTTCAAAATTAATGATCTCCATCTGCTATTTTTGGGTGACTTACTTTTTAGGGTACTTCTTGGTTTTTATCCAATTTGGTGCTGATTAGGTAACGTTGAGTATGATAATCGTTTTTAATATGAGTGTATCATTGCTCAGTGTTTTTGATTCCACTTTGTTTCTCCAAGCACTTTTAGTTACAAAAAAACTCCAGTTTTTACCAAGAACCCTAAAATACATTTTTCCCTATTTTATTGTTTTAAATGGAATATGAAGTGTTGACTGATCAGATTTTCATTCTTATGTTATGCTTTTAACTATGATTAATGCCCATTATGCATCATTGTGACTCATACAATATATTTTATTTCTGTTTATTTTATCATTTATTTACCCTTCATTGTCATAGACTATTTCTTTGGAAATAAAAAACGAGGAAAATAGTGTTAGATTTTTATGCAAACTTATTTTGATTAAAATTAAAAGCAAGATTTCCATAGTTTATAGCATAGAAGGTTTAAATATTAAAAAAAGTAACATGACAAAATTTGTTAAGTTTTTTTTAGAAAGAATTGCAAAAACAAACAAGCCTTCAAATTAAATGTTATTAAACTTTAAAAAAACATTATAAACACTTAAAATTAGTATTCACTTTGAAATTATTAAAAAGTAATTATAAGAGAAAGTACTGTGAATATAAAAACTTAAATTAATCTATCAATATAATGTTCACAATCTAGTTATATATGAAACTACCTTTCCCAATAGAAATTAAGCAGATACATTAATATTTATTAAAATAACGATAATGGAATAAGTGTAAAAAAATTAAATGATTTTTTTATATGCATAAAAGGAAGTTATAAATTTTGTGTTGAATAAAAAAAAGTTAAATATTTTGAAAATATTATTGAGCAATGAAAATAAACCCAATAAATTATAAGGGAAGATTTCGTGAGATCTCAACAATAATTATTCTCTTACTTAAGAATTTTCTTTGATAGAATTTTTTTTAAAAAATAGCAATTAAAATTAAACAAAATTTTACTTTGTAATACAAAAGGGGATAATATACGAATAATTGTTATCAGAAAACTCTAATAATTTAATAACAATGTCTTAGTTAAATTACACGAGGATTCAAAAATTTAAATTAGATACAAAAAAATAAAAGGAAATAATTTTCAATATATTCAGAAAAAAAGGAAATTAAAAACAAAAAATATCGATTGAATTGAAATTCAAAACAAAAAGCATATACTTACTGAAAATTAATTGAAGTATTAAGTATACGAGATGGGTAGAGATAATAAAAAATCGATAGTTTATATACAATGTAATTGTAAAAGCGTGTTAAAATAAAATTAATTAACAAACAGTTAATCAGAACTTAAGAAAAAGAAATTAGGAATCATGATTGTTTATCAGGTGACAGACACTAAAACGATTACGATTATGCAATGAAAAATTTCCTCTGTTCAATTGATGTTAGGGATGTTACCCTACACACCATAAGTAGGGGTTACTTGATTGCTTAAACTTCTACGATTTTAAATGACATTATTGCAATTTAGCGTTAATAAAACATTCAGCTTGTGTTAGTTTTATATTAAATCTACAATTAGATACTTTTATTTCGAGAAGAAGATAACTGCGGACGGAAAACAGTGCTTGTTAATATGTTTTCTATACGTTCAAGCAGACTACGAAAACTAAGAACAAGAATAAAAACCATGAAAATTGAATGATAAATATAAACGTTTTTAGCACAAGCTTATATTCGTCCGCAAGGATCCTATGACATCATGTGCAAGTATCCAATAAACAGAAAAGAAAAGTGAATAGTTAAAAAGCATTTTTCTATAGAACGCGAAAATTAACTTTTTTATTTATATACCTTTTTAATTGTATGGAATGGAAAACTTTTAAGCACATCCCTTTCACATTTACTGTGACCTCCAAGTTTTCGATGTCGATATTAAATAACTTATTACAGAAGGGAGGCGGCAGCGCAGTGCTGTAGAGCGTATATAAAGCGTGTGTGAGAGCTTCAGAAAACATTATAGTGGTTAGGGTAATGCAGAATGCTAAAAGGAATAATTTATTCTACTTCCAAAAGGTCGGTATCTTTGACTTTCAGATCAAGGGTGGAAGAATTTCAGAAATGGCTAAATTTGTGAACTGCTCGTGGCCACTGTGATAAATGTACATATATCATGCATGGCAAAATGGGACTGTCCAAAATCAGAGATCTGGCAAATGTAGTAATGCACTACCGGCCATGGATGAAAGGGGTAAATGAAGGTTGTGGAGATGTGTTCAGGAGAATATACATGCTACCGTTAAGCAACTGAACACTTAGATGAACCTAGGGAATACAAATTTAGTTTCGCAAACTACTGTTGATAGAATGTTGCTGCGTCTGAGCCTCCGAAGCAGAGATTTTATTCCTGAACCTATGCTGATTGCTTTTCATCGGCAACGAAGGCTGTAATTTCGAAGCGAGTACCGGAAATGGACTTCCACCTGACTTAAATCCATTCAAGACCATATCGATCGGATTATTCGTGGCATGGATTCTCGCCTATGTAACCCAGCCACTGGCCAGGGCACTGGAGTCAACATGTCTCAACAGCTCAGAGAACAAAACTTCAAGAAACGAATTCTCTAAAATTTGCTATTAATCATTTGAAAGGACTTCCTGGCGTACATTTTCATCAAGATTTACTCTCTTTTTAAATGAAAAATGAACCTACCGAATTATCTTCTGCAGATTATCCTGAAAAAGCTTAATGTTATTCCCTCTAATGTCCTTCAGATTCACACAAATTCACACAGCAGCAAAAAGGAATGCGGGAATTGCGGTAGTAGTAACTTTTTTAAAGCCCTTTCTAGTGTCTTTGCCATCAAGATAAGAAATTCAAACTATTGTTCTGTTTTCCATTCAGAACTATTAGAAATTGAAGAGAGTATCAAGGCTAGTTATTTCTGCGCAAATTATACATATATCTGGATTCCAAGACTAACACTTCCAAGACTGATTTAGTATCGCTGACAGAGTTTCGATCTCTATTCTAGTCCTGCTGTAAAGGCTCTCCTCTTGCTATAACGTACAACTACAATGGATAACTTCGCACGTTGACCTTAGTGGAATTGAAGCGGTTGACTCCTTGGCAAAGTATGGAACTTTAATGACTTTAACATCTAATAACCTGACTTTTTTGGAGATATGCTCAAAAGGCAAGTCTACGATTGCTTCATTTTAGTGTTCTCTCCCATCTCATGACAGGTATGCTGGCAGGCAAACAGGAGGTTCTGTCATGTTTAAGTGTAGTAATGTGCAGCAGATAACATTATCAAAACTGATAAGTAGACAATTGAAATATCTTAAAATTGACCAAGGAAATAAGATTCATATGAATGAAATTTAACATCATACATTTTACCACTGGTTATAAATTTGGCATCTGCTCATGGCCCCTACTTAATATTTGAAAAAGAACACTTGTTTCGAAGTCCTCTTGTTTGGACTTTTTGTTAGTTCACGGTTTCATAGATCTAGTTTAGCCTGTTGGCTAACCAGATAGAATAAGAAACAGCAACAATAAAACTGCCAGCCGTCCTCCTTGGATGGTAGTCCTGCTGCAGTCTAAAACAACGTTGTCTCATGTCTCACTTTCTCATCTTACTGATACAAGTTGGAAAAGTTCACGAGCTTTCCAGAGTAGAGATCTTGGAATAGCGTCGCCGGCAATTAATAAATTCAAATCTCATATTTTGGTCTTCCTGTAACTAGCTAATATTCTCCTGTTGACACAGCAAATTTTCAAAAAAAGTAAAACAAACAAGAAAAAGAAAATTCTCTGAAAAGAAACAAATATTTTATCGAGCCTTTTATATCTAAAGTGAAGAAATGAGTAGTCTATCTCTTAGCTTCATGATTAGTGTTTCATATTCCTAGGCTATTGGTTACGAATTCGATTTCCGGTTCTGGCATGGATGTTTCTTTCTCTTTATGTTTCTCGGTTCTTTCTTCAGAGATGATGTATGAATGTGGCCCACCTTATAAACAGGTTTGTGGTGGTGTGGGTAATGGCTCCTTAACTTGGTTTAAAGGTGCCCACCAGGTAATGATAAATGAATGGCAGTTTTCGGCTTTATTGGGGTGGAGAATAAACCACCCAACTGTCACTGTTATTAAAAAAAAATAATAACAGTCTTTTAATTTCATTTTGGTCAATTAGTTTTCAGACTAATCTTTGGCAATTCATCTTTAACACGAATCCCAATTACATTGAGTAATCTTCTTTTGGCATACTATATCATGGTTTAAAAATTCAACGGAATTCGTGACACAGTTATTCCTTCATGACTTCTTTGATCACGTCCCAGGTGTTGTCTCCTTTAATTTTGATTATCCTGAAAGGTTCTAAATATTAGTTTTAAAATGCGGTCAGAACGGTATTCTTTTTGTAGCAACAAAATCGTTAAATCTATATGTGATTATTTTCACTATTTATCTGGACTTTTTTTTTTTTTTTTTGCAGAAAAATTCTACTTTTCTACAAATAATTTTTTACATATAAGCTGTGAGTCTTAAGATGGAGCAATTTCGAACTTCACGCAGATTGAATCTCCTTGAAATTTATTTAAACCCACAAGCCCTCCTTTTCAAAACATTTAGTATATTTAAATTAGCCTTTTGTCTGTTTTGTGAGTTTTTGTCATTTTTCAATATATAAAGCTTATAAAAAATCTGCTATTTTTTCCTTAAAAAAGTAATAATCTGATTATTTGTTATATTTCTTTGCTTCTTATATTTTGATTTCAACTTTTATTCAAAGGAATCTCATTCACTTTGGTTGATTTTAAATAATATGCATTTCGCATAAATTATAAGAGTGAAATTCTCAGAAGTGTGTGTTTCGGCAGTTATAAAGTATCTATTTTAAAACTTCTCATTTAACTAGCCCTTTAATATTTTTAAAATTAAGAATTATTAGTGCATGAAATGTAAGGATTTAATGGCTGTTTCATTTTTCGGATTTATTTTCTTCATGGTTTAAAATAACAATCACGTGTTTATCAAATCCGGAATGTGATTTATGAGTTAGCGGAATGAATGTACATTGTATATTGAATTCTCTCATTTTACTTTGTTCCGGATAAACATATCTTCCTATAATATTAATTGCTTTAATTTAATTAGTTAAATAACAATGACTATTTCCGTGACTTAGTAATGTTTCAAAGAAAAAATTGTAAAAAAATTTAAGATTTTCAATTAAAAAAAACATATATAGTTTATAGAATTTTGGAATATCATTAACTTTTAAGAAATTAAATGCTTTTAATTTACTTTTACAATTAGAAATTATCGTGTATTACTAATTAACTTAGAAAAATTTTGGAAAATATTTTGATTTTTAGTTTTATATTAATGAGTTAAGAAGAAAAGTGAGGGGAAATGATTAATAAAATTCTTAGTTAAGATTATGAAGGCAGACATTTGTTTATTTTTCACTACAATGTGAAAAAAATAATAGCCAAAAATGTATTTAAGTAATACTTGAATTGCCCCTGACATCAAATAAAAGAACACACGAGTAAGACTATTTTCTGATGCAAAAATTTGATTAATGAATAAATATCAAAAAATTATTATGAGTACTTATTAGATTCGCAAAAAAGTAATATTAATAAACAACATAGTGTAATTTTTATACAGTTTGCAACATATTGTTTTACCATAAATACATTTTTATGGAATATTTGATTCCCACATTATAGGTTTCTATATTTTTTGAAATTATTGCGAATTATTTATCTAATTTATTAAATTATATATTCGAATAATATATTTTTTTTATCTAAACTATCGATAACTATATATTTTTATCTACTAAATATGATATTATTGATTTAATCTTATTTAATCTAATTATATTTTCATTGATCAACGGATTAATATTTTATCGATGGAAATAATAAATTTTTTAATGAATAAGAAATTTTTTCATCCGAAGTAAAATATATCATTTTTTAATAATATTTTTTATTTATGTAAAACGTCTCAATGTTTAAGCTCTTTTATAAGCATGATTTTACAAAAATATTCTATCTTTTTAAATTTTCTTAAAATTTTACTCCTTATTAGGCAATGTGGTTATGATTTCAGTGTTGTTGTTTTCGTCTTATAGTTTAATATTGAATGATTAATTAAATTTAAGTACACAAGTAAAATACTTTTAACCCATATGCACAGGAAAAACATATGCTGAATAAAAAAAATAATATGAAATTAATACATTTTAATGAAATTAAATTAAAACTGTAGATAAAGATTTAATTTTTATAAAGTTCTTTTTTTGACTAGAGACTTAAATGTTTGTTTTAATTGATTTATTATATCATTTATATCAATTAAAGAAAAACATGGTAATTAAATAAAAAGAGTGCTCTCAAATATAAAAATAGGAATTTTATATTTAAAAACCCTCTTCAACGCAGTTATTTTTTATTCTATTTTAAAATAGAAATATAGTATGATTTTTCAATATGCTTCAACATTCATTACTGTTAAAAAAATTGTGCACATTTATTTTTAAGTATAAATAGTTCGCATATCTTAAAAAGTAATGAATGTTAAAGAGTAATGGACTAAAAAAAAAAAAAAAAAAGATATGTGTTTGTTAATAAACTAACAATAAATTTATGCCGTTCTTATATCTTTTACAATTTATATATATGTATATTTGTCAAAAAAGAATTATTTGTCAATTTAGAGAAGTAGATATGCTTATAATAACATAAATATTATTCTTATACCATACGCTAATGAATGGTTAAGGATTCTAAGTTCACTCCGCTATAAGCAAAATAAAATTCAAAGTAAGTTAATAGAAAAATATGTAAGTTAATAGTTTAGGAAAATAAACTTTTCTTTTATTTAAATAACATATAGTTATTTAAAATATTCAAAATAAAAACTAATATTATTAGTATTCTATTAGTTCTATAGAGGGCGCCACTAATATTGAAACTTAATTATCTTTTGGAATCATTTTTAACAAGACAATCATTTTTTAATGATAACAAAAATAAAATAAAATGGAAAAATATTATACTTTAACACGCAGCGCTGTTAAAAAATCCCTCCAATTTTTAAAAAAAATTCTTTTATTAAAATAAGAATGCGAACATTAATAGCGCTCACTATAAATATTGTATTCATTTTACCAATAATCCTTGTAACTTGATAAAAATTACTATTAAAAAAATTATGCACATTTTAGTTATTTCAAATATTTTAACTGTAAGAAAGCTCTATTATTTTATTTGCAGTGAATTCGGTTCACAGTTACTTCACTGTTGCCATAGTTATTTTTTATATTTATACAGAATTGCATTCAAATTATTTTTTGAAAACAATTACTCGTTTTTCTTTACCGGATCAAGGAAAAAAACTGTTATTAACCATTTAAATTACACGAAAGCTTAAAATTTCCTTTTTATACAAATTATAAATTTTAATTTATGTAATTCTGTTAAATGTTTTTGTTTTACAAATTTAATGATATATTAAGACGATTTAAAATATAACTTCAATTATAAAGTTGAATAGAAATTTATTCAGCTCAAAAAGTTGCTGTGAATTTTATGTTTCATTTTACATATTGTGTTCTATTTAAAAATGAACTTTCGAAAAATAGATTGCATTTTTGTAATTTTCTTGAATTGTTAAATTTACATTCGTTATGAGATCAAGGTAATTTGCAGTGTATAAGTATTTTCGTGTCAAGTTAGACAAATAACTTGTCTCAAGTAAATAAAGACATTTTTTTTACTTCGTTAAATCCTTATAGTCTGACATTAAATATTATTGTAACGTATGTTATCCTTGAACCGTTGTTTGCAAATCTTTCCGTACAAGTCAGAAGTAATAAATAATTTTGTGAAATAAATGTCTAGTTAACGTTCACAATCGCAGACAAAAAATTGCATCAGGTACATTAATTTTAGTTTTAGTACATTAACAAAGATCGTATTTACAATTGGCGTTGGGAAGAGTTTCGCGTCATAATTAAAGTACGCCATCCTCATTACGTCAAGAATCTGAAGATATTGAAACCATAGTGTTGTCCATTCTTGTTTTAACGCTAAATAGTAAACACCATTAAATAAATGAGCATAGAATCGAGGTTGAGTTTATTTTAAATAATTAAAAAAAAAAAAAAAAAAAAACTGCGACCACTAAGGTGAAACATAATAACCATATTGCATGTATGCCTTCAATTTAAGCACTTACTTGCAAAACCTAACATTCAATATGGAGAAGAGTGGTTTTGACTAAACATTGACTAAAGAAAAACGTAAAGAGAAAGACAAAATGAAATAATGGGCATCATGTCCTCAAAAACACAGCAGTTGTTGTTGTTTCTGAAATCCCCAGTTCTAGTAATTCTTTTGTCCGCCAGGAAACAAAGGGATGAGACTGCCTTGGAAGATCATGCAATTTAAAATACACATTAGTGGAATATTCGATACGCTTGTTTACTGTTTGACAATGCCGATCACGTTTATTGAATTCTATCGTTCGGATAAATAACGGGTTGGGAGGAAAATTAGCAACGCCACAGAATACGCTGCAATCCTACCATTTTGTTTTCTACTAATTTAATGCTACAATGGTTTTTCAAAAGTTTGGTTACTAGTATCACTGTTACACAAATTATATTTTCAATTAAACAAACTGAACCAGTTTATAGTTCACATAATAACCGATATTTCGATTGTTAACAGAGATTAGTTCAAAAGAGTTGTTAGCTGGTGTAAAAATTCCGTTAGAGTTTGTGACTTCAGCAAAAGTATAGATAAGAAGAAATTACAAGATATTTCAACAAATATATAAACAGCTCGGTGACTATTCTTTTTTGATTTGCTTTATACAACACATTTATTTGCTACTTGATATAAAGTAAAGCCACCTCCCCAAACCCATTAATACTAAATATATGCATTATTCCACAAATCAGTCGGTGGAAAAGTCAATGACCTGCACTCCTACGAGACATCAGAAACCCCACTAAGTTGCTATCATCAAATAGTTGGTCGTTTCTCTTTTCGTTTACGTTCATTTACTTAAACAGAAATTTATGCAATGTTTATATGTGTGTATTTAATACTATTGTAGAAAACAAAATAGTGATATTTTTTTTACAAACTTTTTGCGTGTAGTTCATTTAATTAAATAAGTATCTTAAAAGATAAACATAAAACTGGACTAAACGTAATGATATTTCAAAACTCTCTATTGTAATTAAATTTTAAGTAATTAACTAAACTAAATTTCTAATAAAATATAAAAGCATAACTAATTAGAAACTAGAAATCTTACGTTAGACATCTTTTCTGAATGAGCGTATTTAAATTTCTGTTAAAAATGTATGTCAAATCTTTCTTATATTCTGAAAATATTTGATTTGTAATATGGTATAAAATTAAATACTTGCCAGAAAAAGTCTGCGTACAAACGCACAGTAAACATTCTACAGAGAGTAAAAGTACATTATAGTGTCAACATTAATTCAATTTTTATATAATGATTTTCTTTAACAATTCCTTAAACACCAGTAACAATTTCAGAATTATAACACATTGTTCGAAAGTAATAATAATTAAATAATAATTAAAAATTACATAAAAAGCAGTCAGAAAAAGTTTGCATACAGATGAGAAAAGTCTCTAAAAAGTAACTTCCATGGAATGTCAACTAAATTTTAATGCCTGGTTTGAAAACCTTTATAGTTAAGAACCTCTTCCAATTGTTTAATCATAGAATGAATTAGCTTGCGGTTTCTTCAAATGAAATGTAATTCCATTCTATTATAATTACTCTTATTAGCATATCTTTCGATATTATGTTATGTTGCCGAATGTTGTGTTCCAATAAGTCGCATAGATGTTCGACTGGGTTTAATTCTCAAGATTGTATAGGAGTATGCTACTGATATTTGATATTGTACAACAACCAGAGTTTTACTTTGTGGGCAGTGTGTTTTGTATGGGCAGTGTCTTTTGGATCACTGTCGCGTTGAAACCAAAAGTCATCGTCAGATTCAAATTTGGTGCACTCTGTTTCAAATTTCCTTTCATTATATTTAGATACCCCAAATGATCTAATGTAGAGTCTATAAAAGTTAATCGATAAACTCCACTTGCTGCCATGCACCCCGAAATCATTACGCCATCTCCACCGTGTTTAACTGTAGACACAAAATTCTGCTTCTTAAAAGCCATACATTGTTTTCTCCACAACAGTTTATGTCTTTTGATGCCAAAGATACAAAACTTGATTTCAGAAGAGACTATTACTTTTTCAAAAAAAAAAAAAAAAAAAAAAAAAAAAAAACAAGAAGGTTTGCTAACATACTTACTGGTAAAATGTAAGCTTTTTGCTTATTGGCAGTTTAAATACATGACTTTCTATGAGCTAAACCTCCGTTAGAGCCAGATTTTTTCAGAATTTTTCGCATAGTTTCTTCATGAAGAAATTTTTTAAACCTATCTCTAATACCAAATACTATTTAAGATGCAGTTACATTTGGAATCAAACGTAAGGATTTCAGGATGCATATTTTTTCTCTTAAACTTAACTTAGATGGTGGTTTACTACGAAGCTCTAAGATAACAGCTTACACGATTTGTAATTATTGATTACTCTTTGTACAGAAGAATGAGAGTTCTTATTACTACTTTTCCAATCTCTCGAAGAGTTTTACCTTTTTTCCTTTGTCTTAAGATGATTTTCTTTTCGTCTGGAACTATCTCTTTTTTTTTTTAGAATTCATTTTAAGCCTACTTGTTTGCAAGTACTAATGTATCATATCAACAAAACAATGTTTTTTTTTAATTCTATTTGTTGTATTGCCACCAGAGTTATAATGAATAAATAGTAAAGCATAAAAGCAGTCAATATTTCATTTCATACAAGCTAACGGAGGCTAAAAAAAAATAAAGATTAATTTGCAAATATCTTTGTAATTTGTACCTGTATGCAAACTATTTCTGATAACTTTTTGGGTAATTTTTAATTATTATTATTTTTACTTTTAAACAATCTGTCTTATCTTTTTGAAATTGTTATTTATATTTAAGGAATTGTTAAAGAAAAGAAAAGCTTTATATAAAAATAGAATTAATATTGAAAACTATAATGTACATTTATTCTATGTAAAGTGTTTACTGGTGCGTTTGTACGCAGACTTATTCTGACAATTATATATATATATATATATATATATATATATATATATATATATATATATATATATATATATATATATATATATATATATACCTTTTATAAATTAAAAGGGATGATAGTACCTATACACAGTAATTAATATAGAACATAGGGCCGGATTCCACTCTAAGAGTCAGATAAGAGAGATTTGTGTTTTAACCTAAACTTTAACAGAGTGGGAGTGTAAAGGCACGATACCAAAGTTGCCTAATTCTATTTATTAATAAGTAAAAAACGAAAGGTGTATTTCCCAACCAGTGGAGTGGCAAATTTTACGCAAGTAACTCATGCTCTACTACGAAATGCAATAAGAGCAATCTTTGAACACAGATGTTAATCCCTGCTAGGCAGATTTTGTGCAGTAGCTGTTGAGGAAGGAAAATAAAGATCACTTGCTTTAATATTACTTAAAGATGCTTTAATATTATTTAACATTCAGCAGAAAAGGAGTTTTCAACATGAGCAATCAAAAAGTTTGACTTCACAGCAATCTCCACGGCTATCCGCACATAAGCAACAGCAGGTATTTTCTGTGAAAGTCTGGGCAGGTATCCTATATGATTATCTGGGAATCCTTTAAGTCATACAGGATTGTTTGACTGATGCAAGTAACCGTAGCTTCTTGGAACAAATGTTTCCTAGTTTATTGTAGGCTGTTAGGCTCACCATGCAGACAGATATATGTTTTAAGCACTATAGTGAGAGAGAGAAAGAGATCTAGAACATTTTTCTATCATTGTGAGTAATTTCTTGAATGATAGATACCTCACACTATAGATTGGAAGGCCCGGACTTGTGGCAACTTTTGACAACTGTATAACTAC
Organism: Latrodectus elegans; assembly: GCA_030067965.1. NCBI lineage: Eukaryota > Metazoa > Arthropoda > Arachnida > Araneae > Theridiidae > Latrodectus > Latrodectus elegans. Next base: position 105,555,765 of record CM057814.1, on the reverse strand, counting down.
ATACGTGGTTAGCATTTTGAGCACGTGATGTCAGTTTTTCACTTAATAATAATACACAGCTTTTCGGAATCTTTCATTCGCTTTCTCAGCATTGTTTTAAGTTCAAGTTGGAAACAAATTCCTCTTTTCTGAGGGAAATGAGGCCCTATGTTTTTATGTAATTATTCTTCTCCATATTCATATAAATTCTCAAAAATGTTTGCTAATACATAATACAATTTAAAGTTTAAGCAATCTAACATTTTATATCTTTCAAAGGTGGAAATTCATGTTAAATGGCTATAATATTAACAAGAATTGATTGCATTATATTTCTCAAAAATAATAATTAAGTTTATTTTCATATTTCAAATGGCAAACCATATTGAAATTATGTTATTTATTTAAATAATTAACATTATATGAGGGTCATTCGGAAAGTAAGTTTCTCACAGTTCCAAAAGATGGCTAGGCAAAATGACTGAAACGCAAACGTACTTGTAGGGTAAATTGTGGGTGTGGCTCACAAATGTTGCAATCTTAGTTTTCAAATAGCTTATATTAAAGTCGTTATAATGCCAAAGATGTGGGCTCGTATTTCTTCTCCCACTGTCTACAAGGTGCAACAGTAAACATTGAACATCTTTGAGGAACTTGTGAAGAGCCATTTAAAACAAGCGGCGTAGGATACTCAGTACTGGTGTTTAGTTACTCCACGACAACCCTTGCCCTCGTACGGCGAATTAAAAAAATATGTTAGAAAAGTTTAACGGGAAGTGTTTGACCATACATCCTATAGTCCTGAGCTAGCTCCCAGCGACTTCTACCTGTTCGTACACCTGAGGAAATTCATGTCACTTTTCCACAGACGAAGACTTGCAGACATCTCTGACATGTTGGCTCCATTCCCAAGTTGCAGACTTCTGTGATGCTGAAGTACAAAAACTTAACCAGCTGAATGACAATTGCTACTATTCCGTTCGTTCTTATATAAAGAATAGCTAAAATACTGTTGCATATTCTGCAATAAATCTTTCTGGGTAATCATGCTTTATTTCTCTTTATCAGCTATGCGAAACTTATTTTCCAGGTGTGGCCCTAGTAACTTTGAAAATTATAGTGTTTATAAATTTAATATGGATACATAAATACACATGTTTAATTACTTAAAGAAGTTTAAGGAATCATAAATGAGAGAAATTTAAATATTCAGCTTAGTTGTGTTACAATATTGCAGGAAATTATATTTTTTTACCATAACTATTGAGCTAGCTGTTAGCTAACAAATTTAAAAATCTATATTCTCTTACAAGATACACTAATGAAATTAGTGTCAAATTCGATATCGTAAAAATTAATGAAATACTGTTCTTTTTTTTTTCCAACTTCTATCTTTAAGTAAAAATCATTCAGATAAAATGTCATTATCATGTAAATATTTACCAATAGTAAATATGCTGAATTGTTCGAACTATTGAAACAGTTTGTAATGTTGAATGAATTTCCTAAAATATTGTTACTTCTTACTTACAAATTCAATTTCATCAGTTTCATACACATAGTATACATTTATTGCACCTTAATAATTTCGTAACTTTTTAGTGCTTAAAATTTTAGTCTAAAAGTTTTCTACAATTTTCAACGTAGCTTGCAATATATAGAAAAAATATAATTACTTCTTCATCAGGCAGAACAACAATAGGCAAATCACTGAAGCGCAATATTACGTTTCAGAGACCAACATAATATACAGTTTACTCAATCAACATTCTTTCTTTGATTTTGAACAAATATCGTGTAACGATTCCCCAATTCTATTTGGTTCTTTTTTATTGTGTAGTAACATTAAAGTAATAAAATTCAACCTTAGAGGGAAACACAAAAGAAAAAAATAATAAATGAAATTTTAAAATCAACTATGTGTGTTTCCCAATTCTTCATTTTCTTGGCTTCAAGTTCTAATTCAGTTTGAGGCCAATGTCGCCAAGTTCGTCTCCAGTAAGTTTTCAAGAGTGAAGAAATAGCAAGATTAGGTTATGTCTGAAGAAGATCGTAAGCATATGATATACACTTTGAGACTAAATAATAAAGCCGCTATTCTTTTTCCAGAATAAATATCATTTGAATTGTTTCTTGCTTGGCTGACCAACGGTGCAATGAAAAATTGTGTACATTGGTCTACGAAAGGCGGAAAAACAAAGCTTCCAAAATTTGCTTTGTCATCTTTCATCACATTAGAGTACGATTGTATTTTTGCCGCTTTATTATTTTCTAACTATATAATGAGATTGCTTCTTTCCGGTTATTAAATCTATGTTTTGCAGTGTTTAATAAGCTTTACTGATTGTGTCTTCTTCAATTACATGATTAGCTTTGTCGAAATGCGACGAATGTTTTGATCCAGTTTAGCACTATTTTATGTGTTTCTGTCGCTTTGGGATATTTATTAATCATATTAAAAAATTGGATACTGAATAATTTTTTATTTATTGAAGATAAAATTTAAGATTTTATAATTTACTAGGAAATATTTTAATGACATGAAAACGTACTTTTATTGTTAAAGAAATGAACATATTTTTATATTTTATTACTGAATCAAGACAAATACTTAAGGAAATCAAGTTATGGAATGAAAAATTAAATTTTTTGTCTCTAAAACTGTATGTTTCAAACTTTTAATTTTCTTAGAGTCAAAATTTGAAAAGAATCAAGATCATAAAAAAAATGCCCAATATCTATCTATCTCTATCTATCTATCTATCGATCTATATATATATATATATAAAATTTTAAGTATCAACAATAGTTTTCGATAATATGGCACAATTTGCAATTTGAATTATTTTGTAAGATTTATGTGCATCGATTTTGATAGATAAAAACTAATCATTTTCGAAACAATGTTTTTGATTCTATAATATCTTAACTACATGTTATTTTTTAGATTTCCTTAAATTCCGACACAGCCATTCATTTTGCTTGGCTCTATTTATTTTGAATTTTCTTACAAGAACGTCAAAGCAAAAGTTGCCAAATTTAATCCTCATCTTAACATCGAAATGAATCTTTAATAAATTATTAATTCTCACCGTAGATTTTTACAACTTTTTGCATTACTTGACCCATAACCGAATCCTGGATAACCACCATTATACTCTAAATTCCAGTCATTAAATACATAAAGATATTCATATCTTTTAAAAGATAATTTTTTTCTAAATTCAGTTATTTAATAACTTTTTTAATTGTTCAGAAAATATTGTTGTTGCCGTGTGACAGCTAGGCTGACATTATGGGGTGCGCTGCTCCACATTTGCAACTGAGCCCTATTTTGGTGTGGAGTCCGACTTCCTCAGTACACACATGCCATAGGGGTACCCGTTTATAGGGTAATTAACTATTCACACCCCATTCATAAAAGGGAAGGATAAAGACAGGATAGATAGAGAGAGAAAGCACAAGCCCGAACCGGGATTCGAACACAGGACCTCCCAACCCGCAGTCAGGCATGCTGACGACTAGAAAAGTTAGGCAATTAATAAAATATTAATATTTATAAATATAAATATTTTGATAATGTATACGTTTTCTAAGAATAAAATAAAGTGCCATAGTTAATTTTAGAAATTTTTATTTTTCTAAGAGACTACATTTTAGTACTGAGGAAAAAGATCTTTTTTAATAATAAAATGACTTTTATAAAACATGAGTAATTTCAGATGTCGACTCGTCATTTGAAATCTCATGAAGAAAACTGCAAATTTATAAATAATAGCTTTGCTTTTTCTGAGAGTTTTACAGGATAAATGGACCATTTTAAACTGTTTATTTTTTCCTTTAAATGTGTAATGAATTAGATTTTTTGTTTACATATTTTTAATTGCAAAATTCACACAAGTTACCAAAAATACTGCTACTTTTTAGGGAACGGAAAATTTTAAATCAAATATCTAAATTTGTATTTAATAATTATATTTAAAGCATACTTATTTTCTTAATAATTTACTTTTCATGTTTTTATGAGTCACTCCTTTACATATTTTAGAAATTGGAAAATATACTTTAATTTTTCTGATATTGTATATAGATTCACATATAAGATTATATTTCTAATATTAAGAAATTAAACTTCATTTTCTGATACAAATGAAAGCTCAGCCTTTTACTATATGATACATATTTAATAGAAACTAAGTCATAAATCTAAAAATTGTTTGCATACTACACATACTAAACGATTTATCAGTTATTAACGATACTGACCTTGAATATTAATGTGAATTGAATTAATGTTATTAATTCACAACAACATATTCAAGGCTAATTTCATTTAAATCTCCAATTTATTACAACTTATCTCAGTGAATAAATTTTTGACGAAACTAGAAATGGGAAAAGAATTATGAAAGGAAATTTGTTTGTTTAAATTGTTTTCGTTTATGTTGATTTTGTTTAGGGAAAAAAGTCAATTATTTGTATATGTATTATCTGTAAAGATTTAATTAATATGACAGCGCAATTTTCTAATCTATACTTGTAAATTTACTTTTCTTCATAAATTGAAAAAAAAAAAACAATTTTATAATTTACAATTTTTCTTGTCGAAATATATATCTAAAAGAATGCAGGACTGCCTATTGCTTCTCTTTAATTTATCGAAAAATTATACTTTTATGATGAGGAATTATCTCCAAACGCCTCACAATTTTATCCATTTCACAATTGTTTTAGTTTTACCTTATTAGTTATAAGAAAAGAGAGATAAAATATGTAAATTTTTTAAATTGCTCCATCAATTTCCAAGATAATAAAACAAAAGACAGAAAAATAAGTTTTTTTTTTAAATCAAGGACAATCATAAAAATGATTTATTATTCGGTGAAATCTAACTTTTAACAGACACAAAGAAAGAAATTATAACCAAAGATTGGGATTTTTTTTGTCTCTCATTTAAAATATGACTTTCGGGCCAAACATTAAGTGTGAAATATTTTAAGCATTTTTATACTCTCAACTTATAAATATTTTGTAATTAAGGTGAGTTTTTATTGGACTTTTGTAAAATTAAAGTCTTTGAAAATTAAAATTATTATAAACAGTACAAAAATAAATAATACTAAGATAATAAGTTTGTTTATTATAGTAAGTAAATTATTTGCTTACTGGAATAATAAAATTGTCTACTTCGAGTTTTGAAGAAAAAATAAAATCGTGTTTATTTCAATGAAAGTAGTTTATGATATTGTGGCGTAAGAAGCTGAGTAAATGATAGCATAACCTCATCTTTATATTTATTTTAATTTCTCAAACATAAGAATACAAAAAACGATTATATATCATAAATACCGCTCTAAATCATAACAAATATAAAATCCTTCGCTTCTTAATACATCTGCAACAATTGCTTTTAAATTCCCTCTTGGAAATTTTGACTCTCTTGGAAACCAAAAAAGTTAATTCACTTTCTAAGGAATCCCCTCAATAAGTGAGTTCAACATTACAGTGTCAGTGTGTTCATCAAATAAAAACTGATTCAAAAAATATAATTGTAGAATTACTAGTTTCTATCCTTTAATACAATCAGAAGGTTTATTGCTTGATGTGATTTTCATAAAGAAGAATTTAAATGAATGTAAAATATAAAAGCAGTTTTTGATAATTAAAATATCTTCCATTTTGATTATTTCTATAAAATTTAACATTTTTTGATTAGCTCGAATGATATTTTGAATACGATGAGTCATCCCGAAAGAGTGATTACCTTATTCAAATGTTTTCAACCCTTTAAAGGAAGTGAAATCGATTTAAAAACAGATTTACTGTGCACTTCACATATCTTTCCGAATCCTTTTTACACTTAATTTTTTACTGTGTAATAATTTTATAGAGAATCAAAATTTCGTACCCACTTTACTATTGATTATATGAGTATAATAAAGATAATTATTTTACGTAATTTTGAAAGTCTAAAGCTCTATGAAAAATTTTGTATGTCTAATTAATCATCTACATTTAAATTCATTGTTAAATGATTTATATTAATTAATGTTTTTGTTGGAAGGGAGAAAGAAATACTCCTCTGAGTTTAAAACTCACCTGTAAATATTTTTGGACTTCAGAAAATTAAAATTTCAAGTATAAATTCCTGTGGAAACAAAGAGTAATGGAGGATAACATAGAAAAACTGCAAGTCTAGCCACTAAGTTAATGAGAGAAGGCTTAAAATACATAGTACTAACTGAAATAGTTTAGCCTTGGCTGTTGGTATTTTTTGCCTAAATTTTTATTCTTATTTATTGGTAAGGCTATTTAAGCTTTTCATAGTCAAAACTTCTTAAATTCCATGAAGGAAAAGTTTCCTAAAAATAAAATTTCAAATTCTTTTACATTTAGAAGGACATTCTTAGCAATAAAAATATGACACTTAAACATTATTTAATCTGTAAATTTAAAATTTATACTTTTTTTAACATAAATAAAAAAAAATCAAATTACATATTGTTGTAGTTCCCGTAGGGAGTAAATAAAGGAAGCACATTATATCTTTCTGAAAGCTGTTGAGAATTTCATCAAATAATTTTTCGCTGAATTCGTTGATGAACAACATTTTAAAATTTCTATAACGAGGTAAATAGTTCAAAAAATCAGGATGAGATTATTCAAAAATTGTTTAGTTGTGAAATATGACTTTTGATATGTGCTTCATAGAATAAGAAAAAATGAATGATTAAAGAAATTTATTCTTTCAGCTTATAGAGTAGAAAGGAAGGCAGGAGTGAATTGAGCAATTCATAAGACCACTTGTATTAAATCTCAATACAAAAGAATATATGCACCAATAGCTAAATAAGCATAGGAATTAGATAATTCTGAGTAATTTTAAAAAAACTTAGTAGGCTTATTAATAGTGAAATTATAGAGTGGGGTATAACACATCCCATGACTATTCCTGTAGACTAATAAAGAGTAAAAAAAAAAATGTGAGATCCCAAAAATATTAATTATTTGTTTCTCCTTCCGAAATAAAGGAGTCATTGTTTTAGCAATATTTGTTAAAAGACTTCCATGCAAAAGAATTGCAAAATTGTGGAACCAAGTGTGTTTGTAAGTCACACTAACAAAATTTCATTTTTAAAATGAGTGTGTGATTTATTTTTAAATTATAATAAATATAATCAGATTATTCGAAAGGTATCGAGAATTATCTCTAGGGGGATTGAACAAGGTAGACTAAGAGCCCTAATATTTTCAGATGCAAGGGGTTCAGAAGGTAAGTTACACTTATTCCACCAGAGATGGCTTCATGGCGAAAGAAGAGCGAAGCTTGAGCAGATAATAATAGAGTTCTATGGCTTTCAACAATAGCAATTTCTTTCGGATTATTTGAACCACTGCTACGTAGTGGAAAATGGCACGTCTTCTAGAAACTTGCTCCAACGTTGTAGGCCACGGAACAGTGCGTTTTTTTGTGGACAAAACCTTTAACGAGAACGGAGATTCATCGTGAAATTTCGGCTATTTATGGGGCACTTGCAATGTCACTTCCAGCCATTGTGAAATGGTGACAAAGATTCAAAGACGGTCACATAGACTTAACCAATGCGGAAAGACAAGGAATGCCAACAAAGGTGAGCACATCGGACATGATGGAGCAGGTGGGAGGCACCAGTAGTATAAGATTTGCTTCTCGACTTTGAATGGGAGGTCTGGAAGTACTCATCGTCCAATACAAATCTAGCTTCCTCCGACTCTCGTGTGTTCGGTGAGCTCAAAGAGTATATAGGTGGAAGACAATTTTCCAATGATGACCAGGCTCAGACATAGCTGTTCTAAACTGGCTCAGGGATTAAGGAGCGATTTTCTGTCGTTAAGGGATCGAGCCTTAACGACAGAAAACCGCTCCTTAATTGTCGTTAAGTGCTACGTTTCGACAAATATCAGCAGCAACTGGCAGATTATATAGAGAAATAGTGTATTGTATGTGTGTCATATTGAATTATAGCGCATTTCTCAGTAAAATGAGTTTTGACTTACATTGTTCGAATATAACTCACTTTTTGCAAGCCCCAATAGATATACAAATGTTAGTATTGTAAATATAAATTTTATGTATATACTTAAGGATTTCTTAACAAAAAAATATGAAGTGGTTACAAAACATTGCAATAGTGGAATCGATATATTTTTGGATCACTGTTAATGTACCTTCTTTAATTTCTAATTTATTAGAATAGCAATAAATTCATTAAGAGATACATTTTTAAATACATGGACGATAATTTTTAAAAAGCAAAATTTAAAACAATAGTTTGCATTTTAAGATTGACAATACTTTTGTTTAGAAAAATATAGGGTGAAGAATGTCTTCCCGTAACTAATTGTTTAAATAGTTCATCAATCATTGGTCACAAATCTTTATGCTGATGTTAAATCTGAATAATAAATGAATTAAAGTAGCAAAATGCATTTGTCTAAACTGAAATGTCTTAATCATGTCAATGATAACGAATGTAGTTTGATGAGTCATTTCATGTTAAATCCATTTTATTCATTTCTTAAGTAATTATTAGAATTTGTTATCCTTTCCAATTAAATTATAGTAATGTAGTGCAATAATTTATTTTGTGTGTTTAACAATACTCAACAAATTATCATCATAAAATATCATAAAAAAACAGAAGAAAATCGTGATCATTTCATTAAATGTTTTGCAGAAACAAGGTGTGAGAAGCTTTGTGATTAGAAAGGCAAGAAACTAATAATTATTTTGCAAATTTATGTCCTATTATAATGAAAGGAATCATAAAAAGATTGACAGATGTAATTTACTCTTCGTACTAACATTTAATTATCAGTTACATTAGAAAAGTAGAAGAAATTTTAAAAAAAAGGAGTTAAATGTTTACTTAATTATTGAATTATAATTACATACTAATACAAAAAACTTGAATGCTCATTTTATGTGCACATATGTAATTATTATTGCGTGGTTAAGTTCTTATAGTGATAAAAACTTTATTAGAGTCAACCTTCCTGTCTAGTGGTCAGAGTGCCTGACTGCGGATAGAGAGGTCCTGGGTTCGAATCCCGGTTCGGGCATGGATGTAGTTTCTCTCTCTATCTATCCTGTCTTTGTCCTTTCTGTGTATGAATGAGATGTGAATGTCTGCCTACCCTATAAACGGGTCCCTATGGCATGTGTGCACTGAAGCAGACGGACTCCACACCAAATATGGTTTAATATGGAAAAATTGAGCAGCGCAACCCCCATATTGTCAGCCTAGACAAAAAAAGTTAGAAATTTAATGTATTACTTAAAACAAATGTTATAATAACAGTGTGAATTATTTGTATTTAGGAAATATTTATTTAGATGAATTGTACAACTGTGCATAATAGGCTGCAAAAGTTATATAACAGAAAGATGTAAGTGATATGTATTATACCAACGTAATAAAAATTCACAAAATATTTTGTACTGATTGAAGCTGAAAGATATTATAATGCTTGAGAGTTATATTACTAGTATAAATGTAAAAAGCTTTAAAAAATATAACTTAGAATTTGGCGTAAAAGTCTTGAGCTGTCACGTTTTCTCTTAAATACATATGTTAGATTATACGCAAATCAAATTGCTTAGTTTAACATTTAATTAAATTTATTCATCAGTATCAGTATTTAAAATAACTTTAATCATTTAGTTTAATCAACTTCCTTTGAAGTATCATTTCCCTGACATTTGAAAATTAAATAAATCGATATATATTAAAACAAGGAAAATAACAAAACACTTTTTAAATAGATTAAAAAATAATAACTAGAATTTTTTTAAAATTCATCTTAAAATTTTAGCGTAAAATATAAATTGTATAAATTAAATGTGTACTAGAAATTATCTTGATTATGAAATTAAATTTTCTAACAGCACTAATTTAAATAAAAAGGGAATTTACTATTTAAAAATCTTGTTTCATTTTGACATAGCTTAGTAATAACTATTTCGATAAATATACAATAAATAGCAATAGGTTTCTTGGCAAAATAGTTTGTAGAACATTTGTCCAATAAACTCAAGAATTTTTCTTAATTAACTAAGAACGCTATCGAAAATCTTAGAACTAAGCAAAATTTGAATATTATTCCATACACTCATCGATTGTGGATCTCCAGGTAAAGCCTTTCACTCTACTTTCGTGTCAACTTTCTAACAAATAAATATGCATAAATTATAAGTTTTTTTCATTATTTTTTGCTTTATGTCTTCTTTGGTAGTGAAAATGGGGAAAGGGAAATGAAAAAGTGTAGAAAAAGAAGAAAATATACACATAATTTAGCTTTAGGGGTCATTGTAATAAATAACGACATCCTAATGACACTTAATTCCGAATTCAGAACTTATTGATACAATATTAATAATAATATAATTTGAAAGATCACGGAGATAGATAGTGACATTCCTAATGGCATTGAATTCTGAATTATTTTGATTCATTTTGAAGAACTTAAATTGTGTGGTTTATATTGTAGGTTGCTTCTCAGCTTCTCGCCAATTTGGCGTAATATTGTTATCCATGTTGATTAATTTCTGGTTGGTCTACCTTTTTTTCAGCGCCATCTTTTTTCTTCAAACATCCAAGAAAATAGGCTCGGAGAAGAAAATGCTAACTTTCGCCAAAGGGCTCGCTAAAGTTATTTTGCAGCTTGAATTTAGTACAACGTGTTGACTAAGTTTAGTACAGTATTGACGAATTATATAGTTTTCAAGGTTACTGAAATAAATAACGATTCCCCTAGTTAAATTTATTTTTGAATTCAGAATAATTTTCAGGTCAATATTATCGATATATGTTTATCAGCATTGAAAATAATATATTAGTAGTTTTTCGAGTAACTGAATATTCTGAATTCTGTTATTCTGAATACAAAATATTGTGAACTGAATATTACACAGTTGAATGTTGAACAACTAGACATATTCAAGAGATATTTGGTTAACAACGAAAAATCTTTGTTGAAGATAAGATACAATGCGTGATTGCCCAAAACACTTTTCAAACGTCAAATAAAATATTCCGAAGAATACTGCAATATAATTTATTTTATTTCTTCGTGTTAAAAACTCTTAGGTAGTTTTTTTTTACCTAGGTAAACTGGTATTAATAGCATCTACTTCATATTTGGTTGATTTGATTTATGATAAATATATCGTTAGAGAGCTATATATATTAATATAATTATTCATTAACGTTTTTGAATTTGTTTGTAGAAAATGTAACTAAGAAAGTTTTAAATTAAAATTGAATGTCTTAGTAATCGTTTTGAAAAGTATTCCAAAATTATCAAGAAAAAACACATAATTAGTGGCAAGAATTTAAAAAAAAAGTACATTTCCCTATTAGGATCAATTGCAACTATTAGTAATTGTTAACTGTAATAAGTTATATGAATAGCTGGTTTTAAAGAACTAATAGTTCATCAAGCAGAATGTTGTAATCAGTAGCTTTATTGCAATAAATTAATAATTATTTTGAATGAAATAGTTATTATTCTTATTTGAAATTTCTATTGATTGTCCTTCTTAACTCATAATACTGAGATTGCTGATTCTAAGAGTGTATTAGATACATAAAAACAATTTATTATTAAATATAATAAAATAAGTATAAAAAACCAAAGTGTACATCTTCAGATACTTAAACTGTGTCCAAAATCACATACGTCTCTCGTTTATAATTTAATAAAATCATACACTTTGGATAAAATAATAGAAGGTAATATTAAAATATAATTATTTAAAATTATCTTTTAATCTTTACCTTTACTAATAAAAAAATTAATCTTTACAAATTACATCAACGAGAAATTATCAAAATGAGAAAAGTGGTTTTTCCATTGTAAAATGATGACTTACTTCTACATCTTAAAACAATGCATAACTTGCAATTAATTTGGATGGATTGCCATTTATTAATATCTGGATAATGTCACAAATAAAAGTAATTTTATATGTCTGAAGAATAAGAATAGCTTTTGCAAGATTTGAAGCAAAAATAGATGACCAAAAAGTTGTTTATATCTTGTTTAATGACATAATTATGAGAAACGCGGCCTTCATGTGTGTTTTAGCAATAATAAAATAACAAATTTGTATTTCTTTACAAATTATTTTAAATTATCGATAGAAATTTCATCCTTTAATTGCACATTCTCAGAGTGGCTCGTGGTAAGTTACAATTTATAATCGCTAAAGATGGTACACAATGGGAAACGATAAGAAATATTAGATTTCACTCTATTAATTTCAAATTTTGTGGCATCAGTTTATCTTTAAGATCATGTGATTTTAAACGACAGAAATCCTTAAAAGTATCTATATAATAAATTGAATGGGAAACCTTAATATTTCATAGCATTTGCTAGAAGAGTGTTGCAATTGCAATTATCAAAAATAAAGAAAGAAAAACAGCCTGAAGAGAAATTATTGTCAGGTGAAGAAAAATGAGTCTTCATATTATTCATATGCATTATTTTTGCAGTATTTGCAATCGATTAATTTCATTATATAGTTTTTAATTACTAACAACTTTCTCCAGAAATAAATTTGAATATAAGCTTGATATATGTGGTTTGTTATAATATAGCTTCATAAGTAGGTTGATAATAACACTGGAAATCCATAATCTTCCCAAATGGCATTAGCGGTTTTGTTTCCTTGTACTTTTTCTGTAACTTAAATTAATGTTAACTTATATCGTGATAAATAAAGAAAATAAAAGTGCTGTACTTTGTAATGCAGTGGTTGCCAAAGTGGAGGTTCACGAGAAAATTTCGCTGGTCCTTAGAAAAATGTATAGTGTATTTACTCATCCAGGCTTAAATTATATTTTACGATGCATTGAAATATAATTCAATTCATAATAATAGGTGAAAAGTTATAAAAAGGAAACTTCATAAAATAATACGAATGTATAATACTAAAAAATTTATATTAAACCATTCTTTAATTGTTTTGTTTATTTTGATCCTTTTATAATGGTTTATTATAAAGTTTTCATGATTTGATTACAATGGAAAAATCATTTTTTTAACTGGGTACATTTTATGTGTTCTTCGAGCACCATTTTTTATAAATATATATTTAACACTTAAAAATCCTAACAGTTGTTATAGTGGATTTAACTTATGAATTTACTGGTCCGTAAAATGAAAAAGTTGCTCTAGGAATGAATTTATACAGTATACTGTTATTTCACTTCAGAGAAATTCTGCCAAAAATTGATTTTTGCACAAGTAAAAGATTTTGCTTTAAAGAAAATTTTGCTATAAAAAGTATAGTAGAATATCCAAAAACCATTAAATTCAGAAAGTTTTTAAAATTTTACATTTTACTTTTTACTATGCAAAAACAAATATAAAAGATTTTAAACAATCTTTTTTATAAATCGTATAGTAGTAGGTCTTTTTGAATGTATTTATTTAAACACATTATTTTGCACATCTTTCCTGGTGTCATTCATCAAGTTTTTGTGGTTTTCCTATCAATTATTCGGCGTTGCAACATATAATTTCTTATGTTATAAGATATTTTTAACGGTTAAAAGTTTTTCTCTTTTCTATTTCTGTCATTATTTTAAGTGTTTACTTCCTTTAATATTTTTATTCAAGCTTTTATATTTCCGTATTTATTATTTTAGTATTTATTAAAATCACAAAATAGTTTAAGCATTTTATTTCTGCAACTTTGGTTTTAAAATTATTTCAGTTTGAATATTCAAATTACAAATTAAATCATATAAAGTAAAAAAATAATGCAATGTGAAATAGGTTAGAGAAGAATTTTAATGTGTATATGGTTGTATATATATTTTTAAGTTAAATTCTTTCATTTTTTATGTTGAATTTTGATGTTACAACCAAAACAACATAACGCTTTTTTTAATATATAAAATAAAATTTTATCACTAGATTCCATCCTATATTGCTTGTAATTTTTCACAAATTATAACAATGTAGGATAGAATCTAGAGAAAAAAGTTCTTAATTAGAATTAATGTCACACTTAGAATTAATCTAGTGAATTAATTTAAGTGTGTATTTTATTTACAAAAATAAAATAAAATATCAAATAAAACTAAATTCTATTTTACTATTTATTAAATAGTTTTTTTCTCAAATTATTAGAATAATATAAATATTTTATTTCATTTCACTCAATTTTTTTTAGTGTCATTAAATAATCAATATTAAAAGATATTTCCCGAGTTACTTAATAATATGTACTGATTAATATTTCAAGGTAAAAATAGGTTTCAAAATATTACCAATAAAAATAATATGACAAAAATATTTATACTTCTTAAAATATAAATATCGATCAATTATGAAGTTAAATCCCATAATAACAAAGCAGTATGTTTAAAGAGTACGGACCCTGAACTGTATTTTTAAAAAGCAAAATATATAAATACATATATTTATTGTGTATTTTGGTAAAAAATAAAAAAATGTAAAGAAATATATGAACTTTTCGGTACTATTCACCAATATAATTATTACAGATGAAAAGTTAGTCAAATAAAACAGTAAAATAAAATAAAAATATTACACAAGACACTCTATAAACTAGCTTTAGAGACATGTAATTACATAAATCTAAAAAGAATTATGCGTAGAGACATATGAGGAACACAAGATACAAATATACTGAACAAATTCTATAGAGGTGATATATGGATAGATATCACGGAAAATAATTTAACATTTTTAAAATATTTTAATTTTAAATAAATCATTAATTGATAGTAAAATAATACTTATTTAAATAAATTTGTTTACTATATGCGTTGTTATTATACAATAGCATGCGAATTTATCTCTCAGGAATACAATATCTCTTATAAGTACAAAAAATACGTAAGTTGATTTAATCTTAACTATTATTATATTTTTCACATCAAAAGTATACGTTATTAATTTTAGAGTCATGTAATTATTATATCAATCTATCAGAGAACTTAAACTAAACCCACAGATTCGTTTTTTTAAAATAAAGAAATAACCTCAACCACCATCTCGATTAAATATTCAATCCCAAATTAGAATACATTTCTTTTCATATTAATGAAGATATCACCAGTTGTTTTTTATTATTAAATCTTTATGAAGATCATTTCACAAAGATGTCAGTAATCTTAATTTATAAAGTGATGAAAGAATATTTTTCTGATGTTTTCTAGATTTATTTGAATAACAAATTCTATACAACCAATATACAATTAAGTTTTCATTTAACGACACTTTTCATAAGTTTTCAAGTTAATATAAATTTATAAATAACTAAATGTCAGGAAGTTGCAGGTTAAAGAAAAAATTTACATTGATTTCCAAAACTTAAGGAAAAATTAATAAAATTATTAATACTGAAAATAAATAAGGAAACCAGCATTGTTTTCAATGAGCGATAGATATTCATATGCTTTAAAAAGACCTTCAGGTTTCAAAATATATACTTTGCATTATCAAATATGAACTTCAATTATGTGATGAGCGTACATCAAAATAGATTGAAAATTAATATTAAGATTATGATTTGAATTAATTTTCGCATTTCCGTCCTTTGTTCCTAGAGTGTATGAATCTGAGGTTAGAATTCCTGTTCAAAGACATTTTAACATACAACTTTATAAAATTCGACTTATTGATTTATTAAGAATATATTTCAAATTGATACGTTAAAGAAGCATAAATAAAACAGTTTGAGAACACTTATTCAAAAAGTATTTAGGTAATGATGAAGAATAGGATGATACTGTACTTACTCTATCAAAGGTATCTTTCATCTCTATTATTTAATATCAAAGGCATCGAGAAATGATATGGAATGTCAGATTCAGTTTTTATTGTAGAGTTACAAACAGTTCTTCATTTAAATGAATATTTAATCTTGTTGGTGAAAATATTATGCAAAATTGATTTAATTTACCTGAAGTTGATCTTCGATTTAAAATATAAGGTACATTACTAAAAATTACCTCTCTATATACGCTTCTAATATGTTAATCGGGTTTGAGCAACTCTAGCAACAGAACGAGAGAATTACAAAAGATAATACAGTTAAGTTGAATTATTCAGTTTCGACAAGGGAATTCAAGTTTCTTTATATAGAACATGTAGATAAATATTCTACGAAACTACCAAATTTATATCTGATATAAGATTGCGCTAAAAAATATTGAAAAATGCATTTTTTAAGTAATATTTTTTATTTTTCCTATATCCCTGATTCATTATATATTTGGATCTTATTATTTGATTTATTATTAATGAGATCATGCATTGACATTTTAAGAAAAAGATATTTGTCATTTATGTTTTTCTACATAAGAAATTTAAAATAATAATTTTTCGATTTCATTTTAATTATTTAAAAAATAGAGCTGATTTTTTTATCCTACTTTTTGAATGGCAATATATATATATAAATAAATAAATAAATAAATATATATATATATATATATATATATACATATATATATACATATATATATATATATATATATATATATATATATATATATATATATATATATATATATATATATATATATATATATATATATATATATATATATATATATATGTATATATATATATATATGTATGTATATATATATATATATTTAGAAAGAGAGAGAGAGAGTTTTTGCATTCATAATATATTCTCAATGAATAATGGATTCGAATTCAAGAATATTAAAAATTTTCAGTCAATTAAAACATTTATAAGGAGAAAAAGAAATGTTTTATTGTAAAATATTCAAAATAAATGAAACAAAATGTACTAAGAAAATTCAAAAGTGTTCAGATCATAATTACAAACTCGCTCAGCAACATATGATTTAATATTTTGTTATTATTCAGTTGATTTCACAGCACTGATCTTTGTCGTCCAAGGCAACCGGAACATGCTTATGGGGATACTTAATGATAGGAACATGGAAAGCATTTGACACATGAATACTTTGATGGTTTTATTATGCTCTGACCTTGTCGATTTTAATGTAAAATCTGCTCAAGAAGGATTTAAGCTCAAAGAGAGATTGAGAAAAAAGCTCTACCACGAATAGGGACTGACCACGTGATGGCTTCAGAGTCGTGTGTGTGTGAGGTGATCTTTCTTTCATATTTCAAAATTCAAGGTTGACTTGCTATTTCTCATTTGGCAACACTCAGCACGCAATTTATTCCGAGTGTGATCGGAGGTATTTCAAAATCGACATGTATTTTGGAGTTCAGACTTTACATCCATTATTTAAATTTGCTTATTAGTTTGGTCTCAAATTATGAGTAATGTCATTATTGTTATCAGGATTCGTGGTTTCAGCAGATTTATTTTCGCTATTATGAAAACAAAGTGAATCCTTCAATTTGAACTTAAGAAACTTCTAAGAAAATTAAGTTGAGAAGCTTAGAATAGAAGTCATAAAAAAATTAATGTTATTTTTCATTGATGAAAAAGTCAAGTTTTTATAAACTCTTTATACTATTTAAATTTTGAAAACATCGTAAAACCAGATAACCAACTAATGAGTTTATAGGAGTTCCAGTTTTGGAAATAAGAGTTTTGAAAAGGTATATCTGTAAAAATCGTTAGAGAAGACCAAAGAAAATTATCACTTTCTAATATTCTCATAATATAATGATGAGAATAGAGGGAGCAGTATAATGTGTTTTCAGTAAATGACATTTGAATATATAGATGACAGTAGAAAATTTCTTGCGTTTCAAAAAGCACAGGAAATTTTGCATTACAATTCGACTTTATTTGTCTTTTAAATGCCTTGTGGATTTTATTTTCTAACTTTATTTGCATAAAATTGATTAAAACTGTAAATGAGTTCTTTATTTTTTACTAAAAACATTTTTATTTTGTTTTTGATTGTAGGACTCAAAATCAGCATAAGACATTAATAATTTATTTCAGCTCGGTAACTATTTTGAAATTTTTTCATTGTTTGTGTATAAAAAAAGTTTTTAAATTGTTTGTGTTTCTATTAAAAAAGAAAAATACTTTTAAAATACTGCAGAAAATGAAAGAAATGTATCTACTTTAACAAAAATGGAGCAAAATGAGAGATTTATTTTTCATTTCTTATTTCACAATAAGTTATTAGTTTCCATGGATTGAAAATGAAAACAGAAGATAACTGATTTGATTGCATATAAAGTATTTCATTGATGAACACATATTAATTATTGATTTATGGATGCTAACTAAAAGGACAGAATATGTTAAATGAGAATATTATTTTTTGACCTTATTTAAAAATATTGATTACAAAATAATGAAATTTATAATGGGAAAAACAATAAATTTCAAAAACAAAATGTTATATAGGTATTTGTATATTGATAAGAAGATCTATTTTAATCAACAAAATATAAGGAACTCATCATTTAAATGAAACAAATCCACTTCATTACGAAACTTTTTCAATCAGAACTGATGTTTTTTTATCTTATAATTTGCATATATATGCTTCACTTTGTCCTCTATAAAAAAGGAAATCCATTCATACTTTGATGCACAATGCCTAATAAAAATAGCTCAAGCTATGAGTAAAAGAAATTTTTGGGCTATATTCATTAAATATAATAAATATGCATTGCTCATAAGCATAGGCATGAGAAATGAAACTTTAAAATATAATCAATTTATTTAATTTGCAAAATAATATGTCGGTAGAACGATGCTCTTTTGTAAATTTCAATGCCATATTGAGAATATTCATTTTCTTTTCCTAGTATTTCACCCAAAGATTCACAATCGAATGATTTTCGAATTTTTATTATACATTTTACTATTCTGAAATGAAACTTTCTACAGTTAATTTCATGACATATCTCAGGATTTTTGGATTTTAAATATAAATTATATAAGTAAAACATTGTTATATAAAACAAAACACCAAATAACTTTCATACGAATTTAGCCAATACTCAGTTCAGAAGATTATAAAGTTTATGGGTATTTAAGTACTCATAGGCAAAAGTTATTTTAAAAGTTCCTTATTAGTTAATGAATAAGATTATAAAATAACGATGAACTAAAATGGTAAAGCGAAAAAAAATATATAAATAAATTTTTCTTTGTGTTTAAAGTGTTGACTTTCAGATTTCCCATAATGCACTGCAAATCTATACAAATGAAAGTAGGGGTGAGAGTGCTGAGTCCGGTAGTGGAGTATTGGTTAGGCAGGGAGATGGCAAAAGAATATGTAGAAGAAATCCAGATTATTGCTTTGTTTTCCGAGCTGAACTTTTGGCAATTGAAGAGGCTCAAAGTTTCTGTGTTAAGGAGAGAATAGTTTCTGATATCTGGATCCTCAGGGATAGCTGAAGCTCTATGCAACATCTGTCTCAATGGTGGCGGCATGGTGACAGCATAACGACTAAAATAATCCAACATCTCACTGATTTGCAGGCCAATACTATAGTCTTCCAGTGGGTACAATCCCATGTCAATGTGTATGGTAATGACCAATTGGCCAAGGAGGGCAGCCTGCAGAATACCGTTATTGGAGACTGCTTGTCGGCATCGGAGATGACCTCTCGTGTCAGGATGGACATCAATGTGGTTTTTAGAGATTCCAAGCCTGCCCATGAATGGTACCAAGGCAAATATCCTGCTTCCGCTTTAACGTTCACGCACAAAAAATGCGATCAAACGCCTCCTACGAGACTGAGAAGTGGCCACTTGCTTGCTCAGAGACATGTTTCTGGTGTCAAGATTTACCCTCTCTGTCGCAAATGTCAAGAAGAACAGGCCTCTCCCTCTCATATTCTTCAGTGAGTCGGTTGTGATAGGGGTGATGTGGAATTAAGTCCGGTGGTGGTTCTGGAGAGGCTGAAAACTCATAGATTCATGGAGCTACTGTGATGCTACTGTCACACCAGTTGGAATAAGCAACAACAACACGTGTTTATTTTAAAATTATGTAATACATTTTTATAAGAACGAGTTGAAGCGTATAAGTCTTTATACAAGAATTATAATAAATTGTGACATTTTATTATACATTGACATTTAATTATACATTGACATTTAATTATACATTGACATTATTATTCATTGTGACATTTTATTTTATAATAAAGAGAAAATTTTTTAATATATGTTAGTCTCTAGATATATATATGAATGCTTCACAGAAACTGCTAAGCAGATTCTGATTCAAGCGAAAATATTATTCGCTTATTAAGTTCAATATAGCAAATATATTGAAACAATAAATGTTTTAAACTGTCATTCTTTTACTGTCAAAAGGAGAATATTTGTAACTATCTTTAATATTCCCATTCTATGATAAAATGAAGAGAAATATATTAAAATTATAAATATTCTTAAAACAGAAGAAAAGCTATAATTTGCATTTATCACAAGAATATAGAAGAAAAAGGAAGGAATATTTCGGGAAGTTTCTTCATTACAAGCTACAGTAGAGCTCCAATTATCCGAATTTCTGATCATCCGAATCGTTTTCAGAATTTCAGAAAAATAAATTAGAGTGAAGAAAAGAAGGAAAATGTAATAGAATGAATGCTAGAGAAGCATTTACTGGATTTGAAACTGCTTTAAGTAGATTGAGCATCAGCTAAAGTGTGACCATATGCAAATTTTCCCTGTCAAAGCGGAACAGCGACTTTGGTTACCCGAAAACCGATGAAGGCAGTGAAACAGTTTATTCAGAACGAGAAATTCAACAAGCAATGATTTCATTTATAGCACTATACATACATGCTGTATTAATATATAGCACTTATGAGTGTGAATACCTTAACTTATAAAAGTGGTACATTTTCATTTAATTGATTGAAAGTTATTTTTCTTTAGAAATATGTAGCTTTTTCTTCTATTTTCAACGTACCTCATTAATTAAAATAGACTCCTTTTTCAAAAAAAAATCCAACTATCCATATTAGGTCCAGTCCCAATTGATTTGGATAACTGAAGTTCTACTGTATTTTGAAGCAAAAAAAAAAAAAAAAAAAATTAATGGCAAATCAGGGTGTTTAATCAACAATAGTGAAAACGTCAAAAATAATATTGCTAAAATATTCCCCTTCTCAACAAGTCCCCCCAAAATGACTTATTTTTGAGAGCGATAAAATCACACTTTAAGACCAATCTTTGCCTTTTCTTCTTATCTCTTGAAACGCTTTTTGCACCTGTTTACTAAGTCTCTGATAATCCTATGAGTATTTGTTCTGCATAAGAAGCAGAAAAACGTGAATATGGATTTTGGCAATGTTTTCTCACTCACCACAAAAGCAACATTTTTTATAGAAACAGTGATATAAAGTAACTGCAGCATTTGGCATTGTAGCTCTAAAAATTCTTAATACAATAGTTAAGATGCTAAGATATCTAATGTAAGTACTTCGCATTGTATATTGATGGTAAATGAAAAATTCGAAATGAATTCCTGTAAATGATACTAATTCCAGAAAATACTTATTTTTATAAGAAGTAGAAATAGGGTTCTAATTATCATAGTAAGGTACTGACATACATATTTGCAGTAAAACTACTTGTTGCTTGTTATGCATAGCTCAAGGAATTTATATAAAGGACAATTTAAGGATAAATCCTAAATATTTTCTATATTTCCATTATATACTTTTAATTACACTTATATAATATATTTATTAATTTACACATTAAGTATATTTGGATCTAAAATTTTATAAGAATGTTTGTGATTTTTTTGCATCCAGAAATTACATAAAATTAGTTTTGTCATTTCCCATGTTTTGAAATTTTGAAACATACCTAAATATATATAAGAGATTAGTCTCATACATTTTCTACAAATGAAAAAAACTACTTTCTCAGAAAGAAGTAAGACTCCTAAATGTGACAGTCTCTGATAGCTCGACAAGTGTGATAGCTATTTCAGGAAAAACTTACAAATGGCAATCAAACTTCACAACTAGCTTATTTTACAATTTGATGAGTTAAGTAATACTTGTGTAATAAAAAATAAATTAAATGAATGCTATTTTTATTGCTTTCCATTCACTACTCCTTATCTTTGTTATATCGAGACAGCCTATTATAAATCGAGACAGCCTATTAGTTATTATTATCTACATTTATTCGCTAAATTATGTCTTAAGTTGTCAGGTAAAGCATATCACAAACAGGTGGTTAGTTTGCTTGAAAACCTAAGAGTTTATTTCTCATGAAAATATTGTTAAAAATTCAGAAAGGATAGGAAACTGAATTTATTTTTTTAATCTGAGAAATGAATTTCAGGTCTGTAAGATTGATTTACATTCGTCACTTCAGTCCATAATAAATATTTTAATTATTAAAATCTAATAGCATGTTATATGTGTGTATTGTTTTATCTCTTAAATTATATTTAAAACTAACTTACTAATTAGAATCTTTCATAACATTCCATGTTTTATTAAATATAAGCCATGTGATACATCCATGAAAATGGTAATCTAAAGATATGACACAGGAAAAAAAATGTGTTAATATTGCTTGCATAAATAACTGCAATAAAATAAATGACAGAAAAGCTGTCAAAAGAAGAATCATTTTACAGTTCAAGGAAATCATTCAAAAATTATTCGAAATCAAAGTTTATAAATAACAATTCTTTAACAATCATTTGACATTTGATGATATTTAAATCCTTCTAGAGACACAAATTAAAATCAAGATTCAGTTTTAAACATATTATGATCTCTGACACCGATTTATTCTTTCATACTTGATATTTCGACCCGTCAGACCTATTTTTAAAATTAGACAAGCCTTGCGGGTCCTCACATTGCTACTCTTTTGTCTCGTAAAAGAAGCAGATTTGCGAAGAGCTGTTTGTTATGACCTTTATACCCCTCGATAAAACGATCTTGCGAGTTGAGGAATTGCCATCATCCAGCAAATAGAATTGCTTTATAATTTATTACCTGAAACAGAATTGAGTCTTTATTTAACGAGGTGGGGGAGGGGTTCCTCATTTTACAGCTTAAAGTCGTAAAATTGTTCTTTACGATGAAATTTGTTTAAAAAGATTTAATTCAAAAAATTAAAAATCAAATTAAATAAATTAAAACTGATAAAACTTTAGTTATGGTTAAAGAGGGAAAATTCTTTTCAAGAAAGAAGAATGAGAAATTTCATTATGTGGTTTTTCCATTTCAGAAGTATTCTTTTAATATTTTGATATAATTACCACAATTACTTGTTGTATCTCCTTGCATATTCGAATAACTACATAATTAGAATAATATGTGTGATTTCAATTTTTATTATAAAACAAAAGTGAAAAAATTTTATTTTAATTAATATGTAATCTTAAAAATGTTATTTGTAATAAATCTAATTATTTATTGTAAAAAGCTTTTTAAAATCTTCTTTCTATTGGCTCTATTCCTAAGCTAAAATTTACGAAAATACGATTTTTTATTAATATATATATATATATATATATATATATATATATATATATATATATATATATATATATATATATATATATATATATATATATATATATATATATATATATATATATATATATATATATATATATATATATATATATATATATATATATATATATATATATATATATATATATATATATATATATATATATATATATATATATATATATATACACACACACACACACACAGACAAAAGTTTGATGTACCTTGAAAAAGTCAATTTTGTATCTTTTTAATAGTTAATGCCCCAAGAATTATACATTTAGTTTTAAATTAAAGCGTAGACTTTGTAAATATTGATTTGATCAATGATAATAGATAAAGTATCCCGTAAAATAGTGCAGAATTACACAGTAATAATTAATATTTTTGTTTTTAAGGATACACACATTGTTTTAGAATAGTGGGGAAATTTAAAATATTTCTACAATTTTGTAGTCTTTTGCAAAAATTCGCACGAATAGAACTTATTAAATAATATCATTGATTCTGGAGTATACATTACCCTTTTTAGTAATGTAAAGAGAAAAATGAGTAAAAAGTATTGTACGCGTTTATTCAGTAGAAACATGGTTTGATTACCACAATTATGAGGACCATTCAAGCTCTTTTGCCATGCTTGGAGAAAATGAAATTTCATCGCATTTTTTATACACTAAACAAAGGCTTCTGTCGCCTATAATTTTCCGAATACAATTTACGCGAAATCTGTGCTTCTTCAGATTCTCATTTTATATGGGCTAGAATTAGATGTAACAAATATAAATGGAAAATTATCTTGAGGCATTAAAAGGAAACATTGGATTGTCTTATTCTTTTTTTTATCATTACAACAGTACATTTTTTTAAAATGAAACAACTGAAATAAAGGTTTTGCTCTAAATTTGACATTTTATAAAGATTTTGTTTTAAAAAATTTCTTATGAAATTTACTTCAACTACTGCCTTTAAATTAATAATGATTTGAGTAAATAGTATAGATAAGATAGATCACATGTGTGATAGTAAAAATACTAGTGTAATATCACTAAAGAAATTCTAAAGACCTGTTTCAACACTTAATATGTTTTATCATAAGCCTGAATTAAAACAGATAATTTAATGAATTGGATTAAAATTATTATCATACAAAAATCGTCCAATTTTCCATTAAAGTTAATCAGCGAATAAGACAACAGTAGAGCTTCAATTACCTGAATCATTGAGACTGGACCCTATTCGAATAATCAAATATTCAGGAATTTGGATTTTTAAAAAAGGATATATTTTAATTAGTTATTGTACGTTAAATGGGAAAAACTACTTATTTTTAAAGATAAATAACTTTCACTCAATTAAATGAAAATATAGCAGTTTTACACGTTAAGGTTCAAATAAATGCTATAAATTAATACAATATATATATATATATGAACAGTGCTGTACATTAATACAGTATCTTTATACAGTGCTATACATTAATGCAGTATCTGTGTACAGTGCTATACATTAATACAGTATCTATGTATAGTGTTATACATTAATACAGTATCTATGTACAGTGCTATACATTAATATATCTATGCTCAGTGCTATACATTAATACAGTATCTGTACATAGTGCTATACATTAATACAGTATCTATGTACAGTGCTGTAAGGGAAAGTCATTGCTTACTGAGCATCTCGGTCAGAATACGTAATTTCATTGCCTTTATCAGTTTTCGAGCAGTCAAGTCGCTCATTTAGAATTTGCACATGGTCATACTCGCACTGACACTCCATCCATTTCAAATCAATTTCAAAGTCGGCATATACTTCACTAGCTGATGGTCCCGTACCTGCTCTAAATTTGACATTAAGATCATCTTCAATACTTTAAATAAGTTCGAAACATTTGCAATTTTGCCAATAAATAACAAAGCAAATTTAGGATCTCACTTATAATCCATTCTCCTTCCTCTTCAGCACAAACTTCTGAAGATCTAGGAATTTTCAAAAGAATGCTTTTGAATTCCTCAAGTGACACATCTGTTTCTCTCTCAATCTTATCTCTTTCTTTCTCTTATTTTTCCTTTTTTTGAGATTTGTTTCATTTTCCTTCTCTCCCTCAGTTTAATTTACTTTTCTGAAAGTTTTATAGGGATTCGGATAAATGGACTTTGTATTATTAGGGTTTTACTGTATTTTCTTTTCTCAATAAAACTCTAAGTGCACGTAATACTACTTACTAAAATAAACGGAAGTGAAATATTGAAACACGCGTACAAAACAATCTGGAGAGTAAAACATTGTCTGTAAGAAGAATTCGAGGCTAAGATACACATGAATAAAGCAACGTGATAAATACATTTTTCTGAATTTTACTTAAGATTCCCTCTTCAAATTTTAGTAAACTTTTTATTCACCATTTTAAATAAGACAATAATTTTAATGTAGTAGAAGTCCAATTATATCCAAACTTCATCAATCTGAATCGCTTTCAGAAAAATAAATTAGATTAAAAAAAGAAAGAAAAAAGATCAAATGGAAGCACTTCAAGAAAAAGAAATGTAAGAGAAGGGAGAGAATGACAACTAAAGTGAGAAAGACGTATCACTAGAGGAATTAAAAATTTTTTTTGAAGATTCTTTGATGTACAGAAGCTAGTGCTTAAGATATAGGAGAATAAATTATCTGTTAAGACCTGGATTTTAAACTGCAAATGATGGTAAAGTTAATGAAAGTGTCGAGGAAGAAGATGATTTTAATACCCAATTTTGAAGCAAACACGGGACCATCAGGTAATGAAACATTTGCCGACTTAGAAAGTTCTTTAAGTGGATGGAGCGTCAACCCGTGTGTGACCACAACTATCTTCTCTTTGTCAAATGAATGTAAGACTTGGCTGCTCGAAAGAGGATGAAGGCAGTGATTTTCATTTACAGCACTGTGCATACTTTATTGATGGACAGCATGGTAAGTACCATAACATGAAAAGTATTTTTTTTTTAATTAATTAATTTTCTTTAAAAATATGTTGTTTTTTCCCCATTTTTAACATACAATAATTAATTAAAATGGAGCCGTTTTTGAAAAATTCAGTGGACCCGTTTTTTTTACAATCCGAATGCGGTCCAGTTCAGATTGATTCGGATAATTGGAGTTCTACAGTGTTTTCGAAACAATTCTTCTACTAGGAACTTTTCGGTATAGTTTATCATTAGTAATCAACGAAAAATACACAATAAACTAGTTTCTAATCACTTTAGTCATATTAGATTCAAATCTTATTACAAAAGAATTTTCTTATTAAGTTTTGTTAGGTTTATGTTTTTTTTAATGAAAGTCAATTTTAAATGGCTGAAATATAATAACGAAACTCAATTTAACTTGAGAGAAGAAGAGACAAAAAGGTACGAAAATAGAATAAGTTAAATATTCGTTGGCTACAAGTTTCACTTACGGTGGTTTGAAGAGTATTGTAATAGTTTTGGACATCAAGTATGATCTCTGGACTGATTTAACTAGGTTTTCTAAGAATAATATTGTCTGCGGAGAAACGCTCTGCAGCTTTAAAATCCAGAGCCTCATAGAGATATGAATGCCAAACATCAGTCTCAAAATCTGGTTGCTGTGTCTGGGACAATGATATCTAAGTATATTGGATATGAAAGGCTAAAAGGAAGGGATCTTTAGGCCTGAAATTTAGAGATGTATGTTCTTCTAACGGTGTTTCCAAAGAAAACTCACCTTAGAGCTGGGAACACAACTCTTGAATTAATCAAGATTGCCTTATTCTTTCAGTGATAACTCAAAATTCAGCATACAAAGTTATTTTCAATGATTTTTCATGTGAAGATAGCCTATAAGACGCAGAAAACACATAAGAAATCCGTCAATTTGGTGACATTAGCAGCCTTGCATTTGGAAGGTTTGCTCAACGGTAATCTTTTGCACATAAGCTGTTGCATAGGGAGGGGTCATGCTGAATAGGCTCTGCTGCTCTCCACTTTCCTTGTTCGTAAAATGACAGCAAAGCAGTATAGGGGTTAGATTCTAGAATACGTCGTAGGATATTGTAGAGGAAGTGTAGAAGAACAATTTGCTTTTACGGGTGGTAACGCCCGACTATTAGAGTTGTATTTGCGGTCGATTGTATACAGCATGTCGATACGTAGAAATTTGCCATATTCTGTGCCTAATGATGTCTCTAGATTACATAATCTATGATTTACCATGGGAAAAATTACTACACGTACATAATTTCCTTCCAGGATCCATTAGATGTAAAAATTGATGCCTTCGGAAAAAACAGGAACTACTACTATAATCAAATCAATAAATAGCTTTTTTAATAATATGAGAACTCGTTATGTGACATTTGTATAATTGTAGAAAGTTACCACACACTTCTTATTAGAGAAAATTATAAAGAATTCTACAGAGCCAAAATGATTAAAAAATACGTCATATTAAGCTATTTCTTTTGATCAATATTGTTCTCATTTGCATATCATTCTAAATTCAACTTCTCTACAATAGTGTTTGGTACTATTTTTCAACTTACAGCATTCATGTACTAAATTTCCATGCATTGAAACCTATTTTCTGAACAAAATATCGCATTTTCTTATGTTTGTAATCTTAATTTAGAACGCCAATGTATTAATTTCAAAATGTAACTGTTTGTGTCAAGAGAGGATTTGAACGATTCATAAGAAAGAGAATTATGGGAAGTTTTAATTTGTTATGTCGAATATTTTTTGTTTTGATGAATTTGAAGACTTCCCGATTTATGTATCGATTCACTTAAATTATGTTTTACCGCTATGACTAAGACTGCAGGTAACAACATAGAAAACTCTAACATCATATTAAGTTGTTTGTCATTTTCTTTCCATTTGAAGTTTGAATATTGATAATGTATAAAATAATAAATGTGTGAAAACGTATGTTATATAAAGACATTTGGTAAATTTTTAATTGATCAAAGATTATATTTCTATATATTTTCTTATGTTTTTATTGCTTTAAGATATTAGATTTATTTTATAATCTATTTGTATAAAGAGCTTTTATATAAATTACTTATATATTATCTGATTTTTGATATAGATGCCGTATAATCCAGGATGCCAAATTCTCAGATTGGTGAATTTTTGGCAGATTTTCTTATGTAAGTGGCAACCCCTGGTTTTTATTACGTCATAGATATGGAGACCTATAAGAACTATGGAGAAAATTCTATTTTGGCAACACCAGTGTTTACACCCTCACGCACGTCATAATACGTCATCTCGGCAACATTTCTTCATCGCCAAAAAAAATTTCAGAACTTAGCATCCTGGATTATATAACATAAAACCGATAACTTAAAGAAGGTAAAGTATAACTTTACCTTCTTTCATGAGATAGTTTATTTTTTTATATTGTATAACATAAATATTTTTTATATTATATAACCAATTATATAACAAACCGATAACTTAAAGAAGAAAAGTATAACTTCATTAGACATTTAAATTTTTTTAAAAAAATGATGCAATACGAATTTCATCCATGCAGATGAACACTTGGTTATTGTTTATCGTTTATGTTGTTATTTAGGTCTAAGATACTATTAAAGACATTCAAAGTTGAAACTCAAATTGGTTGCTTAACTTTTTATATATTTTTCCTTGCAAAATTTTAATCGTTTCACTACAAGCCATTTAATTATTATATTTAGTACGAAATTTCAAAGCGTCGTGGTGCCACTGATTTAGAATTGCAATTATGAAATAACAATACATCATTAGCTAAGGCAATATCCAAAATCTTCCTCAAAATACAGTTGTAATGCTTAGATTTATTACAAATTTCCATAAATTTATTAAAATATTAAATATTGGTTATCTTTCTCATAAAGCGTATAATTTCTTAAAAATTCCATCTGAAAAAGGAGATAAGACTACTTATCGTCAATCATTTGATTATATACTGATGCCTCTGCAATAAACGACGTTTTGAAGGCTTCTATGACGAAACTAGTTAAATTGTCGAAGTCTTGCGACAGACTTAGTCACCTGTCCTAACCTTGATTTCCAATCATATCGTGGAACAAATGAGGAGTCAACAGCTAAAATATTTAAGTACACATTTTACGAAAAAGAAAATATCCATTCGTAAATTACACCTATTGTTTTCCTGCAGCATAGTAGATCATTTTCTTCTTAATGTTCTTAATTGTTGAGCATCATCTAGCTCACACAATGAAATTCCAAACAATAAGAACTTATCGAAAATGGAATCTCCACCTTTTTCATTATTAAGTAAGAAAGGTCACATGTGCTGAAACATCTTAAATATTCTGCGCATTTATATTTTGGGAAGAACTGATAGAAAGCGGTTTTTTTATTTTCTGCTGAAGATGTCCTCTAAAATCTAGCTAAATGCCCTTCGCAAAAAAATTGAGACCGCACAATGGAATTGCAGCCATCCATGCATGCCACGAAGTAGTACAATATGATAATCGAAAATTTTCCTGAATCGCTTCGGAAACGATTGGGGAGAAGATTTTATTTTTATGTTTCTTCGAAGGAACATTTTTCTTTTCGTAAATTAAAATGTCAATCAGATTTTCATAAAAGAGAAATAGCATAAAAGAACCATAAAAGTACGGAATAACCTCTAATAGAGTCCTTAGAATGCATTCTTGTATTCGAATTTTATTTTTGTATGTATTTTTATTTAGGGAATTTTAGAAAGGTAGACAAAAAGAGAGAGAGAGAGAACTTAAAAATATGCAATTCAATTAAATCTTACGTAATAGAATTCGCAGAAAATTTTAAAACCACATTAATTAGAATCATTAAATTTTAATAGTTATGAATAAGAATTAATAACATACTCATTACATAGGTAAAGTGAGTTTTTTTAATTGAAAATTCGAAATGATGTATGGGCTAACTTCTGGCTGTTGGTGGCATAGTTAGCGTCCCTAACTTCGAAGCAGTAGGTCCCGGGTTTGAACATGGAGATTCCTTTCTCTGCCTGTGTGTGTGTATTTCGATGTTCTTTAATTTTTGAGGCAAATATGGCATACCTACTGTAAAAAGGTGCCATTATCTTCACCCTTTGTAGCGCTGAATATGATTAAATTCTAAAGTGCATCCGGGAATTAGAAAAAAATATATTGGTTAATTTATAATAGTAAATTAAAAAAAAAGCAACTTAAGGGTGTTTATTTTTATAAAGTAAAATTGAATCTTATATAAAGAAAAATTTAAATGCTACATTAATATTTTTATTGAAATAAAATTGTAAAATCTAATCTTGCAAAAAATATGCATATATATTTCCAATAAAATTGATAAATGATTATGAATATTTTATACACTCCCTCCTCTTTCAAATAAAAATCATCGGAAACTAACACAATGTTTATTTACATTGCAATGAAAAGCATTTTTCATTATTATAAATAAAATTTACCCTAGTTGTAAATTAATTGATATTTAAAAAGGATAAAAATTTCTTCAAATGTTTTATTTTATATTCAGAGCTGGTTAATCAAGGAATTTACGCATATGTTTGATGTTATGAACACATGGATGGGCTTTGTCTAGTATATTAAGATAATTTAATTTCTAAGCAAAGCTTAATAAACTTATTCGTTCTCTTGAAAAAAATGTGTGTGATTACCATATTTATATTAAAATTTATAAAAAAAATAGCACATGAACTACTTACTAAGTTCTTAATGCTGATCATTCCTCAATGGCTTACAGGGATTTACAAAGTTCATTTTATTCATAGTCTATTATAAAAATAGCATTGTAACGTTTTATCTCTTTTTTGCATGTTATATAATAATTAAATAATTCGTAAAATTAAAGATATAAAGCAAGGTAAAAGCATCTTAAATTAAAGTAATACAGCTCTTGTAGATAAACATTTTAGTAGGCAGACAACCTAATTTAAATATTTTAAAAGATACTTAAAAACAACTGAAGCAGAAGGCTCTGTTATAAATATATTTACTGTAAATGGAATTACAATTTCACGATATCAAAATGTCACATCTAAAATCTTTAAATTTAATCATGACGCAAAATTTCCATGATGTCATTTAAACTATGATTTTAAAGACATTTAAATGACCATAAAAATATGAAAAAGAATACATATTCTTCGAATGTTCTGTTAGTGGGATTTTATGTATTTTCCCTATTTAATATACGGCATATAAACTCATTTCAAACGCTGTAAAAGAATTATAAATTAAAATGTATACATATGTATTGGTTCAAATAAAAAATAATAATAATAATGCTAACCTATTGATTCGGATGTCTGCAATAGGTTTCCTTATAATTATTTACATTTAAATCGCTTCAAAAACAAGACATGTTTGAAAAATTTCATTTGCGTTGTAAATTTTTATTTTCAACTGAATGGGCATGTTTGTGCGCTTTGGGACAAGTAATATCTTTTTAATATCAGGAAGATGTCACAGTATTTATTACAAATAGAATATAATCAATATTGATTGTTCCATTCATGACCTGTCAGCGGCACGCTTACCCTGAGATCAAGCTTCTTGCTGAGAAAAAGAAGACAATCTCCATCCCCAATTGAATGAAAAAAAATATGACAAAATGCAAATAAGCCTTACATATTTTTTTTATCATCGCCTTTAATTGGCGACCGTCCTTCATACGTTTTTAATGATCAGTCATCGTCATTCCATTTCTTAAAATATTACCATAATAAAAGAAGAAGCATGTCAGACTGTGCGGAGAAATACACAAGAATAATATCACTGTGCGATGTGTTTTACAAGCGAGGGGAAAACACGAACAAAATTCGGGATCCCTTTGGAAACGTATACTTACAACATACGGGTATGATGTTTTTCACCTTCAACTTCGACCTTTCTGAGTCGGGAGCATCTTCAGAATGCGTTTTTGAAATAGGGTCCTTTCAAGGTTGTTTCGTTTATTATTTCAGTCATTAGAATAAGGATTTGAAATTGCCGACTTAAGAAAAAAAAAGAGAGAGGAACCTCCTTCTAATATTTGTTCATGACTCTGAGATTAAGAGAAGTGTGCTTGGAAATCAGGTGTAATTGCAATGGAGCGACGATATTCTTATATTGCTACCGATAACATCAAAAATTCGAGAGTATTTGGCTAAGGAATTTTGTATTATTGAAATTGGCTGTTATTCCTTTTTTTTGGTTAACTATTAGTATCTTAAAATATTGTCCAAAAAAATAACAAACAAAATTATTTACTCTCAATGCATTTCATCATTTAAATTGAAACAAATTATTTTTTTTCTCTGGCTAAATATATGGCACAAAGTGTTCCTTCCAAAAAAAAAAGAAGTGGAATTTGTATAGCATCTGTACAAATTCTACTTTTTTCAAAAAATATTAGATAATTATTTTTTGAAAAAAAATAATTATCTAATATTATAATTAATTTATAATTAATTTCAACAGTATCTCTTTATAGCTTTTACTTTATAAATGAAAAGAATCTTTCATGAAAATATTGCCTTTACTAAATTTAATAATATTCTGATATAAATTTTGATGAAGAAAAATAAACAACATCACCATTAATACATTAATGTATCTCAAAATTTTAATAATATGCTAATTTACATGCTAAAATTTGGAATTTTTACACATTTTCAATGTTTTGATTTATTTTGTATTCCAAATATTTATCATTTAATAATTCTAATTTATTTCTTACAATATTTAATACAAAATATTTATCTCGTATTATTATTTCCCGAACAATTAATAATCTTACAGATTTGTATTTATATTGGAAAAAGTTCCTAAATAATATTTTGATTAAAAAAGGCATTTTTTTAAAAATTTATAGAATGCAAACTTATTATTTAATTTTATATTCATATCATTTTGATTCAAATAACTGTGTCGCGGAACACACACACACATGTGGACACATAAATTATTTTAACTTTTCGTAAATAAAACTAAGTTAAATTATTAATTTTTTATTGATTAATTTTAATTTTTACAAATTAAAAATTAAAATTTATATTTATTGCTTTTAAAATTGCTTAAGTTAATGTAGATAATTTTAAATGGAACAACATGAATCATATTTTGAAACTTTCAAATTTATTAACATGAATCACTGCGCTGTACAAACAATAATACTAAAAACAAAACATTCGAGCTTTTGTAATAAATAAATAAATTAATTAATAACAAATACAATTAAAATTTTTAAACGAATGTGTTTGTTAAGATCTTTCAATAATCGCCAAAGTTATGTTTCGCTACTTTTATTGCTACTTTATTTCGAAAAAAATAGAATTATAAAACTCCTAGTAACCCTTCTCATGTGGCAATAAAAATAAAATTGGTCTTCAATGCAATCAAATACACTGGTGTTTATAGGTTTGGTTTGTTTGTTGCTCAATGGTAATTTCTTACACCTTAGGGATAGATAGGAACCTACAACTTAAAATGGATTCTGAGCCTAAATCCTTTATGGTATTTGAATATTAACTGTTAAATCGAAGGTTAGAGCACCAACCATTGGGCAGCTTATTTGGCATGTATTGATAACGTTTGTGTAAGAGCCAGGTTGTTAGTTCAAACGTACAAATTTAAGAAAATGTAAGTTGTAAAAATTTAAGAAAATGTAAGTTGTAAAAATTAAACATTATCTAAAGTGCAGTTTTTCTCATTTATGTGCTTACATATATTTTGATAATTTTCAAAACAATCTCTGAAAATTTTTAAGTACTTTATTCTTATAATATATGATGCCTGATTGATAGGACCGAAAAAGCTCTTTATAAATTTCGAATTTGATATAACTATTACTTAAATAGGTAATAGATCTTTATATTAATCAGAGTTTTTACATTTTCCTTAACGTATCAGTGATACAAATTTGCATTTCAAAATATTTAGGTTAGATAACTATATAAGTAATGGTTTGATAACCATATAAATGAATTAATATTATACACCAATAACTTTAGTACCTTTCCTAAATTAGGAAATTTTGATAATAATTAGCTTAAGGCTGTTTAAATAAATCATTATAAAATGAATTTTAAATTTTTTAGATGCACAAATTTTGAAAAAATTAAAGCAAAAAAAATATTTAGTACCATTTAGCCTTAATTTATATCGATTATAATTAACAGTGATTTCGTTTACAGCAATAACAAATTACATATCAAATGTTAGAATGAATTTGTTACATTGCAGATAACTCATGTTAACAATATAAAATCACCTATTTTCAAGCTCCAAAATCAAAGGAAATTGCTGTATTTTGATGTACATTGCTTAGTACTTTAAAGAAAATCCCTTTGTCGTAATAGATTATTATTCTTTATTTCTTGGGATAAAATCTATAAATTGTACGTTTAAAAGTATTAATACTATAACAATAAAAATCAAAATATTAACAGACATTACATGATAATACAGAATCTTAAAGTAGAACTATTTGAAAAACGACCATCTAAGTTACTGAGGATTAGTTAGTCGTTCTTTTATTTCTATTAGTAGTTAAATTGTATTTTCTAATATAATTTCTAAAAAAACAGAACTAAAATTAAATTTTTTTATTCAAAAATGTTTCTTTCCTAGAAAGTGGATTTAAGACAAACAGAATCAAAATGGAATCAAAATTGATCAAATAGAATTAAAATCAATCAAATATCAATATCGATCAAATAAAATCTTCGCAATGATCAAAATAGAATCACAAAAAAATGACATAATTCATTTATTATTTTTTCCTTCAGTTCATTCAGTATTTTTTTGCGGTTATAGGAGGGAAACATAAAACTTGCCTTCCAAATGTTTTAAAATATGATACACATACAATAAGGTTTTGTTGAATCGGCAGCATAATCTGTTTCAACAAAATTTAGGACTTTTTCGGACCAAAATAAATGTAAAATAGGTATTATGAAGAATAAAAGTTATAAATTTATTATAGAAGCATTTCATGTAATTTAAGAAATAAACATCATTTTTTAATTAATTTTATAATGATGTATAAAATTGAGGTGAAGTTGAGTAGTTTTAGATTTATTTGTTTTAAATTTATTAATTTGACGAAGAATTCGAAAACTACCAAAAAAGAATTTTTAGCTTTTAAGAACGAAAACATATTTTAAAATATTTCATTTGCAACGTTTACTAATGAAACTAATACTATAAATTAAAAAACCCCACAGAAAATAATAAGGAAATCAAGATGATAAAAAGGTTAAAAAATTTATTTCAAATTAAAATTTAATTTTATCGTTTTTCTTTGTTTCTTGTTTGTTTTTAAATTTTTAGCAAGCAGTAAGCTAAATGCCTAGTTGTTTCAATTATGCCTCATTTTATAAAAACGAAAAATTAAGAAAATTGAATGATTTGACAAATATGGAAGACATGTTGGATATATCTAAATCAATAATTTGATATATTATAAACAGTTAAATAGTGAAAATACTGAAAACAATGGTTGCAAAGCTTAATTTGCAAATAAGATTTACATAATAAATTTACATCATTTGTAAACAACTTTATGCTTGCTTTGCAATTAATACAGCAATTAATAGTGAAATGATTACTATGACCACCAGATGGCGCTGAGTTGGCAGCAAAACTATATTTAAAAATACAGAAGATAGAAGCGGAAGTTGTTCTACTGGATTCTGAAGAAAAAAAAAAAAAAAAAAAAAAAGGGGAAGAAAGTGGGACTGTTCAGAATGCTGAATGTGTGTTTTCGTTTATAAAATTTAATGTAACTTTATTTTATGTCCTGTACTATGATAGAAGATACAAAATATCTTGTTTCTAAAATATGTGTTCTAAATTTGAATCACAAATTTAATACAGTGTCATAAAAATAGTAAACGATTATTATGTCTAAGTAAATGATTCTAATCTTACGAATCTGATTGAATCATAGAAACGTCTCTCACATGAATTTGTGACTCTTTATTTTTAAGAAAATGATTCTATTATACTTATTATTAGTTTGTTATTTGTGTATTATTCTTTCGTTGATAGAAAGTGAAATATTGTGAGTGTAGAATAATTAAAAATTTACTTATCAAAGTTTACATGTCATCATGACTGAAATTACTGAAATGACTCAAATAAATTTTATAAAATGATATTTATATATAGAGTGTTAAAAATTTTGGTATTTTTTGTATCGGATGAAAACTAAAAAAATTTTAGATTTTTTTTTCAAAAAAGAAATGTAGATACGATTTTATTAAAATACGGTGTGAGGAAATATGATATACAACACTGTGTTTCAAACGTTTCGAAATGTGATAAATATTAATGAAATACTTTAAAATGTCCAGTACATCATAAAGCAATAGTGTTCCCAAGTATAATATATTGAAAACTACTTGGATACATAAACTTGTCCAAAATTGATTTACTTAAAAGTAAATCAAATTATTTGACATAAAAAATTTGATGTCTTTCAGATTAAGACTAAAGTATAATGTTAAAAGGAATTCAACAAAATAGAGAACTTTATGTATGCGTATGAAATAGAGAACTTAATGATTGACAAACTATAACTAAAATGTCTACAATGTATTTTCCTTATTAAGTGTTTTCAATTCTAAAACGAAATTTAAATAACGATTGAATTTTAATTGTCTGAATAGTTTAATAAAATCTTTCTTCTGGATTAACTACTTATATTTTTGGCAAGTATATTCTAATCTTAATTTATTGCATAGATTATATATTACACTGTTGTATATTAATATTAATTGACATAGTAAATGAATTCTTAAAACGATTCGTTCTATTTCCCTCAAAATAATGTTTACAATAAGCCTCCCTCTTCAAGACAACAAACTTATCATTGAATTTTGCAAATGATTATATTAGACTAACAATAAAATGAATTTTACAAATGATTTGGGGGCATTTATGATATATACGCAAGGGGCAATTTCCCCGTAAGCCCCTGCCTCAGTCAAGCAAGCTCTGCTAGTAATTGCTGAGTTAGTGAAATTTTAAGAAATAAAGTATTTTTAATTCATCATTGGCATCAGAATACGAAAGATTAGAAAAATATTTTTCCAAATATACTAGATATTATATACATCTTTCTTATACGAGGGTTACTATGAAATTTTTGAGATACGCGCAGACGAGAATTTACAAAATAAAAATAACGGTTTAATTTTAAAATGCAAAGTATTTTAACACAGAAGACGATTTTTTACCGACTTACTTCCACTTGTTTAGCGTAGAATACATTTTAAACCGATGAGAAAATGGGGTTGACGCGAGAACATTTTCGCGCTATGATTTTCTACTATTTTAAAGCAGGATTAAATCAAGAAGAATGCGTTCAACAGTTGCAATTAGCATTTGGTGATGATTCAGATGGTTTAGAGAATTTAGAAGAGGTCGCAATTTTCTTCAGGATGAAGAACACACAGGAAGGCCGCCGTCGGCAGTAATCCCGGATAATGTGTCTGCCACTCGAAAAATGTTAATGGATGATAATCGCTGTACCTATCAAATGGCACAGAAGGAACTTAACATTGGATCCGCAGCCATACACAAAATCATTCATGAAGAATTACATATGAAAAAAGTAGTTTGCCGTTGGGTTCCCCATAATCTAACTGAGCACCAAAAAAGAGGAACGTGTTAGAATCAGTAAAGAAACTCTTTAATTGCTAAATAATGGTGGCCACCGCATCATTTCTAAAATTCTAACAGGTGATGAAACGTACATACCGTTTTTTGACGTTCCAACACGGCAAGAAAGCAAAATATGGGTCTTTAAAGATGATACCACGCCGACAATGGTGAAAAAACAAAACGCACTTTAAAAAGTGATGTATGCCGTTTTCTTCAGAAGTACGGGATTGGTCAAAGCCATCAAGTTGGAAGGACAGGAGACAGTAACAGCAAACTGGTATACCACTAAATGTCTTCCAGAATTTCTACAAGAACTGAATGTTAGGAGACTAATGCTTCACAGTGACAATGCATCTTCACATACAGCCGGATTAACAGTTGAATTTCTTAAACAAAAACAAAATAAAGTGATCGAACATCCGCCGTTTTCACCTGATCTAGCTATTTGCGAAATTTGGTTATTTTTAATCTAAAAAAGAACATACGTGGACGTCGTTTTCATTCAGAAGAAGAGATTGATGTGGCTATAAATGCATTTTTTTCATCTGTTCCAAGAAATGAATGGCTTGAGGCATTTATTCTGTGGAAAGTTCGTCTATAAAAGTGCATTCATGTTGGAAGAGACTATATTTTGAACACACCTAAAATTTTGTAGGTATAACTTTAAAAACCTAGTTATATCTCAAAAATTTCAGAGTGATCCTCGTGTACATAGTTAATGTATAGCTGTGGTACATACATGGATATTGAGCTTAATAGGTCAATTAATTTCAACTATGGGGAAACATAAGCAAATAAATCACAAATATAAGGAATTAACGTTATACAAAAATTTTCAAATTATATAAAGATAATTTCAAATGTGAAATTATTTGTGATTCAAATACGATTAAATTACTTTTCATATATTTAAAGAATATACTTTTTGAATGTTGAATTGCATATTAAATCAAATAATTATGTTTTACAATATTAAATCAATCAGTTTAGATCAATAGGAAACATAAATTTGCAAAACGCAAATGAAATATGTTTTTAATGCAAAAGTAATTATATTTTTTGAATAAAGCTACACTATTTATTCACATATATTCAAACTACTAAATATCAATAATATGAAAGACATAACAGGAAAAAAGGTTTAAATACTAGATAAATATATTGCTAGTAATTTAAAAGTATAATAATATTCAGTATTTTACATATACATATTTTAAATTATTTAAAACTGAATTTAGCATTACATTTTAATTAATACATTATACCATTATGGTATTATTATAATGGAAATAACAATTCAATAAATGAAATTCAAAATAATTAAATATTTTTATACTGAAGCAAAAATTTAATATTCTATTTTGAAATTGAATCTATAATGCAGGTCAAACGAATATCAATAAATTGAGATTATAGTATTGAGCAAATGAAATTTTATAGATCTGAAGCAAATTAAATGAATTCAGAAAAAATTATAATTGGGCTAAAGTATAAATTAAATACAGGGTTATTAAAATAAATCAAATTTCAAATATATTTCTTATAGTACTACACATAATTTATATAAAACACAATTATTACTGATTTGCATAGTAAATATAAAGTTATTTTTAATTTAAATGTTTTATAGAAATAGAAATTCCCATTTAGACAGTTTCAATGAACAATAATTTATATCTTTAAATTTATCTTTAATTTGTTATTAGTTTAAAAAATATATATAATTTTTTAACAAAAAGACAAAATACACAAAACACATTAACCTATGTTTTTCAAAAAGAAATTATGTTACAAATAATTATAATTAATTAGAAATTTCATATAGATCAAATTTTTAATAATTATTAATAAATTAAAATTTGAATTTTTATCTTTTGAGGATCATGTTTTAAATGCCGTATATTTTTGGCATGCATTTAATTTCTTACGACGTTTTAGGTTTTCCACAGGTATTTTTATTTATAAACTCGAAAATTAATTTAAAATATCACATATTTTATGCGAATAAGAAATCAATTCTATTGGTCAAAAAGTTTTTATTAAAAATTATATATTTTCATTAAAGGGCTATTATTTTCTGACAATTATTACGGTTGTTTTCAATTAATATTTATAAATTTCCACAAGTCATAGAACAAAAATTTTTAAATAAGATCCGTATTATCTTTGTGTAAGATGAAATGAAAAATATAATAGAATTTTTTTAATTAAAATACCTTGTAATAAAATGTTCAAGTTATTGTAATAAAACTTACATATGATTTATTTTGATTAACATATAAAAGCGCTTTTCTGTTTAAAAAACTCAATTCACAACGTTATAATTTTACTTAACACAACAAAATCTGACAATGGTGTATGCATATTATCACGTGAGATTGGTCAATTTTGAATCAGCAACTACGACATAAGTTGGATTGATGATGACATAAGCAAAGGACGTGAGGACAGTTTCAAATGAAGGCCTACAGCCATTATGATCACGCAACTGTAAATGTACAGTTAAAATTGAAAAAAAGCACGCGGGTAAAATTGTACATTTTCATTTAAGCCAAATTTAAAAGGTTCCTGAATCTTGCTTGTCGTTTGAATGAAAATGAAAAACACGAATATAAAATCAGGAAATATTAACTTAGAATAAAAGTTTAAAATTTAAGTAGAATTAAATGAACTACATTAACTGTATGAGTAAACAGATGTTAGAAATAAATTACACAATGTAAAATTAATAAAAAAAATGAAATTAAATTCACAATCAATCTAAATAGTTATATTATGCTAGTCATTTCATTTACTAACACCAAATCAATCAAAATAATTCAAGATTTAGTTCTGAAATGTTTGGGAAAAATGTTATATTTAACAAGTTTTGAATGTCTTAAGCAGATCAAATATTCAAATTAATTATTGTCTTAAAATATTCATATTATATTTTTTTCGCGTATGAAAAGAGTTTTTATATGATAAAAAACATTATATATATATATATATATATATATATATATATATATATATATATATATATATATATATATATATATATATATATATATATATATATATTGCCTAATTTCGTTAAAGACTATAATTACTTCGGGATGAATTGTATTTTTTTCACATAAAAATCCTTTCATATGCAAAAGAAATAAACAAGTGATAAAGTTTATGCATTATCACATGAAATAAATTACAATGTAGATTATTTTACAAATTTTGAATCTTCAGATGAAAATATCGGGTAAAATAAGATTCCACTTTTCATAACTTAAGAAATACTCAACTGACAATCAACAATACCACTGCAAATTATGAAGCCTATTAAATTATTAAAATAAACTTTATAAGATTATGAATTAAAGAGCCAAGAGTTTGGAGAAAGGATAAAAAAATTATTTTTAATAAAATTTTAACGAACAATGTTTTGCGATTTTCTTAAGTTTGAAAACTAAAGACTAAGTAATTAATTTAAAAATATCTTAAAATTAATCAGTCAACTTCAAGTAATTACTAAGGATATAATTTCTCCATGACTTTAATAATTTCCAAAACTGAAAAGGTAAAACTTACGAAGCAAACTTTAGTATCGAACATAAATTTACAAATCTAACTTTTGTCACAATCGATTAAGTAAATGTTGTTTTTTAAAAAACTAAATAAGTTAAGAAACTATGTAAATAAGTAATAAATAAGTTTTACAATTTATTTATCATGTATTGCTATAATTAAATTTCTGAAAAAGCTCATAGATTTTTTTTACAAGATAGAATAATTAAAAGATAAATTACGGAAATAAAAATTTATAATAAATTGGATAATTTGTATCATAAAATATCTAGTCAGTAAATACCAAATTATTTATTTTGTTACAGGATAATATTTAAAAGTACGTGATATATATACCATTGTCTCATTCAATAATACTTATAATAACTGAGAAATGCTTTTCTGATATTATTTGAGCCTTAGAAACAATATTTCAGCGCAAGAAAATTATTCAGCATTTAATAACAGTGAATTATCGATAGGGACTAATTTCTTTAGGAGGTTCACTAAAAATAATTCTTATATTTCTTAATATTTTCAATGAAATTGCACTTTATGGTTGATACCAAGATTCAAAAGGTGCTTGATATTATTTTTCAAGGTGATACGGGCAATTATCGAAAGTAAAGGTACTGAAT
Organism: Latrodectus elegans; assembly: GCA_030067965.1. Taxonomy (NCBI): domain Eukaryota; kingdom Metazoa; phylum Arthropoda; class Arachnida; order Araneae; family Theridiidae; genus Latrodectus; species Latrodectus elegans. The sequence continues at coordinate 105,513,435 of CM057814.1, read as the reverse complement.
TATATGACACTTTTAACGTAAAGAAGATAACGCATAAGAATATAAAATCTATACTTGATTCTATGTTCATATTATGCTAATGTATATAAAAACATACATTGAGAATATATAAAATTTGAGACAGATGATTATACATTCACAAAAAAATTTGGATTTATTAATTTTTGAAAAAAAAAAAATAACTAGCTTATACTTCGGAATTATAAAATGGTATAGAAGATAAGAATATTTTATAACTTCACACAAATAAAATTTAAATAAATGCTGACACTTTCATTATTCGAAACTCATTAATATTTCTGTTCATTTTTGTCAAACGTTATATCATTTATATAATAATAATATGTTATTCAGGGTTTAAACTACTTATCTGAGATCTGCGGGTCCCAAACAAAATAATAATAATTTCATTATTTATTAAGTACTTTGCTACATAACTTCAGTATTATTAAGAATGTAGTTATTATACTTAATTATGCCCAGTAATGGAATTTTATTACAATATATTTTAATAGTTTTAAATCAGTTATGAAACAAATTAATTAGAGCTTTGTAGATTTATCTATTATGGGAATTGTTTGGTTTGTTTGTCGTTCAACGGTCATTTTTTGCACACAAGGGCTAATTTAGACTGGGACCTACGGTTTAAAGTGGATTCCGAACCACTACAAACATCTATGCCCAAAGTGGGATTCGAACCCGCGAACTGTCGAACCGAAGGCAAGAGCGCTAACCATTCGGCTATTATGGGAAAAATTCATTTGCTCATATTTTTATTAAAAATACATATAATGTGTATATTTTATGTAAAAACTATAACGTAAAGTATCATATAAAATATTGTTTGAGTTTCTCATAATTATCATTTAGACTTCATGCAGAAATAAATTTTCGTTAATGGTTCTTATTTTGAATACTTATTTTATTTCGCCAATGAATTATAACTTACCTCATCAACATTTGAATCAAATCCATCATAATTTAATCAATAACCATAGATTTTCTAGGAAAATTCATTTTAGTTTTACTATTATTAATTCTTTTCATGAAAATGCCTGTTGAAAATCAAGATTCAGACAAAAGACAATAAGTACAGAATAATAATTTTATTTGCATAATACGGAGTAATATTTAAAAATAGAAAAAGGCACATATGAAAAATATATACAAATGAAATATATTTGATTTTTTTACAAAATATCTCTCTAAATAGAATTAATTCAAAATGTTTTTCAATTGAGAGATAAAATATGCACTTTTATAATAAATCTAACAAATATATAATTCATATAACATGAAAACAGTTGAGAATGTCATTATAACAAAACTTTTAACAGTTGACTTTATAGATAAAATCTTCAATGCATATATAATATATATATATAAAACTAAATTTCTTTATAAACATTTTTATATAAAATATTGCATTTATATTTATTTTAAACTAAAATTTTCGTATATACATATTTCCAAATATGTCACAATTTTGGGCAGTAAATATATTTATATATTTTTAGAGAATTCCATACTTTTTTGAAAGAAGAATTCTCCAAAAGTCTATTTACAATCGTTTTGATAAATTGTACTCTATAATATATTTATAACTATAAAACTAAAAACCTTTAACAGAAATATAAAATTTATAAAAAAAAACTTTTGATTTATGAACACTTGATATGTAAAAATACAAACAAAAGAGCTTGCATATTGATAATTGTACATTATCCGACATGGAAACTTTTAATTTTAAATTACTGTCAAAATACGCATAGAAGCACTGCTAAAACGATAAAAGTAATCTTCCTTCAAATTGGAAAATTTAAAGTGAAAAATATTTGATTAGTATACAGAGAGAAATTTTCTGTTATACCAAAATACAATATTAATTACTTTTTATAACATTTTAAAATGTATAATAGGTTTCGAATCAAATATAAATAATTATTCATATATTTTGATTTTAAACATTATTCCTACAGATATTAAAAACAGTTTTTTGCAATTCCTTATAATAAAGAAAGAATTGATATGTATGTCCCAAAATATACATTTTGATTTAAACTATGTAAGAAAGGCATTTTGAATTATTTTACAAAAAACATTTTATAAAATTCAATTATTAAAAAACATAAGACAAATGACACGCATCTTTCCAATAAAGCTTTATAATATCAAACTTTATTTTAAATTTGCAAATAAATTCTTAAAATATTTACATGAGTGTATAAGTGAACACGTGATCCACTTATAGATTATACGCACCAATAACAATGACCATTTTGTTTCACGGCTATCATTATTTAACCATATGCTTAATAATACTTTTACGAATATATATATATGTATATAGATATATTTATATAAATCTCTTTTTGTTTTAAGAGTATTTTACACAACGTTCTACTGACACAAATACGACACAAAAAAGCAGAAGAAAGTGATAATAAATTCATGAAATATGAAATCAACTACAAATGAGCAAAATTAAAGTAAAAGGCTTAAATATTTTATTATATTAAGTTAGAGGGGATTTTGTATTATTCATTAGGTAATTCATACCAATTTTGATGAAAAAGGAATTACATTATAAATTCATAAAGCAATAAATATCGAGAGAAATAAAACTGCTTCATCAATCTTCAATAAATCAAAGTATTATAAAAAGTCAAACTGAAAGCTTAAATGTGTTTCATTTGTTTTTTATCTATTTATTATAATACATATTTTATAGGGTGGCCTATACTTTAGGATATCCCTCAGTTTCATCCCAATTCGGAGCTCTATTGTTAGCGATGCTGATTTATTTCTACATGTTCTAATGTTTTCAGCGCCATTTTGTTTCTTCAAACTTGCACGTAAACAAGATTAGCGAATAAAAATCGCCAATTTTTGGCAAGGGGCACCCTAAAGTATTTTTCGCTGTTTTATAGTAGCATAAATTAAAAGGTTAGTGAAAAAAGTTGTTTTTTAAAATATTGGTGAGTGGGAGAGATGTTAAATGGTTAAAAACAGTAATTTAATAATTCTTAAACCATTGGAATGTGGAATAAATTGTTAATATTAATTATGTTTCACATACATAAAAAATAAAGCCTCTTTCGTATTAACCACAACGAATATAGACTAAAATAATTATACACAAACACAACAAAAACATATGAGTTACATTCTGTAAAAAATGTCCATGGACTGGGCGAAAAATATTTCATAAAGTTAAAATTCGGAAATCACGTGATTTTCTCATCAGCCCAAAATTTTCCGTTACAGAGATCGTCACTCTTTCGTAAAATTGGGCATTTTTCTCATCCATTTTAACCTTTTATTATTAAGATTGGAATTCACAACACAACAGCGCTGGAAGATAAATTGAACTAAAAGTATTTTCTTTATTCACAGGGTGTGCAGCAGTTTAAAAAAAGTTTTGCTTTTACCACCGTATAATTTCTTATGCGTATGTGTATATCAACATATAAACATACACATTATTTCATTTACAATAAAATATGGGAAGTGAGCAGCTTCAATAGTTTGATCAAGACGATTAAAAAAACACTTCTGTACAAGTTTAGGTGTATGCAGACATGAACATGGAGACTGAAATGACTGTGCACTATGCATTGTTTAATGGTAACCAGGTCCATGTCTCCAGCCTGTAGCATTTGGTCCAAACTTGTACACCAGCCGTCTTCCGAATACAGGTAAAAGCACTTGGCTCTTGTAATAGTATCTAGAATTGAGCGAGAGAGAAACACATAATTAAATTACGAATAAAAATAAACAAAATACTTCTTTAATAGCTCCACTGTTTTTACTATATATATATATATATATATATATATATATAATAACGTTACTTTGAAGGCTGTAACTAGTTTCATATTTTAATATAAATAGATGCACAATAAAGAAATCTCAAGAAAAATTCAAAGAAGTTTTTAGAAAATTTTACAATGAATAATTGTAAACTTTGGTATTGAAATATTAAAAAAAAATGTATAAGAATTTTAAATAAATTCGGAAATTAGTGCGGCAGCAAAAAAAGAAAAAAATTGAAATTTTGATATTAAGTAAAACACTGCTTGAAAATGAAAATACAAACACTAATTTTTAAAAATCGAAATAGAGAGAGAGTTTCTTTGAGCACAGCGTCTTTGATATGTTATACTTTGAAATATGGTCCTACGATTATAAAAATTCAAAGATATTGTGTGATCCAAAAGGCAATTAACACATGAAAATTCAAAGATTCTCGTAGCAATCCCTGTAGCATGTAAAATTTGTCATAAGCAAATTCTCCACTTTTATACTTACGTTTCGTTTAATTTTCCGATAATATCAGTGTGGATTTGTAATTCCATTCAATTACTTCTTTAATCGAAATTCATTTCAAATACGATTTTCACGAAGCGTAACAAACGATTTACTGACTAGCATTATTTATTATAATTTTTTTTTAAGTTTAAAAAAAAGCCACAAATCACTCTCTCTCTCTGGACCAGTTTAACTTTCTGGCAAATTTAGTATTAAACTCTGCATTCGTATTTTTTCTGCTATTTTCTCGTAAAAAGTTTACGCGGGGTTAGTATTCGTTCAAATAAGGTATTGTTGGCTCACTATGACCTAACGCAAATTGCTTTCCGTGAAGGTTTCTCATACATAGTCGTATTATATATAGTATTATATAGTCTCATATATAGTTTCTCATATATATATATATATATATATATATATATATATATATATATATATATATATATATATATATATATATATATATATATATATATAAAGAAATTAAGCTGTAAAGTAAAAATCTTTATCAGAGTATATCTGATCACTAAAATATTTTTAAAAATACTGAAAATTAAAATATTTAACTGTAAAACTTATTGCCAATGTTTTATAAAGAAAAGAATAATATTAAGAAAATAGAAGCTATAATATTAAGAAAAACTATTATCAGTAGCCGCTCTGGCATGTATGCATGGATTAATTAAAATTCTATGCAAAAAAGTAAGTTTAGTATTAATTTATTATGTAAACGACATGCAGCGGCTATTTAGTTGTTGAATGTGTTATCGCTACACCTTACATTATTATTGATGCGATCGTATATAACATGCAGAACAGTACTGTTTGAGTTGAATAGAACCATAAATGTACAAATCACAAAAACGTGTTTAAATCTATGATAATATTAAACATATGTCATATTTCTGTTTCATTTCCATTCACATTTGCTTGCTTGGTTTCAGGGAAATTTGAGTCTTTTTTGTAGTGTTAATACTAGCCATTAAAATTAGAAAACTTTCTTCAGAAATGAAAATATAAGAAAGGTCCTTAGAAAAGGTAAATATAATAACTTTTAGAAGTTTCATGACATTTTGGGTCTCAAATTAGCTATTTGTACAATTATGGATATAGTATGTAAAAATGTACTAGGTAAACAACAAAATTCTTGCCGTTTTTAATAAGCCAAATAAACATGACTTACAGAATGTTAAGCCATATATTAGTCCTCGAAGCAATCACCATCAGCATCCAGCAACATTTGCCAACAAGTATTCAGTTGTGCAATTTCTATGAGCTAAGACTCGGGGATTTTGGACAAAAAGAAGTCCGGGATTGATTGGGGCAAGTCTGCTTCATTGGTGAAAGAATTTTCACGAATATGACTGTCCAAGGAATGGAAGAGAGGGTGATCTGATATTGCAACGTCAGGTAAATAAGAAGGATAATAAAAAGTCTCCTAACCAAGTGGCAATATGGTATTCCTGTCAACCCGCGCGACACGCACCCTCGCGTTATCGCTAAGAATTGTACACACTTGCGATTAACCAGTGTTGGCTCCTTTTATTGCAATCTTTGTTGCAGAAATTCCAATTGCTACGAGTATAGATCTCTAGTAATCGTTGGCCCATTATTAGCAGCTCATAGTGAACCACTGGACAACTAGTCCACCAGACACCAACTTCATCACAGAGGGACAAATCTCCCGACCTGAATTTGTGAAACCAATGTTTTACCATACGTTCATTCATAATGATCCGCAACCGCTTAACATATTCGGCGACTTGATGTAGTAGCTGATAAGTCCACTTTGAAGTCGTGAAAGCAAACAACACCGAACGATCTCCTTCAACACTTCCATTTCTCTTCGCTACTGTACGAATTTTGATTGAGGAATGTGCGCGCGGTGGACTTGCTTTTGTAAATGAATGATATTCCTACTCTCAACTGACCGGTGTCTCAACCAAGTCATACACTAATTCGCATACTTATTCTCACTTCATTCAATGGCAACACGAAATTTACAAGAACTTTCTTCTTTACTTTATAAATTTAGGATGGTAGAAATTGATTTTCCCACTATGCAATAAATTTTGCATAATGATAGAATTACAAAAAATAATAATGAGGAGTAAATAATTACTATATATCGTTATTTTAAAGAATATATTTGACTCTGTTTAAAGGTGATTTGTTTTTTCCCCACTTGTCTTTGAATGTTGTAACAGTTTTTTAAAAGAATGGGAATTTAGCTGAAAGCAATCAAACGTCAAACAAAGGAACCGGCCAGAAACAGCGACCTCTTAGCCGCCGAGGCATTGCCCCGAGTGCACCACAGGGGGTGGGTCACCATCGCACCCTCACACATGCCATAGCGACCCGTTTATAGGGTAGGCAACCATTTACACCTCATTCACACACACAAGGAAAGGACAAAGACAGGCTAGAGAGAGAGAAAGTACATCCATGCCTGAACCGAGATTTGAACCCAGGACCTTCCTACCCGTAGTCAGGCACGCTGACCACAAAACAATTTGGCCTGCGCTGAATTGCAAAATTAATTTTATATAAAACGAAAAGTAATTAAATAATGATAAGTTCGTAAGAGGATATCAAAACTAAACCGAAGGAAGAAGAGTTTTATGAAACTGGTAACTCTAATGTTATTAAGACAAAAATAATAAGTCAACTGTAAATTTTTGAAATCAACTAAATAAATATCAGTTTTTTTTTGAAAGTGCAAATATGATAATTCTGAAAGTAATTACGTCAACCTTAGACAAAGATCTTAATTAAGAGGCACCTGAAAGTAAATAGTGTTCCATGCAGACTGCTCTCTAAGCAGATTGTGTTATATGCAGACATAAAATAAATTGAGTCCTATACTTATGTCATTTTAAACATTTCTTCTGCACATGATATTGCACAATTTATCATCACAAATGTCTGTAAAAACACGCACTCTTGTGAGTGATTCAGTGTTTTTATATCAAGTAGAAATGAATGAAAATTTCAAAACACGTGGAATTGCATACCAAAGTAAGGATATTAATATTTCTCTTCATGAAATAGCATGATTTATCTACTAAAACACACAATGCAGCTGATTCAGCCAGCGTTTACATTTAAGCACTTAAGAAAATGAATGAAAATTTTAAATCAAGTGGTCTTGTAAATACATTATGAGAATAATTTAACAACTTAATAGGGAAATAGGATTATTTCTTAGACGGTAAGGAACTATGCGTATGATACTAGGATTTGTAGAATAACAAATATGTATATTTAAATTCCTAAGATTTTTCAAGTAGGTATGGAAATGTATGTTGTTCTTAAATATAAATATTTTTTTATATAATTTGTAATTGTGTAAGAAAAATTCATAGTAATGTAGATATAAAAAAATATATGAAAATTACAGATAATTTAAATCTTCTTTAAGAAGATGTAAGTAATTATAATATTTATGAAAATCTTCGACACTTTTTTTTATTGAACATTTTCGTATTGATTCTTACTCAAAATCTTTTTTACATCTTATGCATTTATTATTCATTATTTAGAAATGTTAATAATAAAACTGTAATATTATAGTTTCATTTTATTTGAATGTGATTACATTTGAAAAAATGTGTACATTATTCAAAGAATTTGAGCCTACTTTAAGCAAATGCGATTAACTGAGAAAGTTTGCACAAAAATATTAGTTACATCGGAAAAATTTTTCAAGACTACATTTGGAACTGAATATAAATATACTTTTATTATTTATTATAAATATAATAAAAAAATCAGTGTAATGTAGAGGTAAGAGAATGTTCATGTTCGAAAAATGTTTATTTTAAAAGAAAATTTCAAGTTTATGTTTCGCTATGGTTGAACATCAGATAGACAGCAATAGTATTCTTAATACTTCCAGCAGCCACTTCAATTAGGATAATTCCTTAAGAATTTGGTTGTTTTTATTTGTATTTTTTTTTTAATTTAAAATTTTTTAAATGCACTTGCAAGGCAAAACAAAATTTGTTTAGGGAAACAAGCTACAATTTCTAAATATTACTCATTTAAGAAATGATACAAAAGAATATTTGCTTTAAAATAGTATACAATATATTTAAATTGATATATCATATGATATATCTTCATTTTGATTTATTATCTTATTAAAAATATTTAATTAGCATTACAATTAAGAAAATAAAATTATAAATGGGGAATTAAAAAACAATTATGTGAAGAAACGAGAAAAATACAATTATATATATATATATATATATATATATATATATATATATATATATATATTGTCTTTATTGTTAATGTGGTTTAGAAATTATTTCGAACCTTCATAAGCTGATTTAGTCAGAGGCGTAATTTAAAAATAGGATGTATACAAATGCTTTTCTTTTCTAAATACAAAAAAATATGCAGTTTGAAATATCTCAAATCATAATAAATAGGCATAAAAATTTAATAGCATATTTAAATTATTAAAAAATGTAACGGTTTATGTATTTTGATATAAAGAATGTACAATTTTATATCTTTAAAATTCAATTTGTTTACAGATGATATTCAAAATAGCATTTTTTTATATAACTATTACTATGATTATTAAATGACTTACACTATACCAATTAAAATAAAAAACCTATAACTTATTTTATTTAGCATTCGTGATGACTATGAAATATATCTTTTTATCCTTTCATAAATTATGTCAAAATTACATATCTGTACTTTACTTAATATATAATTTGTAGGCGCCTTTCTATTTCTTTCAAATGCTTATTAAATTAAACTAACAACGCGCAGAATCTAATAAACTCTGCTAAAAATGCAATCTGGCATACATAATAATTGGACAATTATTCAGTATCTATAAGGTTTCCTCTAGTCCCGTCTCGTAATTTCTCTAGTTCTTGTAGGTTGTCAGCAAACAACAGCATTCTAAAATTGTCATTGAAACAGAAGATTTAAATTACACCAGATAAAATTATGCAACAGTCCAAAGCGATTATTGGTTTGAATATTATGTGAGTAGGAAATATATTGGTTTGCTTTGCATTATTCTCAATTTCAATAAATGGGAATAGAAGTTTGTTAGAAAAAATCGTGTTGCTACTAACGCTATTTGCATAAAATATTTGTTAAAATGATCAGAATTCAGATTCGAAACGTTGTAGTTCATAATTAACTACAACGTTTCGTTTCGTAATTAACTACAACGTTGTAGTTGAAACGTTGTAGTTAATTACGAAACGTTGTAGTTCAATACAGTACAGATTTAACTCTGAAAATTAAAGAAGCATAATTTCACAATCTGACTTATTGCTTTTCCTGCGTAGCTTCCCATCTGTTTTCATTTCTTGATCAGTCAAAGGCTTTTTATATTTTTCTTCCATTCGATAATTACTTTAGTTCAATCTTTAATTGCACATTATGATAAAAAATAACTGCAATATTTGAAATTCCCGTAATGCTTGAATGATTAATGATTTCTCAAAGCTATTTGTGGATATATGTTTTAAAATTATATTTCATATACAAATTATGTGATTGCTTAGATACATAGTTTAATTCATATGAACAACTTTTCAAAGAAAATTCCGAATGTGCTCCTCAGAGTTCAAAATCGGTGATCAACAAGACTTGATTGTTCAATAAAATAATTACAAAATTAAAATAATTCCTAAGCAAATTGTAAGCATCTTTATTCTGATGACGTAGCATTTTATATTGAAAAATCTCATTGTTAATAGCACAAGGGAATTTCTCTAGTTCTTGTAGGTTGTCAGCAAACAACAGCAATCTAAAATTGTCATTGAAACAGAAGATTTAAATTACACCAGATAAAATTATGCAACAGTCCAAAGCGATTATTGGTTTGAACATTATGTGAGTGGGAAATATATTGGTTTGCTTCGCATTATTCTCAGTTTCAATAAATGGGAATAGAAGTTTGTTAGAAAAAATCGTGTTGCTACTAACGCTATTTGCATAAAATATTTGTTAAAATGATCAGAATTCAGATTCAGTATGCATACGCTAGTGTGTCCTTTTCTTCTAAATCCTGCTCAAATCAGATTTCATTTTAAATCCTATTTTAGCGAGACATTTATCGTAGGTCATTTTCATTGACAAGGCATGGTAGACCACAATGTCCTCAGAGTTTCAAATTAATATTTCATTAACTTATTTATTATACTCATTAAAGTTTCATCCATTATAGCTATGAACTATTGAACGCAAAAACATTTTCTAGATAGAATATACTTTGACACTCACTGGGGTCATTAATTCCTTTTAAATTTCATACATTTTTGTTTCGTCATGTATTAATCTTATTTGAAGGCCACACCGTCGGGCTCATAATTGGAAGGTAGTGAGTGCGAATCCTGTCATAACTGAAGATACGTCATATTCGCTAAAGGCGGTTGGAGCACGTTAACACTGGGCGTGGTCCCAATATCCTTCAAGTGAACTGATATCTCTGAGGGTAGCAGATCAAATATTGTGGGTCATCTGCTTGGTCGCTGCATCAAAATAACGAAAACTTCATCCAACTGCTTCTATCTAATTGGCACAGCACAACTCCGGGCTAGGCATAGGGAGGTGCTGGTGCAACAACTATTCTTTTATGAAACAAGTACACCTAACATGCTAGAAAAATATAAATACATGTAGATCGCACGACATGCTACCGATATTTTAGTATTTGTATAATGCAATCCCATGACTTTTAGTTGGTAACTGTATAATTCCTTATAATGAAAGGGTGTTCTTCTGTACAAGGAAACAAAAGGCCCAAGATCTTATCTTAAAAGAGATAACTTTCCTGTTAGGTGGGCGTAAGCATAAAATCACCAAATAATATAAAATTCCTTCAAATGTTTTGCAACCATAAGGGAAATGTTCGTTTGAGACCATGTTCTCTATTTTCTGAACTAATTAAGAACAAAACTTGTTTTTATTTATTTCTTCCATCTTTAATTTTATTTTTAAAAATTAATATTTGTTTAAAGTTTAATGTTTTGGACTTTTATTGCATTGATTGTTTTGCCATCCCCTTTGCTTGGCGACTTGGTTCCTGTTAGGTTCACAATTGGCGACATTTTTAACCGACTAACGGAAAAGTACCAGAGAATATTATCTATTAAATACTAATTTTTTTTAAATTAATATTTTAATTCATTAAACTGAAAAAGAGCAAATAATCCACTTAACCAGGAAAAACGCTCCTGATTTTAGGAATTTTATTTTGTAATTCAAAATAGTACTTAATTTTGCCCGAGTACAATTAGTACAAAATTGATTTCATAAAATATTGAAATCCTAAATTTAACAATTATTTTTCCGTCTCGTATTCTTTTACAAAATCTTTTTTTTTTTGCACTCATTACGGAGAAGGAGGTTAAAGTTGTGCAAGAAATATTAAATACTTGTGCTGAAATAGATTACAGGATTATGGTGAGTCCTAGACAAATATTAAAAGAAAATTAGTTTTCCAGACAACTTTTAAGAAGAAAAACCCATGAGAAAAACTAAAAAAATAATATGCATGCATGCAAGTATACCAAAAACCATTTTGTTAATAAGATTCTTAATTTTGTAAAGATATTAAAAGTTAAAGGAAAAGAGAAGAAAGTTCCAATCACCAAAACAAAGCTCTCCAAAATGAAATTGAGTGCTACGAGTTCAGGATCATTTCCTGATCCAACCACTTGCATTTGGCCCGAATTTGTAGATGAGTTTTTTTGGTAGACCTTCCGCCTTGGGGACAGGAGAAAGAATTCCACTGCTATAATAAGTTCTATGGAAAGTCATACATTAGAACGGAAATGAATATTTTAATGATGATAAACATAAAATTAAATAAGTAAGAAATTTTTTACTTATAAATTATACGAAATTAAAATAATATAATTATTTATAAAAATTAAGGGAGCGGGTTTGAAACTTTTTGTGCAGAATTAAAAGGAAATATGTTAAAAATATAGTTTTCTTATATATATATATATATATATATATATATATATATATATATATATATATATATATATATATATATATATATATATATATATATATATATATATATATATATATATATACATTACAAATTTTATAAAAGAATTAATAAGAATTAAAGTGTTACAATTCAGTAACGTCAGCATTTATGAAATACCTTACATTAAATGTTTTGTATATTATAAATAGATAAAAATGATGTCATAAAGAAAAATTTTAATATTAGCAAATTTTGATGGATGTAATTCATACATTAGCAACACTTTTTCTTAAATTAAATTTTCTCAAAAAATTCTGCACAAAAACATATAATCAAAAAGTACCTGCCTAAAAGTTTCAAATGTATGATTAAAATTTTCCGATTTCTTAAAATTGAAAATAAACTTTTCATACTTACCTGATTTATTGTATTCTCTAATATTAAATACAGAAGATAATCAAATTTAAGAAAATTAACAGCTAATAACATTGTGTGATAATTAACTAAAATAATAAGAAGAGAGTTTAATAATTTACTAAAATATAATTTTTTTTGTCTATTAATACACAGAGAAAATAATTAGAGAGACTGACTCTTTCCTATTTAAACTTATAGTTTGACGCAAAAACTTTAAAGAAAACGCAAATAATCACATTTTCATTGAGACTTTAATTTTAAACACACGCTTTTTGAAAAGAGTATTCCCCAAATACTAAATTTATAATTATTTTTATTCTTACATATAGGGGAGTATTGCAATGGTAGAATTGCCAAATTTTGCAAAAGTAAAAATTTGCACCATAGTAAGGAAAAGCATATTTATATTATATGAAGTGTTCATTGTCTACAAAAGAAAAGTGATTTACCTCATGGCTCGGCTCAGTTTCTCGTAGGTCATCCTGGGGTTCTGCTTCCGGTCACCCCACATCTTCGCCACCCGGTCTGATTGCACAAACTTGAAAATACCGTCTTCTGGACGCTCCCAGCGAATCAAGCTTGGGTTTGTCGCCGGATCCAGCAACAGGTCACGGATGAATTCCCACAATTTTCCGTTTCCTTTACCTGCAAGCAGAATGCAAAGATGACACACAACCATTCCTCTCATGCGGGTAAACAATGGGGTTCATCTAAGCGCCAATCACGAAATTTAGGCGGGAAAGCCTTACAAGGCGGGGAATCAGGCGAGCCGAACAGGGTTTGGCGATATTAATCATTCCTTTGCCACCGATACCAATCCAATTATTTGAATTTACAAGCAGAAAATTTTTAACTGCTTTTTTTATGACTTTGAAAAAATTTAACATAAAACTTGGATATTATTTTCTCATTTTCTTAAAAACTAAATACATTTTATGTGTGTATAATAAGAATTTTCCGTTACTAAGTTGCAGTCTATAATCAAAGTTTCTTTAAAGTGTGAATAAATATAATTTCTCGACAAGTGAAAAATTTTAAATTCATATGTTGAATAGCTAAATGGTAGATATAAAAATTAAAGTTTAATAAGTTAATTTTATTTAAATAAGAACTAATATTGAAAGATAAAGTTTATATTTTAAGTGTAATTATAAGTTTTCAAAATCATGATCTTTGTATTCACTTGTTTAAATAATTGTTTAAAAAGATGAGACTAAAAATTTTAATGCTTTTTCAATCTACTATTCATATATTCTAGAAAAAAATATTTTAACCTTTTTTATATGAGAATTTATGACTCTTCCTTTGATCTAATTCGCATTTCTTTAAAGAAAAGTACAACATGCACAAAATAAATAAATGAACTAAAATTTAAAAAAAAAGACAATATTTCTAGCCAATAAAATTAAACGAAATGTAGAAACATGAGGGATTTTAACTTAAAATTTAATCAATAAGAAAACTGTTTCACATAATTAAATTTATTTACTGTTATTAAGAAATTATACAAAATTATATTTTTCAGTATATAATTTATATATGTTTATTTTTAAATAAATTTGAATAATAACAGAAAAATAACTTTTTAGTTCCTTGATTTATTGATATTTCTTAAGCAACTAAAAAAATGTTATTATAATTTCAGAATAATGAAAAATTTATGAATAATTGGAGCAAAATGAAAGAGAGATTATATGTGCTGAAAAATGGAGAAGTATTCAAGGTTGCTTATAAAACTAAAGAATTCTCTAGATAATAATCAAATAAAGCTTAAAGTCAAAAATAAATTTAAGTATTGTAAAATAAAAATTCTTAATAAATTTGATTTAAAAAGCGGCTTTTCAAATTCGGATTAATTTTTGATTTTGCTGTTTTTAAAAACGTGCCTGTTTTGAACTTCATAACTAAACACGATTAAACTAAATCACAAAATCTTTTGCGCCAACATTTTTTTAATCTTAAGGTTATCAAAGTGAAACAGAACTGTTCATTGACAGTGGTGTTTACTAGACTTATATGCTTGAGCGTGCACTTGAAAAATAGCGGCAACTTTGATTTTTTAAGTAAATAATTGATATATTTAGAATTTAAATTGATAAACGAAACATGTAAATCTGTTATATATACACAGAGGCAGTTGATTGTATAAAATAATCCAGAATTTACGGAAATCATTTTAAAGTAATATGAATATTATGCAAGGTATATAATATTTGCATTGTTGTGCGTAGTTTTAAAGCACTTAAAATATTAAAATGACTTTGTATAAATGTATTTAATTGAACGTTAATATCAAAATATGTGGAGTAATATTAATGAAGTGGCTATGCTGTAATTGATTAGTAAGAAAAGTGCTATAAAAATTATGCTCTACTAAAAACACAAATGTGATTCCATTCGGTAATACATTCTGAGATAAATAAATGTTCTTTTTCCCCTGAGAAGAATTAACTACCTCAATCTAAGAATCCAGCAATAATTATTACGTCAATGTATATTGGCTATATATTTAAATAATATGGTTTTATAAAAATAATATTTGGAAATTTTAAATAAATTTTCTAATTACTTTCAAAGCAATATTAAATATTTTTTTTATTTTGATTTATGTTGAGTATTTTTCAAGCCTATCTTCTTAATTTATTTTCAACAATTACTTGTTATTTAGGATTAAAATCTTAAAAACAAAATGAATTCACAAAAATAGAAAATATTTAATCCCAAAAAAATAGAAAATATCTAACCAAAGTAAAAACTAATATTAATAATCGAAATGCATATAATTGTTTTTAAATTATTAAAAGTTTTCATATTTTTTCAGACAAAAAAAATGATACAAAAATTTATGTTAACAATCCTACAGTAATAAGTAGAGACTAACAAAAGTAAAAACCTTTTGAAATTTACTTATGAAATTTATAGTAAAAATCCCAAACTCTTAACTAATCACAAATTTGATGCAAAAAAAAAGAAAAGAAATAATAGTGTAAATGAATTATCTTCTTTAAGAAGCTTTTACTTAAAGAAATCGATTTCTCAAATAAATATAACATGTTACGTTTCATATTTACATAAATATTGAGATCAGTGAAATGTTATACTCTTAAAATATATTCTAATTGTGATTTGACTTTTATATTTTCAAATTCACTTTAATTGACCTTAAATTTAAGAATAAAAACCAAAAATAAATTGATGAAATGAATACATTGATGTCTAAAAGTAAGAGTATACCTATACAATAAATTAAAATATTTTTATTCAAAATATTATAAAAAATATAGTTTAAGAGAAAAGCAGCATAATGTGACTAGTGTTTAGCAAAGAATCCTTAATTTATTTTTAAAGTTAATACAAGTTCCTTATGACTTCACGCATGATTAAATTAACATTTCTTACTCCAATACTGACTAAATGTTGTTTTCCAACCTATGTGCAAGAGAATCGAACTAAAAAATTGCCATTTTGAAGACTACAGCCTATTGTTGGCGTCTATGATATGAATTCAAAGTATTAAGACTATGAAGCAGTGCATATAAGATGCAAAGCAACTGCACGCAAACTTCTCATAAAAATCGTTAAAGGGATTACAGTTAACATTCGCATAAAAATGTGGTGTTCATACATTTTTTTTATCTTTTCGTTACTTTTTTTCAGCTCAACTTTTTTATATACATATTTAAGCAATTGTTGAGATATATTAATTATTATTGATCTTATTGGCACATTGATTTTCATTTCTGTTTCATATAATTCGCCTTATTATCATAATCTGATTCTCAATTTGAAACTAAAAGTATCAAACTTTCTTAACCTCGTTTATCCATCGTTTTAGTAAAAATGTTATATTTTTCATAGTTGCATCCTTAATTTTGGACACTCGTATAAAATTAACACAATTTGAAGGGATGAAAATCGGCACACAAATACGAAAAATGTTCAGTTATGGAAGTTTATAGATATTTATTAGAGTGAACACAATATATTTAATTTTTTAATCAATTAAACCATGCCTAAAAAAAATTTAATATGAAGAATTAAATTTATGTAATATATTAAACATCCAAATTTGTTATAAAGATAGTGTTACAGCATTTATTTTTAAAATGTTAGCTATAGAATATAATGATGGAAATTTCATTATAGCATAGGAAACAATAATTGCACTACATCCGGTTATGAAACAATAGGCTACGAATAATAAGAAGTTTCAATTGGAAAATCGTAATCGATATCCTAAGAGCTTAACAAAGGTATGGTAAGGAGGATAGCAGTAACTTACTTAATAGAAGCTGGAAAATATCAAAATGCTGGAAAATTTCGATGTAAATAAATACATTGAAAAAATTAATAAATTTAACAAAATTGGAAATACAAGCGAAAAAATAAAAAAGAAGAAATTATTAAAGGATCACATGTGAACTTCATTAAAATTTACAAAACTATGTCTGATTGCATTTAAAAACGACCAATGATTATTTTTATTAGCCCAATTTCATTAACTTCTATAAATAGAATTTTACAAGAAAATTTCGCGATATGAAAAATTAAGAGGATATTAAATACCCGAAGACTTATAAAATCTATATATAATTAATTTTCTTTGGAACACTGAAACTGTAGAAAAGTAAACGAAGTTACGAGTTTTAAAATTAGTGTACTAAGTATTAATGAGATTGATATACAATATTTCATAAAGTTTGTTAGTTAAATAAGTTTAGCGGGTGACTTATACTTTAGGGTGCAGCCCAGTTTTATTGCAATTTGTCGCCATATCGTCAGCGAAATTGGTTTATTTTTGATGGGTCTATCCTGTTTTCAAGACCACATTGTTCCTTCAATCATGCATGAAAACAAGCTTGGCGAAAATACTATAGATAATTTTGGCAGAGGGGCACTCTAAAGTATATTTTCCCCCTGTTTAGCAAAGAAAAAATAACTAAAGTCGACAAGATACCTTGTCGACTTCTGGAAGATCTGGCTTCCGTTTTAGGTGGCCTACCTCTTCTGCCTGGTTTCTTTCCATCTAAGATATCTGAAATGACAGAAGAATATTGATATTTTAGGATTCAATTTAAATGATTTAACATGTTTATGTGTAAATAGAAATGGGTAATTGAAAATTTAACTCAGAATTTAGCGTTTGATGCAAATAGGTTTTTACGTCTAAAAAAAAAAAAAATTGAACTTAATACACCTTGTTTGGTAAGCGCAGAATTTTGTTTTGATATCAATTTTTAATGATTCTGTTAAAGCAAATGAATGATAAAGTCATACCTGAACACAATGCTGTCGTTATGAAAGCAGGATTGATTGTGGATTTTTCATTCGCTGTGCTCATACTACTGCTCGTACTTTCTCTATCTTCCCTATCAGAATCTAAAAGGAAAAAAAGCAATACAATTTATGATTATAAAGCCCAAAATCGATTTCAAGTTACTTTTTTTTAATCAAAGAATGCATTTAAGCAATAAATACATTCATATTAAATTTCATAGCATAATATATAACTACATAGAAAAATTACAGATAATTATCCACTGGCATATTAAGTGTTATTTTTATAATTCACATATGTATAAAAATATTCAGAAATATAATTATTTAAAGAATAATTTATTGGATATGAAATTTTTCAGATGCACATATTATTATATTCATAAAATATGGAATTAAATAGAATGATTAATAAAAAATTTAGTTATATTCTTAAAATTTCAAGGGATTCGTTCAGGTGATTGCCTCCCATCTTAGGCATAGATGCTTGTAGAGGTTTAACAATTCATTTTAAAATGTAGCTCCCCTTCCAATACGTCTTCATTTATATAAGTAATCTAGGAGTGACAAACAACGTCATGCATTAGCTGAAACAACCTTGCCATTTTACTTTTAAGTTAAAATATTAACTGTGTGTGAAGAAATAAGAAATATATATTATAGTTGAAATATTATAGTCTATTATTAGTGGACAATTATTTGATTGTTTACCTAATAAATAAAAAACAAATACTTGAATTAATAAATATTTAAAATAATTTGGAATATATTTAAGCATTTAAATATTTATAAATTGATTTCTTTAATAAAATATGAATGGCAGAAAACTCTGAATTAAATTTTAGTACATTCCATTATATTTAGATCCACTATGTTTTGGTTCAATAACTTTTAAATGAAGTTTAATAAGTTAAAATAATCAAATTATAAATTTTTACTTGAATTTAATTTATTCTAATATCTGATTTTAATTTATCACAAAATGTAAATTCAGATTGCTAAGGTATGACACAAGATATTAAAGATTCAACACACACACACTCTATTTTTTATTTGGTAATCAATTATGCTCTTCCATTTAGATACTAGAAAAGGAAAATAATTTCACAAACCAAAAGTGTTTATCACACTCACCATGACTCGATGAAGGACTGTTACCCTGCATGTCGGAGCCGGCGACGCATAACAGTTGGTGGAAAGTGTCATTCGACCATGTGTTATGAAACGCTGGAAGACGGTTGTCGGTTCCCAGAGGAGGGGACATCTCCAATGAAGAAGGACTGAGAGAATCTGAAAATATAAAACCATATACTGAATAACAGCAACAAGTGCAGGACGCCCACAACCTTTGATAGTAGATCCAGAAATAAGTACTGATATAAATTTCTGAGTAAAACCTCAGAGAAGCCTTGAACAAAGTGAAAGCTCAACTCAAGAGTATTAAAAAAAAACTGATAATTTCTTATCTTGACGCTTATGTCTGTCACTTAAAAAAAAATGGGTAAAACCATTCTGAGTGATAAGTGTATTTACATTGAGTACTGGCAGCGTAACTTAGCATAACATTGCAGTTTCACATTCGGTTTGAAAGTTATTAAAAAGGATTCAATTTGAATCTCTAACAAGAGTTTGCCTCATTATAAGATGAAAATACATGATGAGATATCAGATAAGAGATTTGGCTACTGAGAAACATGCACAAATCTTTTTTGTAAATGATATTGTAAATACCTATTATTTAATATTGAAAGACCTATCGTTATTTGTGTTTCCAATTAATAATAAATTATTAATTAAAAACCCAAATAAAGATAACACAAATAATAATAAATTATTAATTAATAATATTCTAATTATCAATAAATGTCTTCTGAAAACAACAAAATTGTGTTAGTCACTCTATTCTAATAAACAATGTGTCACCTTTTAGATTAATATTTAAGCTCAGTGTTTTGTTTATTCAGTAATGCTTGATTAATTTTGGGTATGTAATATCGACTATAAGGTCCTAATGGTTCATGAAACTGATTGCAAGAGTTAAATAGCAGCTGAAAAAAACAATGGTTACAGTAAAATATGAAATATTGGATTCTTTATTGGAATCAGCGCAGATTCGAATTAGAAAAAATTCAAATAAGTGTGCTATTGGTTAACCATGAGCACTAAAACTAATAACTTCAATAAATATTATAATGTGCTTTAAGAAAGAGATATATATTAATTTCTCATTAATTTTCAATCACATTCATGGAGATTTTTATGTATAAAAATACCATCCACCATTTATACTAAAAATGCAACATTCTTAGAATTCAATATTTTCGAAAATATAAAAATCAATAGAATTAGTACAATAGGGTTATTATTCTTTGCAAAATTAACCGTTATTTTCTCATTATTTTTTAATCGATTCGTAAGTTCGATAATGATTCTCAATAGGTGCAGTTCATACGATCTTTTATCATAAGTTGTTTTAAAATTTTACAGTTTTAGTTATTGTTCATTTTTATTATGCACTTTAAAACTTTTTTTTAATATTATTTATCCAATAAATCATCTATTTTTTACTTTTCTCCCTATACTTGCTTTTCATATATATTGAAATAACTCGAAAATCAAAAAGGAGTGTGGCTATGATATTTTAAAACAATTCTAAGCAACTGATTTAAAGGGAAGTTATAAGAACAAAAGATTTCGAAAATCATTGTAAAAAGTATAAACTTTCATGAAACTCTCATTAAATTATATCGACACAAGTAAGTTATATACACTTTTAAAAGCCATTAGAAATAATTGCAATATAATATTTCAATAAAATCTCCTGTTTTTGTAAATTAAAGTCACTATATTAAACTACTTGTAATTGTTCAGGTATTTATGTCAGATATAACGATACAATTTTATTCCAATGTGACGGAATTTTCAATGTTATTACAGAAACTTTATTTCGATGTTTTTGCAGGTGGCTTCTGTGATGTTAAAAATAACAGAAGTGTCTGCAATCATTAATATAGTGCTATGTTTCTATTCAAACAATGAATAAACGAGTCAACAAAATATATTTAATATACAAAAATAACAATAATCATATTTTGTGTAATTAATAATAATAGTTAATACAGCATTTTAAATCTGTAATTTTACTTTTATTACCTATATATGCTAAAACAAATATTTTTTAAGAATATTTTTCAATATTTTTACTGCAAGTATTTTTTATTATTGAATACTACACTATTATAGTATTTAATATTAAAATAATTTATTTTTATTATATTTTTTTATAATAGTTATGTTACTTTTATTAATACTATAGTAGTTCTAAATATTATATTAAAATATATAATAGTTTATTTAGCAAAATTTGTCCGCAGTAATACGAGATGGAAAAGGATTCTAAGCAATAAAACAAATTTTTATTTAATTATCTTTCTTCATATTACTCACAGGAAAATCTCCGATATACATATATACATACATACATACATACATATATATATATATATATATATATATATATATATATATATATATATATATATATATATATATATATATATATATATATATATATATATATATATATATATATATATATATATAAGTGTGTGTGTCCGTGTCCATTGCAAGTGTTATATACGTTTCACTTCTTTTGCATTTTTTCTATGAGTAAGATTACGTTTAAAATTCGATCGTTACTCTTCCACAACTTTGTAACTAACTTATATTTCATGTATTGGTTTCCTTTTGAAATATGACCACTGGGTTTTGATTTTTATCGCTAGGAGTGCATCAAATCGCCTTATTTTCTAATTAGCAAAGTATTTTGCGTATTTTAGAAAAATATAATTAGTTACTCACAATGATGATTTTGAATTTCATGCTGCAGACTTTGATAAAGAAGACGTCCATATTGTTGGTCTAGAGTGTAGAAGTCTGATTCTGTTAAAGAACAAAGTGTTTGCCCATTCATTCGATTGAGCTCAGGCATGAAGTTTAGTTCCAGGAGATCAACGCCAGTTGACCTGGACCAGTTGATGAGCCATTCTAAAACTTCGCCTTCTGTCCACTGTTGGGGTGGCTTACTGTACTGCCATGGACGCGAAGCTTCCCACTGAATATCTAGAAATGAAGACAATCATTCATTACCCTGCTATACAAAAGAACAGCCTGCTAGAAATGTGGTGATAAATTGGTTTCTTTCATATAGTAATTTAAAATAACTATGAAAAACTTTAATACAGATGATTGATTTTGTATTTCAGACACTAATATATTTATAGCCACTTTTCTATTTTCATCGTACAAAAAAATTAAAAGCTTCAATTAACACCACTGACTGAATGAAAATCTACATAAATTAATTGCTTCTAATTTGAATAATTTAAACAAACAAGCTGTAAAATTATATGTTTTTAAAATTTTTAAATACATACAAAAAATTATTTTTTAAGTACTTGTTCACTAAAGTTTTTAAATATAATATTTTCATTTTGCCCCTAAAAATTTATTAATAAATTTTCTAAAAAACGTAAAATAACAGAGCTGCAATAAGAATATGTATTTATTTTGTATTTTTGTGAACTGTCAATAATTACAGAGTCACATGTTATTAAGTTCTCAACACTAAATGATGATTATTATATATTATGATAAATTTTTATAAGTGTCAAATTTATTGCATTTCACAAAATTTTAAAATTAATCTTGTGTCTATACGAATTCGAAATAGTTCCTTTGAAAACGTAAATATAATAAACATAAATATTTTTTTAAAAGCACAGCTATTTTTTTTTTTTTTTTTTTTTTTTGAAAAAAAACCAAGCTTAAATTTATATTTCACTTACAAATTTACATTGGTATCTATAAAGAAATGTCTCCAATTTAAAAAAATTACATTGATTGGAATAATCTTTTAAATTTATTGACAATATCTATTTAACACAGTTGAACACAATCATAAGCATATCTAACTTACCATCGTTTGGACTGTTTGGAAATAAATACTCAATCACTGAAGAATTGGTGTATTGATTATTTGAAGACTGCGTGAGATTAGGTGGCATCAGGTTAATATATTCCAGGCTGTCTTTCTTCGCGATATCATTATCATAAAAAGGAACATCTGCCCCAACAAACTATGTAGAGAAGAAAGGTTTGTTACAAAATATATATTAACAAATTGTTACTTTTATAAGTTCATTTAAAATATATCTGAATATTAACAAATATCAAGGCATGATGAAATGTGCAATTATAAAAATTAAACTATGTATAATAATTTTGCCTATAATAATAATACGGCTTATTTGAGCTTTTAGTTCTGAAGTTTACGAATCTGCATTTGTAATGATTGAATGGTATAAAAACTAAATCCCGATTGAAGGAAAACCTCGAATCTCCAAATAAAAAATGCTATTGAAAATATTTTGTTTACAATCGATGTTATTCGCCTTTAAGTGCCTTTAACTTCAAATCTTTTCCTTTACATTTATAGTAATTAAATTTAACGTAGTAAAATGTCAAAGTTAAAAGTGTAGGTCTACAATGATACAGTGTTTGTTTATGAAACACTTGACACATTTTGATGTTTAATAAATCATAAAATAATGAAGTCGTAAAAGAAGCCTATTGCATTTATTCATAAGAATAAATACATTTTTCACATTGTGAATGTTTCTATGAAGGATTTTTCCCCTGCATGTGTTCCTTAGTAAATGTCCATAACATATAGACTTTCTAAACTTTCACTTAGAATATTTTTTCCTTCACTGCGTTGCAAAGGAAGAGGGATTACACTACATCTTCTTTCTTAAGAACTCAGATTATCTAACAAAGAATCCATGATTTTTTTTCTTTCAGGGATTTGTAGAGAATTTAATTTACGGATAGAAAAATTCAAACATTGATAACCTAATGGGTAGGATTATTGCAGTATAAACATTTTCCTTACATGGCGAAATATCAATTACTATTTCGATGCTTTCTATACAACAAAAGGAGAATATTTGCAAATACATGGACTAATATTATAATAATTTTTTAATTTATTTAAGAATTAATGTAATTAATTTAAATCTACTTTAATTATTTCATAAATTTTTGCCTTTCAGGAAAATTATCAAAAATTATTTTGAAATTGTTCTGACTATTTAAGGATAGTAAAATAAAAATATGACAAACACCAAATTTGCTTATTATTCGCTATATTTTACTTTCTATTTATTCAGAAACACATTTTGACATTTCTTTGAATTTTTTATACGTTTTTAATTAAAATGGGTGAACATTTTTCAAAATTGCATCTTATGATATTACTTAATTTGTTTTCCATTTAATGTAGTTTCACAACTTTAATCATGCTAAGCAATAAAAGTTATTTAAGATTTACACTTAATTTCCCAGAATTATAAAAATTGAATTTACATTCCATGATGGATTTTAATTTGTTTCATTTTCATTACTAGCATACCTACAATGCGAAAACAACCATCAGATTAAAATTTAAAATTAATATAAGCGAAAATAACAACGGATTTGAAAAATTTTTAATTTTCAGTTACTATTACTGATATCCATCATTTAATATGAAACCTGAAATACATTTAACATAATTAGAAAAAAGTAAATATAATTTCCTGCACTTTTACAAAACGCCCAACAAATGAAAAGCATTCCGAAAAGGAATATTAAACGCTATCAGAAACATTACAAAATGTATTTATAGGGAGTTGATTCTTAACCAGGATTTAAACTCAGGTATAGCAGCGGTAGAAAGTAAACGCAGTATGGGTGGCTCATTATAAGGATTTCTAAAGGTATTGTTAACAATATAATAACTATTAATAGCTTAATAAATTGTATACAATATATGGATATAAATATATAAAATTGCATAAAAATCATTTTGTATTTTTTATAGATTATTACACATATCATCACATTCAGTTTTCGAAAGAAATTACATATTTTTCATATTTTTAAATTAATTTGGCTTAATCATGTACAAGTTTGCTTTCCTTATCAAAGACGAATGAGTATCTTAATGCGGTTCAACTTGTTTCAAACTCAAAGAAATCATGTTTTAATATGGCCTCGTTTTCATTTCTGTAATTTAAGGAACGAAAACTAATGTTTTACGTACAAATATGTTATATTCCAAGCATAAAGAAGAATACTCTACTACTATCTAAAAATGGTAACTAATTATATTTTTAGTGATTATGATTAATGAATAGTTAATTTTTAATAATTATGAATTAATTTAAATAATTATTGTTTTTGAAAATTTTACTTTCTTAAAGTTATTTTGGCTAGAATTCATGCAATATAAGTAAATTAAATTAGAATGTTGAATTTTTATACAAAAGATTTTTTTAAAGAAAGTTAATAAATGAAAAATAAATAAAAATTAATTTCAGTCATAATTTCAAGTGATGTTTTTACATAATATGCATGTTTTTGAATGGGTCTATTATCAAATGAAATATTTCAGATGCTTGATTCATTCAATTACCTCAAAAATTTTTATAATCTTGTTTAACAGAAAAAACTATATGATAATAGATAATAATTAAATGATTATACAATACCATTTTCCATTATATGATATTTTCATAATTTTATAAAAAAAAAAGTACAATAAAGATAGAAAAAGTCACACTAAATGAGTAGTTTGTGTCGATAGTATAATCTGAACAAAAAGTAAAATAATTAGCTGATGTTAATTTATCTTTATTAAAAAAGCAAGTTTTATATATTTTAACACTACCTTTCAATGAAATCCAAGTAGTATTTAAATTTTATACCTATAGAAAAATAAGGAAAAAGCACGAAAAATAGCTTTTAATCAAACACACTTTCATTGTAAATTAATAATTATTACAAATATAAATACTTTATTTCATAAAAATTTTTATATTAGAATTCATTGTAAAATAGATTATATATAAAATTTCTCTAAAGAGAATGAATTTCAATTTATGAAATCAAATAAATTTAAATTCAGTAAATCAAGAGCACTAAGTGCACAGAATTATTATTTTTAAATAAAAGATTTGTATCACAAGTTTTTAAGGTTTTTTAAATTTAAAATATTTATTTTTTTCTATTCATTTCCATTTAAATTTTTTTATAAATATAATCTTTATTTATTGCGTATTACAAAAATTAAAAAAAATATTCACTATTTATTATCTTTAGTAGCTAATATATTTTCTACAGTTAATTATATTTTTAATTTACTGCAAATGTTATGATTTAGAAATATACGATCCGCTAAGATATATATTTAAATAATTTAATATAAGAAAATATATTCAAAAAGCTCATTAAATATAAAGTTTCTATGAATATAAATTTACTTATCCCAAACAAGCTAATATATTTTGTGAAATTTAAAATACTAAAATTAGAATTGTCAGATAATTAAATTAAAACATAGTTATATATTTAAGACAATCAATATAATAATAATAGATTTACTACCCGAATTCGGTATATGATCCTCTCAAATAAGTTAAAATTGTGAGATAAGATTTCTTTCTTCACAGTTAGTTAACTGTGTGTAAAGTTGGTGGTTGAGATTCCTCGTTCTAAAAATTTTACTATTATATATTTAAGACAGAATTTATATTTCAGAAAAATTATTATCTGTTTAAGACAGTCAATATATATATATATATATATTAATAATAGATTTACTAATCAAATCCACAAAGTATACTATCACCCCCCCAAACAAGTTTAAAGTGTGAGCCAGTGTCTTTACAGTTAACTCACTGTGTGTAAAGGATTGAGCTTCCTCGTTCTTAAAATAGGCTAATCCGACAGGTAACGATTACCTACCTACTTACCCAGCTATCACGAAGTATGATCAGAATGGCCAAGTGGTTAACTGGATTTCAATAGTAACCCACAAGAAAAGCCATTAGAACCGGAGATACGAGTTTTCGAGTACACGGTGCCCGAGTCATGTATATTTTTGAAAGCATTCTTTACTGAAACTAATAAATTTCAATAAGCAAAATGTGAAGAAAGCCAAAGCCGTGTTCGCTGAGAAAAGAAGTGGTAATACAGCATAAAACTTTCTTCTCTCTCTCTCTCATCAAATATCTTTAACATTTGAGAAAGCGCATCCTTTTTGAAAAAAATTATAAAAATGAAATTTTGCACGTGTTGGAAAAAAATAAGACCTTTATAATATAAACTTATGTTACTTTCTGACAGAAAATTTTTCTCACGAATTAACACAATACAGATAAAATATATTATAATAACAGTTTGATTTTTTTTTTAAAAAAAATAGCAAAGAATATCAATTTTTTATAAAATAAATAAATATAAACTTTTGAGGAATTTTTTTTTATTTCCAATGACCGCGTTTACAAAGACCACTGCGTCACAAATACAGAAAGAATAAGTAGACAAGTGAACACAGAAAAGTCTAAAGCGCTGAGGATGTCTGGAGCACACCAGTAGCGAACGCACAAGGAAGGTTCGGATAGTGGTGGACACAGCGACGAAGGTGGTGCACTTGCATCTCCTCCCAAAGATCGCTTTATAAAAATTTTGACAGTTAAAGTTTTTAAAAAAGTTATATTTGGCAAGAATTTATACATTGTAAAATATTTTGCAATAAATATAGCACCAATAACTTATGGTTTGCATTCCTTTTCTTTTCAAAGTTCTAATTTTAATTATGTGGACACAACTGAAAACATCAACGCTTCTTTAACCATTTATAAAATTAGTTTATTTAGGTTATATGACACACTTTAATCACATTTTACGTATAATTTCAGCGGGAGTTTAAGGCATTTTCAAACCACTGCAACACGCCCAGATTTTCCACGACCCAGTCATAAGTGATTCTATCATTGGGTATCACTTGGATTTGCGAAATAAAAGTTCCCGAGTTCAATCCTGAACACTATTGAAAAACAAGAAATGGGTGTTGTGCTTTTCCTACCTTCATACACATTTTTCGAAACGTGTTAGAAGGTTGTCCGTGGTTCCTCGTTACGACGCATGAATATGAATTTTTATCATACATCCACATTTCAAAACAGAAATTCAATCGAGTTGTTACATCGAAAACCAGTGTGACAGCAATTTAATTACCTGCTAAATAAATTTGTTAAACTTGAGCAATACCTTTCAATTCATAACTAAGCGCTAGTATTCAGATTATATGTACAAAAGAAATTATTATCTTACATAACTTACTCAATTGAAACTGATCACACTTCAAAAAAGGCAATTGCAATGAATGGTTAATAGTAAAACTACAAATAATTACACAAAAAGAATATTTTGAATATTAATTTTTTATTTTATAATTATGAATTTCAGGAATACTTTACCGCTTCTGAAATGTTTAAAAGTGCAGTGTGTATGCTAACTTCTTTACATATTATTTACTATATTACTATATAAATATATAATGTAGGTGTATTATATAATAAAACGCATATAATTATTTACGAACACACAATTTATATCTGTACTATTCCAATCTTATCTCAATTCAGTGGATTACGATTTAAATTATCTTAAATACAAAGAAACGTTTAATTTTTTTTGTGTCATAATATTAACACTGATAATATAACTGAATTCAATATTGTCCAAAAAATGCTATAAAACCATGATACAAGTTTTAGAAAAATAATATCACGCATTTTATAGAAAGCTTCTTCACGGAAAACTCTTTAAAACAAAAAATTGAAACGATTTTATTCAATATGAATCATTTATTCATTGGAATTTATAATTTCTTAACATAAATATAATTACTTACAGAATAAAACAGAGACATTAATTCAATAAACTCTATACAACTTATTCATTTAAACAATTGTTCTTAAATTAAATTTATTTTACGAAAATGTGTTATGTAAGATAACATCGCTTATGCAATTCTTTAACTATTGTAAGTCAACTGAAATTTTGAAGTGACAGTGAATCTATAAATTAAACTTATGTTAAGGCACATTTCACAACATTCTGAGGAATAATAATTGAAATTTCTGTCATTTCGCAAGTTTAAATTTTTAATAGGTTTTCAAATTAAAATAAAATTTTAATATATTCGTCTCTTTATTTGAAAGATAATACATGAAGTTAAAAACATGTTTAAAAGACATTTAATACTGATTCATCTATTTCCCTTCAATTTTAGAATTCGATTTAGAAATCCTATCCAAATTTAAAAATATTTCCTTTTCAAATTCTTGTGTATCATAATAGTTTATAAAAATAGACAAACTTAAAGAGCAAGGCATTCTTAATAATCAGCGACTAAATAATGTCCTGAATCCTTTGTGTCTATTTTAATAACATTTTCTAATAATAAAAAGGGACAGTCATTCCTT
The DNA here is from genome assembly GCA_030067965.1 of Latrodectus elegans. NCBI lineage: Eukaryota > Metazoa > Arthropoda > Arachnida > Araneae > Theridiidae > Latrodectus > Latrodectus elegans. The sequence continues at coordinate 105,484,065 of CM057814.1, read as the reverse complement.
TCTCCAATACTTTTAAAGCCATACATTATTTAAATAACTTCACTCCGCCTTCCGTACCTGCACATTATTGGAGTAAACGCCAGCGTCACGAAACCAATGTTCAACAGAGACGATCTCCTTTCTCCCCAAGTAAATGATTGGTGAAAGATCTAAAAATCCACGACATGATATCAAAGACCTAGTTACAGATAGGCTTTATTTTTAGCCCTTTCACCTGGTCCAAACACGCCACAACCATTCATTAGGATTACTTCTGGCAATGTTTTCTTTCTTTTCTTCCACAGGAAAAATGGACAAAAAAAAAAATAATTGCAAGCAAAAACAGAAGTTTTTTCTTCTTAACGCAAGGCAGTGGCGTGGAGTGGAATATTGAGAAGCAAGCACGACTTCCTCCAGAGAGCGTTTCACTTAGCAACTTCCCTAAACAAGCGAAAAAGGTACAATCGAAGAGGTGGCAGGAGCCATGTGTTTGTGAAAGTTCGTTGATCCTTCTTATACATGAGGTGTATTTAGTTTTCTGCTATTTGTGTGTTTGTTTTGTTATTCCGCGTAGATTTGGGCAGTGTAGTGTAACGGAGAATGCAAAGTGCTTCTCTAGCATACTGAGTCCAAATAGCAACAATAAAAGCAAAAATTATATACACCTGTGTATTAAGTATAAGAGTTGTAAAGAGAGTTTTTAACTGTTTTGTTGACAGCATAAATAGAAAACAGATGTTCACTATAAACATAAGGCATTTATGGCGAGAAAAAGCTGAAATAACTCGGCCTTGAAAACTAAATATAAATCATACATTAAAATTGTGCCAACACACTTTATTTATTATTTCCACTGAACTAAAAATTTGAAAGAAAATACAGAAATCTGTAGAGCATAGCAAACATTTAGGAAATAAAGCAGCAAGCTGTTATAATACATTAAATGTACATGAAAATTAGCAGAATGGAATTATAAACTGTTTCCTGTCCTGTAAAGAGAGGGGAATACTCGAGTTTAAGTTATGATTCAAAATATATATAATCAAATGTTCTCTTTTTAAACTATAATGCTGAAAAAATTTATTTTCAACAGTGATAAGTCAGTAATTGTATATCAATAACATTATAATAAGATTGGTTTATAATTTTTTACGTTAATTATTTTCATTACACCAATTTGTTTCTAAAGATTTTTACAAAAGTTATTGTTGCTAAATAAATTTTGTTTAAATTGTGCGCACATATATTGTATTTCTTTAATGTTTTTATTGTATATTCACAGTACCAGTGCTTAAAAAATTCGTAAAAGATTTCATTAGTTATCAAGCAATAGATTCTATTTCACAATTAAAAAGAATTACGTAAGCATTTAATTCTTTACAAATGGCGAAACACATTTTTAATATAGACTCGACAATATTTTGATTTTATTATGATAATAAATTGTATATCAATAATATACGTATTCTTTCCTATCGAAAAATCATTTATCAGTAGAGAAAAAGAAAGTAAGCTCAAAAATTCTCTCAAATTATTTTTTCAAGTAACAAGTTATATGGAAGTGTTAAAAGTATATCACTGTCAATTAGAAATAATGACAGAGTGATATTTGCATTTATCGCAAATGAATTTTAAAGATTTCAATATTTACTATTTTGTTATGAAACAAATAATGTTTGGTAAATACTGATAAAAACTTACTGGATATAAATTTACAAACAATTAAAATTAAATAATAATGCAGTATATTTATATTGCTGTAAAGAGGTCAAATAAAACATTAACATTGGAATGTTATCTCAAATGAAACACACTTATTAGAATCAAGAAATGATTATATAAACTGAAAGATTAAAATATGCTCTCATAATTATATTCTAACAAGTAATGTTGTTATTCCGTTAATAAAATATTTGCAGCTTATAGACTTTTAAATAGTGACTTAAATTTCTTTATTTTAATAAAGATATCTGTTTGTTTATTACAAATATTCGATATATATAAGACGACACGCATATTACACGCATAGCTAATGATGAGTCACTCAGCAACATCATGAAGCAAAGCGCAACAAATCACTCTACCATAATTTGGCGACCAATAGAACCATTTCACTTCGTTTGTACCTAAGTGTAATGTCCAAAAGCACTCACTGCTTATTTATAATTGACTTCAAACCACAAACTTTCCTCCCACATAGGTACCAATAAATGACGATCAAGTAAAATAAAATGGAAGGCGTTGTCTCTATTGAAGAATCCCACATCAATCTGCAGCACTACATTGTTCGGATTTGAATTTAGAGACACCTTGATGAGAGACTCCTGAGTTGTTACGCTATGCACATTGACACTAAAGTCCTACACACGATATTCACAGTTTGAGGTGATATTAGATTTCATTCTAGCATTCTTATAAGCACGCATTTCCAGAATACTAAGCAGTCAATGTTTCATCACTGAGGAACCGGAGTTTAAGATCTTTCTACACCTTCAGCGCTTGCTATCAATTGTGTTCTAACGGGATAATGCGCGAGTTTACGTGGCCAGCGATGTTCAAGAGTTCATCATTCATCAGATTGAATTCTTTCTTAGTCGGCTTGTTCTACATAGACAATCAAAAACGTGTGGTCCACAGTTACACCGATGGCCAGACATAAACCACCCATAACTACATCAGTCAACTTGAACAGTATATGGAATACCCAAAATATACTGTTATACCCAAAAAAATACATCCAAAGCCCTTATGATTTTATGCCGATGCGTAAGGCAGCGGTAATTACCAATAATAGCGCCTGCACTATCTCTTAATTTTGTCATCGTCCACACTTCATAAGAGGTTGTCTATCAGTAAAATTTATATAACGTTTTATATGCTAAATAAATTTTACTGTAATATTTCTGTTTTTTCTTTGTAAAGTATTTTTGGTAGCCAGCAGTATAGATATTTTGGTCAATTTAGAGTTTCAATGCTTTGAATGAATAAGATAAATAATTGAGAGAATATATATATATATATATATATATATATATATATATATATGCTTTGAAAGAAAAGACCTACAGAGAAGAATTTAATTAAGTATTCTTAACTAAATAAACATAATTACACTATTTCGATTGTGAAAATGCAATTTAGAGTAATCAGTAATAAAAACACTCATTAAAACATTTAATTCTGTTTCTAACAATTCGTTCAAGTTCATGTAATACATTCCAACATTATGGTTTACTAACATATTATCTTTAAAACAGTTGTATACAAAAGCAGAAAAATATTTCTTACTTTATGGTTTAATGTCATAGTTCAACGATTATATTGTTTATGCATAAAATATCATTATCATAAAAAATAACATAATTTCATTAAAATAATAAATTTTACGACTGATAAATAAATGCACCATGCACATTTTTAGATGCTAATTAGGTAAATCATTAAATCCCTGTATTATTATGGCATTTATCTCTTTATGCAGAATATTAGGGACAGCATTCACTGAGGTAGGCTAATTAGGAAAGATTTGTCGAAATAATAAAGCTTTTTATGAACTCTCCATGTCAAATTAACATTGGAGAAGCAAATATGCTTACGCCAAAATAGCTTTCTCGAACAATTCAGAAGGTTATTAATGGCATTTATTTACAGAAAGTGAATGGACCAGATCTAAACGCTACAGTTTTCATATGTAGGTTTCATGGTGGAATGCGCAACTGATGAGCGTGCCATTTTCTCAAGATGTTTCACTGGAATAGAATTCTAGGCCATGAGAATGGTTCCATAAACGTTCTAAAACTACAACATTTTGATTTTCCAGAGAATGAAACCATTTTATGACATACGCTTGAATTGTAAAGTACTATTATGGATAGAAAAAAATTCGTTGATAGAATCTTTGATCCGTTTTAAACATTTTTAAATTTACATGGGAATAATCTTTTACGGGTAAATTTGGAAACGTTTATAATAAAAATTTACACTTTTGTTTTGTTTTATGCTTAATATTATAATCCTTTGTCTAAAACTTACATTTTATATTGTCCAAATTTACACTTTGATTAAAAAGTTAAACTTTTGTTTATAATTACAACGACATATATATACAATAGCATATTAATGATTATTACCAGTGCAAATCTTAAGTATTGAAGAAATACTAAACTTTTAAAATAAAAAATCTAAAAATGCGTGCAATTATAATATAACCGTGTAAGGAAGTAGTTATACAAGTACATCTTCTTTTTATAGTGATAAAATAATTTATGGTGATGATTTAATTCTCGTAGTGGAAAAGTTTTAAGATTTATTCGTAATAAATTCAAATAATTACAATAAAAATTCTTACTGAATAATACAATTTGCATATTCATAAATTATAGTTCTTCTTTTAATTCACAACATTAGTTAAGTAGCTAAATGATTTCAGTTAAATATAAACAATAGATCATCGGATAATGCCAGTAAAAGATTATTTTATTTGTATGTTTATAAATATTGTACATTTTTATATTTAAAAATATGGTTCTGTTTATAAATATTGAAATGTTATATTTTAGGAAAAAATATCTCAAATAAAATGATATTTAGCTGAAAAGGGAGAGATACATTCTTTACCAATAATTATAGTTATTATTTTACCGCTTATAGTTATTAAGAAAATAAAATTATTTACATCAGAGGGCATTTTTCCACTGAGTACAAATTAGGAGCAGGTCCCGAATTAGTTTATTGGGGCCAGAGATAAAAAAAAATGGGGGGGGGGGTGTGGCCTTCTCAAACAACAAATTTACTATTCGATTTGGCTAACGCTTATAAATGATTGACAAAGTAAAATAAACTTTCCATTCGATTTTGAGGCACCTCTGATGTGGGAGCCCGGGGTAACTGCCCCGTATGCATCTGCTTAATCAGGCCCTGAATCGGAAAATTTAAAACTCAACAGTCTTCCAATAAAAGGGCACAACCAAAATAAATCAATACAGAAAAAAAAAATCGAAATTTTAAATTAAGAAACTGCTTTTGTCGTGTAGTCAGAAAAACTTAAACCCCTGGAACAGCTGAATGTTTATCAAGAGCATACTACAAATATATTTCATATAATTTTGAAAACGAAACTTTTTTTTCTACTTTTAAATACAATATTGGAAACTTAAAAATTACACTTTAAACTGAAATTCACTTGAGAGGGACACTATAAACGCTATCCCTGCAGATGAGTTAAATAATTCCCTTTTCTTTCGGTTGGCACGTTTCCAAAATATTTCTGCCATAGATACTGCAAATTGTTATCTTTGTCATATTCGCTTGGCAATCCTCCATGAAATCCCCCTCAGATATATAATAAAGAAAAGCGCATTTCGAAACATTTCAACATTAACAGCGGTGACAGGGGGGATTTAACTATATTATTCAGGCTATTAAAGATGATGTAAATTAAAAATGGCAATCTATTACTAGCCTTAGGTGATTAAATCGGTTTATAAAAATAAATGTATTTCATTTCAAATATAAAAAAATTCTAAAAAAATTAATTCATTTTTATATAATTGCATTTTTAAAAATTATACATAAACAATAATGAAGCGGTAGATGAAATCGGTAAAGCTTTGCTAATCAGAAGAAAAAGTAAAAAGGCTTATATCTGTTAAGATTAAAACCAAGTGTAATGATTTTGTAACGGCACAGCGATAAAAACTATAATGTTGTATTCATATAGAAAAGTGGTAAAACGTTTTGAAAAAAATCATCACTTTTTTTTAATGTTTTAAAATTTTTGAAAATCTTGTATATATAATTGAAATTTGATAGCAATAAATAAAACACATATGCATATAGTTATTCAACTGAATTCATAAAATAAACACATTTACAGAATCGTTTTCCACTTTAATTTTTCTGCCGTGTAACTTCAGATTAAAAAATACTGATGAACTCATTGTGTGTGTGTGAACTGGAAGTGACCTTAGAATTGCAAAATGAAGTGTCATCGTCTCATCATGACATACCAATCGATCAAGATGATGTAACATTTCTCCAGCTTTGTTGGGTCCCCAGCAAGTTTGGGGCACCATACAGGACAACATTCAACCCTGAACTTGGGGCCCTGGCTTTCCAACCAGTCTTGGTGACCTTTTTTAATAAATAGCTACATCCATATGTGAGAGGGATAATTGAAACATTCTATATAATTTGCTTACTCATAAGAGAAGAACTTTTTAAGAATTGTCTGTACAAACAGATATTAGCAGATGACTCATAAAATCTGAAATGAAGATCTAAGTACTGCCAATACATATACTTAATCTACTAAAAATGTTAACTTCTCCTTAATCCGGTCATTTCTTGTGGTATTTATTCAAAAGTAACTAAAAAATTATTGCATATAGTCATTCTATGTGTTATACACTACATATGCTTGATGAACTTAATATGATCTTAACAATTACCATTTAAAAATATTAAAATTATTTCAAACTAATCAACAAACCATAGCATTTCCGTAACTTAAATACAGCTGCAATTTTAAAAATTAATGTTCTTTCATGCGTTAACACATTTTATGATATGGTTTTTAACATTTGAAAAGACTGCATTGTATCAAATGCAAATATAACTTAAGCAAGAAAAATAAAATTTGTTTTCGCAGATATGTTTATTAAAAAATATTCTAAATTTATTGATTCTTCTCCAACGCGAAACATGAAACTATTATCAGTTTTCATTAAAATTTTAACCAAAAAAAATAAATCATGAATTATCTAGTTTTTTTTTTTTTTTTTTTTGGAGTATAAAAGATTTTCGATTTCTCACAAAGCTTTTTATTAATAGTTTAAAAATATTAAGATACATAAGATTATTTGTATTTCAAACATTGAAATTGTGAATTGTTATAAAAAAATTTTTAAAAAAATGTTTTGCTTTTAACAGAAAAATATGCTGACTATTTGATTATTTTTATTTAGAAGAATTAAAGGAACCCATAAATAGACTGAGAATATCAACTGTTAGAAAATTTATACATTCAGTCTATTTTATTGATTTAATTTTTTATAAAATAGACTGAATTTATATCGATTTAATTTCTATAAGAAGTTGTAATTTTTCATGGATAAGCAGAAGAGATTTCAACAGAAGTAATTTGAAATAAAATATATTCGTAGAAGAAAAAGCACTTTAGGAAAATTTTCTTACAAAAACGTTTTAAAAATGGCGACAATGACGTCGAAATGGCAAAACACTGTGTAAAGAAACGATAAAAATTGTCTAAAAGTTAATTCGAATGATTAAGTAAAGCAATAGCTAAAACTATAATAAGTCTAAGAGGTTTTCATCTGATAAACGAATAGTTTGTAAAATATATATTACAAAAATTAATTCTATAAAATAAGCAATCATTATAATAATTTTTATATGTGTTCCAGTAATTAGGTCCATTTTCAGAGTTACATTGAAATACATTTTGTCATTTTTAGTTACAACGAATTATCGTTAGTATCGTAAAATTTTCTACAAAATGAAATTTTCAATTTCTATTTCTAAATTACAAGTTAAATATTGCACATTGATTTAGTCTATAAAACAAAATTTTAAAAAAATTTTAATATAAAGTAAATTCTAAGAATGCTTTACAAAAGAATATGTAGCACAAAACTTCTTAAAATAATATATATTTCATCAATACAATTTAGTAGTATTTTTCTGCTGAATTATATATACCTTTTACAAAACATTTTGCAGTAAATAATATTTTTATTAGAATATTAAGCTTCCAGGTGATATTTGGTATAAAGTACTGACATTTACAAGATGTCAAACATTATGTCACTCGGCCTAAAACATAATTTGGATAAGAATATTTAAATTTTATAAAATATTAATAAAAATAAATGTATCCCTAAAACATCAGTAGAAATGTAAATACATTTTTTAACTATTTGATGCTATACAAGTAACAGTAGTTTAAAAGTTGTCATAAAGGTGATTAAAATTAGGCTTGGTAGATGGGATTTAGGTTTTGGAGATGTAATAAGAAATGCTTTTAGATTTTATTTTATAATTAAATCATATAGTTTTGTGTATGCATACATAAAATAATCTGTAATTAAATTTAGGAGACTTATTTTGCAAATCCATGAGAAACAGGATAGTTTCGACTAATAAACATCCCTTAATATTTTGCAGACAATTAAATAAAATTAACGTATAATTTATTTTTATGAAGAATTTCAACAACTTTACTGACCCAACTCATATTAATTCCATTAAAGAACACAATACACACATTCCACTCTCCAATGAAACTTTGAATTCATTTTGGAAGGTATTTTGCGCAATTTTAAGAGCAATAACCGATGTTTACGAGACCTTAACTTTATATTAGAGGGATTTTGAGTTTTTGGACAAGGACGGTCAATGAAATTGAAACGGGGAGTCAAGGGCGCAAATACAAAATCAACGATAAAAAAATGAGTTGTTACCTTGTACCACTAAACTACAAATGGATAGTTCGTTGAACCGTACGGTTTGAAGTCTGCTTTAGTGATATGTGGGTCACAAAACTCTTTCGAACCGAAGCAGCCTTATCAGTTGATAAAGAGAGTGTAGTAAAAATTGCAGTAGGAGAAAAGAGAGAGAAATCTATACTTTTCGCAATATTATAGGAATTAAGTTATCGATCGTTTAAAAAAGGAAGGGAATAATAGCGAAATTATAAGTATACAAGCTAATAGAAATCAGAAAATAATATTGATGAATCAGCATTGTTAATATATGTACGTGACGATTTACAATTGATTATTCTTTCAAAGTAATTCAAAATAGAGAGTACATTTAAAAATCACAATTAATTTTGAATATTATTCCCTATTAACATCATTCAATAACTCAAAAATAAAAACAAAGCGAATTAATTCAAATAACAACATTAGAATATTTTATATATCAGGTTCTGTGAAAAACATTTTGAGAAAAGTACTATGTAAAATAAGATAAATAAAATTATTGACTCCTTCATTTAGTACCAAAGATATCTTAACATGTTCAGACAAGAATAACACATTCCGAAATTAAAATTAAATATTCCCTCTAAATATAAACTAAGATAATAAAAGCAACTAGAATGAGAACTTAATCGAATAATGTGTTATGAAGTTAATATTGTAACACACAAAGAGTATTTCAAATAGGGAAAATTTTAACCTGGTTATAAGCCAAAGCGCTTTCTAATAGTTGAAGTAAGAAATCATTTATATAATTTTATAAAAGTATTTTTCATAAAAATATTGAAGCGAATGTATAGTCATTTTGTATATAATTGTATATTTATGATTTCAATAAATTGACAATTTTTAATATCATATTTTAAATTGCATGCTTTTTTATCGAGACAAAAAAATGACAGGAAAATAATACTTTTGTAAGATTTCATTAATGGATTTTTTTTGTCTAATTAACTTAAAATAACAATAACTGAAAAAAAGAGATTACATTCAAGCAATTAATAAAATATAAATACATAATTAAAAAATTTAAATATCAATTAATATTTTTGCTCTTTAAACACAGTTTATTTATCTTTGAATAAAAACACATTTCATGTAATCCCCTTCAAAACATTTGATTTTCTAAAAACTAGAAATATTAAGAGGTAGAATCAATTAAATTATAGATTTTTTTTTACTTGAAAAAAATTTTGTAATGATTTTCTAAAAATGTATCGACAACAATTTAATACATGAATGAAAAGTAAAAACTTTTTGTCTCAAATTTTAAGTTTGAGTTTGAACAGAATGAGAGATACATTCTTGATATACAAGAACCTTGAATGAGGAATAAGATTTTTCCTCGCTCTATCATAAAATTAACCCAATCAGTCATGCAAAAAATTCGCCATTAAAATTTGATGTATATAATACAAATATAAGCAATTGAAAACTTTTATTTAAATAATATTTGCAGAAATAAATTTATGAAATAAAATACTTTAATATAATGAGAATATAGCCACAACGAAAAAAAAATCATTATTAAAGTAATAAAAAATTACTAGAATTTTTAGCAATTAGATACTTATTACGTTGACATTTTTCCTCGGATAATTTAATCAATATATATATATATATATATATATATATATATATATATATATATGCATTGTTTCAAAGAAATCTATATGCTTAACTCAACACTTAAATTTTTCTATATTATTAAAACATTCACCAAATTAAATGGTAAATTATTTAAAAAATAACGTATTTTTAAAGGTTAATATAAAACTAAAATAACATTTCGTATAATAAATTGTAATAATATACAATCGAAACATGATCAACTGTGACGAATAAATTTTCCTTTTTTATCTTAAATAAAATAAATAATAAATATCGGCTTTTTATAATAAAGAATCCGCATATTTCTACCTTTTGTAAAAGCATTCATTTATATAAAAACTTGATTAAAAGTTGTTTCTAAATTCCTTTTTCTTTTGTAAATTTGTGTGGACAATGCTTTCTAAAACTCTTTAGCATGTAAAACACAGGACAACATTTAAAAAAATTGGAAATATAAATTAGTTATAATTAAATGAATTAGCTTCATTTGAACGTTTGTTTTAATAATAGTATCCATTTTAAAATAATTTAATATAATCTTATATAACACACAAAATAAATATTAACAAGAATAATCGAGTCTAAAGTCACACTAAATGTAAAGAATATTTCATATGATAAAATTATGATGATTTTAAAAACTGTTTTTTTTTTCCTCATAATTTCATCGAAACAAAAATTTGTTGTTTGTGTCAGAATTTTGTCCATAATTAAATTAAGAAATTGTCTATTATATACACATTTAAAATGCATCTGTGCAAAATTATAAATCTAAAAAAGCGATGATGAATTTTTAATTGAAAATAAAATAAATAGTACTTGTAAAGTAAGAAAGTTACATTAAAAAGGAAACTTTTAATGTAGGATAATGAATTTAACTGTAGGATTATATCTGCGTTATAAAATTTTGCAAAATTATAAGACAACTTACTTGTAAGTCTGGTGCTAGATCAGGGCTCAACATAGTCCTTTGCTGAATCGGAGCTGTCCCGTGGGATTGGTAATAAGTCCTATGTGAAGAAACCAAAACTTGCAGTCAGTAAATCACTTTTTTTTTCACACGCAAACACAACAGTTCATATTTAACAGTATAGGTAAAAGAGTGTGTATAGAATTACAAGACTGTGCTACCATGCTTTACAAGTGACAGTCAATATAAGTTGCACAGAGTATTTCTCCACTTATCAAACTCCCGAGTTGAAACCGCTGACGAGAGAAATATGCGCGAATGTGAAAAATAAAACGAGATGAAATAGAAAAAACGAATCTCTAACTGGCTGTAATCGCCTTGAAGGTTGTCTTCTATACAAGGTCGCGGGGCGTTCGGATCAAGGCAAAAATTTCTTGCGCTGGCTGACTTACGAGTCAGAGCAACCCGTTCTTATCTCGCAGAGCGGAGTGGAGAATCTGACTTCGTCTACAACTACTACTTACACTGGCGTTTGTGGATGACTGGGGTAGGAAAGTGACGAAGCGACTTGCTTTTTGGCGCAATTATTTGGCATTACGTTGGCGATAGTATAGTTTCAATTGGTGGAAAAGTTCGTAGCGATTGCCGCTTGATAATTTATAACACTTTCCCTATATTTCAATCATAGCATGTATATTTGTATGATATAGAATTATAAACACATAGTATTTTTTTTCTGTAACTATACATAAACTGCATTTATCTTTCAATTTATATAAAAACATAAAATTAGGTAGCATTTGCAGTACAGGATATAGAAAATAAAAATTAATGTTAGCAATTTTTTTTTCATAAATATAAACCATAATTGCATATAATCATAGAATTTTTTTAATTTTAAAGTAAAATACAACAAAATTTGTTTTTTATTTTTTTTTAGTTAATATACATTTTTATTTAAAGGAGATTTTTTAATTTAATGGGTTTTAGTGAAAACACACACATGACGCAAAATTTTTTTTTAAAATAGTAATAGACATATTTATTTTAAAACAGAGGATTTCAACTAGCCAAAGTGTTATAAAAATTATTAAATGAAATATTTTAAAATTTATTCTTTGAAAAATGGACATGAAGGAATAATAAATAAGTAATAATATTATATGTGTATATATATATATATATATATATATATATATATATATATATTAACATTTTTTAAATAATTTTCGTGTAAACAACGAGATATAAAAAAAATCATTTTAAAAGAATATTTGTTATTGAATAAGATAATAGAGATGAATTACTAAAGTATATTAATAATTTCTCCAATAATTTATTGTTTCTTAATTACTTTAACACCAAATAAAAAATTTCCAGTTACATCGATTTAAAAACTAATATTCGTAAATTCAAGGATAGGTAAAAAATTAAAACTCAAGTAATTTAAGAATCTAATTCTAAGATAAAAATCAAAATTATTTTTTTTTTATTCCTAACCTTTTTACAAAAAGCCAAAGGAAAAAAGTTATGCGGTATTCCTATGATACACTTTTATAAATAAAAGTGATAATTAATATTTTAATTTCAAAGTGATTCAGAAATAATCTTTTCGTAGATAGCAAGTAAACTATAATTTGTACATAAAAGAAAGTACACATTTAAAATATAGTAGGAAAATAGCTTTTTGAAACATTTTCAAATTAATATTAATAATAATACCAGTTGTTTTTTTTTATGTTTTCATAACTATATATGCATTGCACATACATATATCCGACATTTTATGAATGTAATTCCAATGTCTTTTATGTCACTTTTTAATAAAAAAAAATATAATGTAAATAATCTTTCTTGAGAATCCCTTATAAATTTTTAAAAGAGAATGTGTATAATCATATTAGTTTTCTCATTTATATCTATATTTCCACACATTTGCAATCAAGACATATATAAGAAAATAAATAGAATTTTATATTTCATTTTTTCTGCAGGTTTTAATACTTATACCAATAGAAAAATAAAATATAAAATTCAATTATAAGCATTAGAAGTTTTAATGTAGTTCAATATAAGAAGTCGTGTAATGAAAAAATATATTTCATATTTAACTAATTATATATCTTTAAAGATCAAAAGAGAAGAAAATTTAAGAAAATTTTTTTCTCTTTCGATGAAGATAGAACGACAGAAGTTAATCCAGTATTGAAAGTAAGATGTTCTTTTTTTCTATTATTTTATCTGTACCGAGATATTCAAAAGTTCCTTCCCGATAAATGATAATAATTCCATGCAAAATCTCAGAAAACTTTTTATCTTCATAACTACATTAATTTATTGCAAAATGAAAATAATAGCTTTTTTTATTGAGAAGGTATTACTGTGTCTTTTACCTACGTATGAAAGAGAAGAATTTAAAATTTTCATTTGCTGAATTCTTAATTCCCAAAATTTCTCCGCTCAAATCTTAGGTTAAAATATTGGTCAGGTGAAGCGATTAGAATGCATACGGAAGCGGGCAGGTACAAAAGAAAAGTTCAAGAAACCTTTCCTCCCCCCTCTCACTGAAAAATTGCCGTCACAAGTCAATCAACCTTCCCTCTCTCAAGGGGGTAGCACTCGATCGAGAAGCAAACCATGACTGGCAGTCGTTGACCACTCGCTCAGCGTAGCGCGTGAGGAGATTCACGCGTGACTGGCGTTTGCGGATCAACTGAGCGTGAATCTCAGGAGCGACTCCATCATCTCATATTTCCTGGCCAGATATGAAATTATGTTTCTCTGGCCACTCTTTCTTAATGACGCTTCCACTGGACCACGGATTTTGCTGGCTGATATCTTGTTCTGGAGCATTCCTTCTCACCAAGTTCAAACCTACGTATTAGTCACTACCAATGGGATCGAGTCATTCCGTGCAATGAAAAAAAAATTTTTCCCCTCAAATTACATGTTTTAGATAAAACTATAAACAATTTGACGTAATAACAACACAAAATAAATGATATGAAAAATTTAATCAAGACCAAAATTATTTTGGAAAAAAACAAAATTTCTTAGAATGTTAAAAAAACACACAATTTTTTTTAAGATTTTAAATATTTAAATCCATTTATTTTAATTAATAATTAATTTTAAATAAATTAATTTTAAAATATTAAAAAATAACAATATCATATATTTAAAAAATGCTCTTATAAAGTTTTCCTCTTTTTTTCAATAAATATTGAATGTTTTTATAAATAATAAATTTAGTTATAAAAACATTAAATATTTATTAAATTAAATATCATTTAAAGATATTTAATAGCAACATTAATGATTTTACAATAAGATATTTTAGAAATTAACACTAAATAATAAGAAATCTTCAACAGTAAATACTCAAAATTTTTTAAATCTTTTTTGAATGATTTTGAAGAAATGATTTTTATGTTTTTATTTTAACAATTTTAAAACTATAGTTTTAAATAAAAATATTAAATATCAGCATTAATATTGTTGCAGCACACGGTGTGATGATTATGCCAGTAAGTTTTTAGCATTCAAAATATAAAACTTAATAATTGTGACTATATATTTTGCTTAGAAGCTATGTTAAAGTAAACTGCATTTTAAGGATACTTAAGTTCTCGTAAAGTAAAGGAGTATGTGAATACAAAAAAGTAGTTTTTAAAAGTGTATAAATGTAAAGATGAATCATACTTACTTCAGAGAATTGAACTATAAAAATATTTACATTTATGCAGCTTCAAAATTACATCATATCACAGATTAAATTATTGAATTGTAGTCTTTTAAATACTTTAGTATGTAGAGTTTTAAAAAACAACCAAAAAGCGAGTGAATTATCGACAGTGAAATCTGAATATAGTTTTGGGAGAAAAATTTAAATGTGTTGAATTGTGTATATCTTTATAAAAATGTAAATAGCTTAGAAAAATGCTTGTACTAAGAATAATCGTACTTTTCTTTAAATAATTGCCATTTTGTAAGTCTAGTAAGTAATTTTTTTCATTAAGTATTTTTTACGATATACTGAAGAATTAAAGGAGATTTAATGCATGTTTTATTATATATAATTTATGCAAGGTTTACATTTATACACTTTTATTATCAAATGAAAATTGATGATTTTTTCTTATTTAATTTCCTTTAACGTTTCAATAATATGTTATTGTCAAGTACATTACCACGTTTAAAGTAGAATTAAAAGAATCATAAACTTTTAAATTAATATAGTTTTCGATGTCTTACAACAGATTTCATAGCAGAAAGTTTCGAAATATATGACAATTGCATGATTTCACCAAGAGCCAATTTGCCAAAAGTACTCGCAATCGAATATAAAATTAAAATATAATTTTTTTTTATTTTAGCTAACTTTTCATTATGACTGGTTACATGCAATTTTGAAAAAGATTAATAGTAGTTTTATTTTGATCATTTTAAGTACATAAAACAAAAATGAACGCGTTCAATCATTTAAAAATTTATGTTATAATTATTATAAATGAATTTGGAAAAACAAACTAATTATATAAAGGTATATTTTTCAAATATTGATCATGAATACATAGACTTACATTTACACTTGACATATTAAGCTTATATAATAAACTGAATGTAATATAAGTAAAATTTGCAGATTTTTATAGCACATTTTTATTTTTACATGCAAATAATAATTATGCTTTAATCTGGCACAAAATGAGACAAACTGTGAAATTACAAAACTATCCATTTCTCAAGCAGCATTGAAATTCAACCTTCAACCTTCTAAAACAATGCCGAGCGATTTAGAAATTTAAGCCTCCTTATTCGTAAAATAGGATTTTAAATTTGGCTATTATCATTGTCTAAAATTATTGCTTCAAAAATAAGAGATAATGATAATTTTTTTTCCGGCTCTTGAGAAACTTGATCTTAGATCTCTGAATTTGTTTGTTATTATTTTTTTTAATAAAATTAGAGGCAAATTTTAGTGGTAAATACGCGTGACGTTCTATGGGTTTAAGGAAACACACGAAATGACAGCTCAATGTTAATACTTATTAGCCAGTGTTTTAGCCAAAAACTTCAAGGAAAATCCACAAGAAAATAAGCTTTACCCATTTAAAAGTACATTTTCAAAGGAGAAAAAAAAATAAAGAAAAATATACAGCAGGAAATTTTTGGCTAATGGAATTAGAACTTTCTACAGCTAAGCGTAAGACAGACGTACGACATGATTAACGAATGAGAGACTTTCGACGTCATATTTCGTACTACTGATGTCACTCCATCACATATTTCAACCAATCAGGTGTCGCAGCAAATAAAAAGGGCATCGAAGGTGCTAAAGATGTCAGGTCTATATGCTAACTATAAAATAGACATTTTTATTGGCATCAACATTGCGAAACATGTGTCCCATACTCTGCGACATTATACTCATTAAAACTGTGATATTTCATGTTATTTTTTTATTTTTTTGCAAATGTATATGGTTCCTAATCCATAACTATGTAATTTCATCTTTTAAATATATTCACTTTTTTTTATTTAATATGCCTTTCCACAGACAAGATTCCGATCAAGGAAGACAAACATCTCTTAAGAGTTGCAGATTTTCTATGAAATAATGAAGTGATTACCTCACGGAAACAATAATATAAAAAATGAAGTTTGTTATTATAATTAACATTTTGTTATTTTAATTAACTTGATTTATTAATATTCTTAAAAGAACCTACATTATTCTCCTTAATGTTTATGAATTTCATAAATAATATTTAACATAATTAAAATATCATAATAAGGCATGTTTTCCTTGTTT
Organism: Latrodectus elegans; assembly: GCA_030067965.1. NCBI lineage: Eukaryota > Metazoa > Arthropoda > Arachnida > Araneae > Theridiidae > Latrodectus > Latrodectus elegans. Next base: position 105,467,249 of record CM057814.1, on the reverse strand, counting down.
GCCAAAGACATTAACTGGCATTGTAGTTCACGTTTAAACACACTTATGTGACAAACATTTTTAAAATAATAACTCAAATATATAAGTTATTAAATTCAGAATTCACACGGAAGCAGGAAATTTAAAGACAATAAGGCTAACTAAATAAATTCTAATATATCATCAAATAAATATTAGAGAGAGAAAGAATTTAGCTTATACATCATAATTAAAAAAGGCAATAAAACTTTTAAACAACCGATTACAAGCATTGGAGGGAAAAAAATTAGAAGTTATTTATCAAACTGGTTGATTCCCTTTAGACATTTTACAATAGTTTAAGAAATACAGTTAAATAGAAACAGAAAGTTATCTTTGAAAAGAGCTTCAGCTTAAAGCGATTAAAAAAGCTTCGTGCCAAATTTAAACAAATTACAATACCATCAAACAAATTTTTAAGAAACCCAAATACAGCCTTTTTTATTATGTAGGTTTAGAAATTTGCATATTGCTGTATATATTTATATCAAATAAAGTCAATTTATTCGGATGATAAACACTTTCTGAAATTAACACTCGCACAAACAATCGACATAGAGTCATGCAGCGAATTCTAGCTTTAAGTGAAATTTAAGCTTATGAAGGCCTCATAAGAATTGCTTTACATTTAAGTTAATAGAAAAATGTATCTTACTGATTTTTCCAATGTATTCCAATAAAAGAAAATCAATATGTTTTTATAAAAGAGAAAATTAATATATATTTGAAAGTACATACATATTCTATACATTTTATAATCTTCTTATTTCATTAAATTGGCTGAAAGATTATTAGAGAGAATTTTGGAATGGGATTCGGATAGTTAATATCGCTAGAACAAATTTATAACATATATATTAATGACTAACTTATATTATGTGTAACAGATTTTTAATATTCTTTATAATGAATAAATTTTTACCTTAATTCGTAAAATATTGCCACTCATATTATTTTGCGTATTATTTTTTCCCATTTATCAAATTATTAATCGCACTTAATGTGATGTAAGTACCAATGAAAAAACAAAGAGTTTACACATGTAATATTTCGTATTTATTTTTGTAACAATTGCATTAGGTTTTGTGACTCCAGGCTTGTCAGAACCTCGTAATTCCGGAACAATTTCTGTCCGACAGAACTAAACGACATTATGAACAATAGATTTTTTTTTTGATTTTTTTTATGATTCTCCATTGTTGAAATACATCTCAAACATTGTGTGTTCTACCAGTTTTGAAAATTAAAAATGTATGTTATAGAGAAAAATACAAGCTCTTTTTCTAATAACTTTTGATTTAAATAATAAAAATAACTTACTTTTAAATTTAAGCTTGATACATACATTTTAGTTTCTTAATTAAATAAACGTTATCTCATTAGTTATAGTAGAATTTAAGTGAATTTCCTTAAAATGCTCTTCATTCACGTTCAAATGTGAAAAATCTATCTATCTATGTATACATACAAATAAAAAAATTAACGCCAACATAGTGTATAGCGATTGTTTTTTAAAAACATGGTGGTCGCGTATCTGATAAGATTATTTTTTCTCAAAATTTTCATTTTTATTATACATTTCCTTTAAAGAAATATTAAAAATTATGGAAATGACTTTGAAAGTATATTCTATCATAAATTATCATTACTTAGGTGTAAAAGTGAGATTGTATTTGTAGAAGATTGTAATGTAATATTGTATTTAAAGAAGTAATATTAACATATATTTGTAATATTAATATTGTATTTAAAGTAATATTTAAATACAATATTCATGTAATATTGTATTTAAAGAAGGAATATATAATATAGATTGAGAACAAGGCCTTTACATATATTATTTTTTAAATTCATCCCATAGCTCAATACTTTTAGATCAGGTTCCTAAGTTCAAATTCCTTTATTTTCTCAACATTTTGCTAAATGAATTTCAGTGAACAATAATATTTTAAAGACTAATATTAATTAACATTTAATATATTAAGCAACATAGCCAAATATTCTGCCAAAGTGTGCCCTTATTTTTCCTTTAATTGAAAAACTATAAGTGATCTTTTCTATTCGATCATGTCAGAAATGACTGCAACATGAACTGTTATCATATCCATGTGCAAATGAGAAAGGATACCTTCAGAAGAGTAACACTTCTAACAAAATCCAACCGAGAAACTAGCATTTCTCAAGGTGAGAGAACTGTCTTTAGAAAAAAAATTCTATCCAAACAGGTTTAGAAATAAAATATTCAGTGTAATAAAATTCATTGAATTTTTTTTTCAATAATGAACCAGAATTTTGATGAGAAAACATTGAAGTTATTTGAAATGAAATTTTATATTATTCATTGCTGGTTAGTTAGAAGAATATGTAAACCAATGTGTTGAGTTCAAACATTCAACAACCATTTCCACTCGATAAATTTAAGGATATTAATAATATGAAATATAAATTATGCAGTAAATAACTACTTCATCTCAACAAATTTCAATAAAAATTCACAGCAACAAATCATAAGTTTTGTAGACCTTTCAAAAAGTTCAAAACATAAACTAGAATAGTTAAAATGCTACTTTCGAATACTTTCTAAGGAGTAGCAATAACTTAAATCATTTAAGAATTATTATTTTTACAGATTTTGTGAAAAATTGGTGATGGATTTAGGGGTTGCAATGTGGTTTTCACATATAAACCGACAAGACAGACTCAACGCACTGATCATTAGCAATGGAAAATGGAAAATACGGTTAGTCTTGTCTGCAACAGCATTTGCAGATTTAACTTACAAAATAGAAGAATTACTACTGCTGAGAGATCATTTACAGCTAGACTATACTCACTTCCATACGTTGCACAAAGTACAAGAAAAGTAATTTTATGTTTCTTTATGTATTAAAAATGAGAAAATTTAAAACATCGTTTTTATTTTAAAATAAAGAGGTAAGTGAAATAAACACTTGGAAGGGTAGTTTTATAAAATAAGAACCATGCGAATCGCAGAAATTATTGTCATATTGATTTCCATAAATTAAGGCTAATATATTATTTAAATAAGAATTAATGTGTTTTTTTTTTAATTCTTCGCTAATGATGTAGCATAAATGGAGTTTTTTTTCTTTTGTGATGAATTTGCTAAAGGGTTCAAAGCATTTATAAAATAAATTTGTATTAGAATGTTTCTGATCCATCCAAAATATAATTCATGTCTAAAACCTGGTTTCTTCAAAATTTCTTTCATATGTTGCTTGTCTCCTATTTTAATTTACAAGTTGTTGTTGCTACTGCTAATCTTTGTGTTATTGTTGCTGCTGCTAATCTTTATGTCCAATTTCTCCTGGATGAGATCTAACAGTTTATTTATTACCAAAAACATAGTCATCGAGGACAAACCTGAAAACCTTGGAATATGTGTCAAAAAAGCCTGTTCTTGTTTACATTTCGGACAAATTCGTTAGATTTTTTGACTATCCTGGATGACAAGGCTTCTTAGAGGTCCACTAAAAAAGCTGGATAGAGCTGTCTGGACGCATTCTTCGCTGTTCATAGCAAGGGATCTACCACGGGATTCGGTAACAAGAATTCGCCAGAGGTACAAGCCTAGTCATTTTATCAGTATGTTTTCTAACAGAATACAGCTCAAGGTAAGTTAAACAATTAAAAGTATCAGTAAGGTGAGTTAGAATAATTGTTTTCCTAATAATAGCCATCTTTTCTTCAATAAGAAAGTAATTGAAGCAAGAAATATTTGTAAATTTATCGCATAAGAGTAAATTACAAACATTTATAAAATTTAAAATGTATTCAACAATTTTTGCTATTACTAGAATAGTTATTTATCAAAATAGTTTTAACATATAATTTATCCTATTAATCTTAACAAGTTGCAAAACATAAATTGCTTACTTAGTTTTGATAATGTTTATAGCAAAATTTAAATTTTTAAATAAAATAAAATTCACAATATTCTATCATATGCAAATTATGTAACCAAATTAAAAATAACTTTGGATATTTTCTACATCATTATATAGCACTACATGACATCTTTGATTAATGTGTAATTGTTTGAATTGTTTCTATGACATTTGATTTTGAACTGATGTCAAGTAACAGTAACATTTTTATTTCCCTAAATGTATTTAAATTTTCGTAACTTCTTACATGTCCATATGATTGGATAGAGTGAATAAAAATATTGTGATCCTAGAATTGTGAAATGTACACCTCAACTTAGTGGTTGAATTGTTCCTAATTCATGAATTCCATTCTTATCTTGGATGTGAATTTCGTAGTTACTGAAATTCTACTTAGAAACGTTGGTGTTATGTGAATTATAGACATGTTCAAAAATTAACCTTAAAACGGCATTTTAAACTGAGAAAGTATTTCGCTTTTGCTCACAAGTTTTATGAATTCTAACACATTTTCTCAATTTCATATAAGAAATTTTCACATAAAAATATAGTTACTGATTACAATAACAGTTAAGTCCAAATAGTTGAAATTAGTTATATCACTTCCCTTTTCTATCCAAAATTTTTCGAATTCTAAGACATTTTAATTTCATATATAAAAAAAATTATTTCTATATAAAATTTAGGTAAAATACTGATCTAGAAAAGTTTTTCTAAGAAGTAACTTTTGTAATTAAGGATAGAAACTAATATTTTACAAATGTAGGCAATAGTTACTTCTTTGATTAATGACCCGTGAAAGAAATGAATGCAATTTGTATATATATTTGAAAATTGTATTCCAATATAGTGAAGAAAAATGCAAAATGTTCACTAAGAAGGATAATGATCTCTCTTTTTAGAGAAGAAGCGAGCAGATACAATTAAGTGTCTCTCTTTATAGTAAACAAAAAGTTAATCCGGATTAATTTTAACTGGATTTAAAATTAAACTGGATTAATTTGACAAAGAATAAAAAAGACAGCTTAAAATTTTATAAACTTTCGCCTTTAATGGCATTCGTATTGCTTATTTGAGCCATTTGTTAAAAAAAAAATAATACAAATCTTTAAAAATCGCACATGAAATATAAATTTAAATAAGTAAACTAAAAATAAAATTAGAAATGGGTTTGAATTTGTTATTGGGGACAGATAAATCAGAATGAGACTTATTTGACAACTTTATTATGGATTTTAAAATTATGGGACAACTCTTAAATGGTCCACATCCTTGGAACGTTTCCTGCAAAACACTTACTGCAACGCCTTCAAGTTATTTATCTCTTCTAATAAGGCGGGGCATTAACAATATTTCTCCCAGTAATTACATGATTTACAAACGGATGCCATTCGAAGATATCTCTATCTCTGCAATATTTTTCTCCTCTTATATATTTTTTTTTCTTTCTCGATCACCACTGGATTGTTTCAACTGTGATGGAAACGCAGGTCATAAAATATTTGCTCATGAACCTAATTTTTAAACTAAAATTGAGAGTTAAAATGAAAATTGCAAGAAAGTATACTTTATGCTAAAATTAAAGTATGCAAAAATTATCCTTGATTGATCTAATTGTAGAAAATAGTGCATTAAAAATATATTATAGTGTTTGATTTTTGATATTTGTCTTTAGAAAAAATAAATTTTACAAACAGTTTAATAAAGGGAGAAAATTAATAATATCTATACTTAAACTATAATATTTATTTTTATATTTTTATTTACAAAATTCAAAACATAATTTAACGTAATGAATAGTTCAAAATAATTTTTGATGGTTCATCTAAAATGTTATCATTAGAAAATTAAGTATAGAAAATTATTCCTTAATAGTATATTAAAAATAATAATCATCGTGTATTTTATAATATTAGTACATAATACAAAATATTTATTATTGAATGATAACCAATAAATTCGAACAAATATCTTTTGTGTCCAGCATCATACTGAAATCGAAGCTCTGAAAAACATTTTTACGATACAATAGGTAAATCGAATTTATTCAAATATAAAACAAATTTAATCAAATTTTATCATATAGTTAATTTTAACAAAACAATTGTTTCATGTGATGTGAAACAAAAAAGTAATAATAAATATAAATAATATTTTAAAAACTCCTATCTAAGAAACAAATATTAACTTATGTAGTTAACGCTAATGTAGTATCTTTTCAAAAGAATGCCATATTATTAATCACTCACTTTTAATACATTATAATTTATTTAATTCACTTTAAGATGAGAGTTGCCCTTATAAAAATGTTAAGTTATTCATGTCTGAATGAAAATGTAAGTATTTAACCCAGAAATTATGTTTCTCCTTTTTGAAGAATGAACCCTTTGTGTAAAGCTTTGTATGACAATCGAAAACAGTTGATTAATAAATCTGTTATTAAAATAAAGAAAGTTCTAGCTAATAATCGAAATAATTGAATATTTAGATCAAAGTTATTTTATTACTTCAATTTCTTTTTATGGATTAAATATCAACATGTAATTTTTAAAAATAGAGCAACAATAAATTTTAAATAGCAGAAACAAATTTTAGGAATAATCAAAACAAAAACTTCAATTTAGTGCGGGTTAGCTATGATAGAATGAATTACCTACTTTACTTATGAATTACCTACTTTCTTTATTTCTCTAAGCAGAAAAAATTAAGGGACGAAAATATACTATTAATATACTTTTAAGTTTAGTTAAAAAGAATAACATTATTCAATATAATACAACGAGAAAATAAATGTGATTTTGCACAGTATATATAATTTTGTCAATATTTATTTTTACTAATGGATATAAAATCGTGTCTATTGGTAAAAATAAGTATTGATAAGTATGATATAAATAAATAGTAATAAAAATATAATACAAAATTAAATATTTCTAAAATGTTTTTTTTTTCTTAATGGTGAGTTATATAATAAAAGTTTACAAAACAAATTGTGACAAAAAATGGCAGTATTAATTATCTAAAGGGTACACATAATTTTTTATGAATTAACAATCGCATTTAATTATTACAGTTGCACAAATATTAATAATTTAATCTTTAAAATAATCCATAATTCAAACTGATTATTATATTTGTACAATTGCAAATATGTCTAATGCAAATAACACCCAAAATTCAGCTAAACGGACTCACATAAAAAAGGCACGCTCATGCGCAATGAAGCCAATGACAGTAAAAGAAAATTTGTTATGTGAAAAGAGAACTCAATTTGTTTATAAATTACAACGCCATTTTTTCTAGTTCATAACTTAGAATTACTGCTATGTAAATAAACTGATATCTATACTGCAGGAGTAGCAATAAGAGGGAAAATAATCCCTTTTATTGCTGATTCTGCAGTGAAAGGGGGTCCTATGTTTTTATAAAGCTATTAGATAAATTTATAGTGAAATATATGAAAGAGTTGTATCGAAAAATAGAAAAATCTAGTTGAGCTTCATAAAATATGTCTAATGCAAATAACACCCAAAATTCAGCTCAACAGACTCACATAAAAAAGGCACGCTCATGCGCAATGAAGCCAATGACAGTAAAAGAAAATTTGTTATGTGAAAAGAGAACTTAATTTGTTTATAAATTACAACACCGTTTTTTGTAGTTCATAACTTAGAATTACTGCTATGTAAATAAACTGATATCTATACTGCAGGAGTAGCAATAGGAGGGAAAATAATCCCTTTTATTGCTGATTCTGCAGTGAAAGGGGGTCCTATGTTTTTATAAAGCTATTAGATAAATTTATAGTGAAATATATGAAAGAGTTGTATCGAAAACTAGAAAAATCTAGTTGAGCTTCAAAAAAATAGCTTAGTAGACCATGAAAACTGTAAGAAATTTTAGAAGTTTAAAAAAAATCCTCTTACAAGCACGCGTAAAAGAACATAACTAATTGAAATATTTATAAATATTCAAAATTAATTTCATATAGATAATTTTAAGAAATTAAATTAAAATATATAAAATTTGTATAATATTTAATGTGGTTTAGCAATCCAAATTTGTAGTTTTAACTATGTGCTATTAAATAATACAAATAAAATACGAATTTAAAAACCTAATATACTGTTAATCAAGATAAATCCCATGTTAATTTATTGAAGTGCTACAATCCAAATGAAAAATTTCCTCTAAAATTAATTTAAGTTAACGTATGAATTCATTAAAACTAATAAGTGTTGAGAAACTTAATGCTTCAAAACACATTTGTTCCTCTGCAAATAAAATTTCTCATATTAAACATACAGCTATACAGCTAATGTTATCCTCCTGTTTCAACAGTTTGAAATAATATTAAAATCATAATATTTTTATTGTTTACCAAAATATATTAGAATAAGATTTTATCCTAACATACAAAGACACGATTTTGTTGTGTGCGCAATATAATTGTTTTCACAAATACTAACACAATAAATATTCGTGCAGATAAAAATTAAAAACAATCTTTTATATTACAAGAAAAATATTTTCAAGGAAGCGATCTTTGATTTATTGTGAATGGTCATATAAATAAATGCAAATTGTTTTTATCAATATCGTACCATAATTTATTGGTCTTTTCCTTTTGATGTTTACATATTTATCTTACGCTACATTTATCACGTTTTTTAACATTGTTTTCAAAAGAAACATGTAGTAGTCAGTTTACCATAGATGTTATTTACAGATACATAAGTTTGCATATTTTAAATTTAATTTTGCATAGTTTTTTTTTTAATTGAACGAATAAATTCATAAATTTCTAATTATACAGCAGCAATATTAAGCTATACTGATAAATGTCTCAAAGAGTTAAAAAAAAATATATAAAAGCAATAAAAATATCAATAAGAAAATTTTTTTAAAAATTTTATACTAATTACTACCATTTTAAAATTGCATTAATAGAATTTACAAAATGGATAAATTAATTTAAATACAAACAAATCTATAAACAAAGGTAAATGTGCAAATAATTGCATAAAATGGGGAAAATGCCAAATGTTTTCTTATTTATTTAAAATTGAAATTTACGTTTAATTATGGAAAATTTCCTCCATTGGAATCATAGAATACGTAAGTAATCTATCATACTGATTTCACAAAGCATATTTAAAACATATTTTTGTGATGATTTATCTATATATTTATTCTCCCGTCTGTTGTCTTAATATCTAGGATTATAAAGTCAAAGCCTCACTTTTACTTATATTACTAGTAAAATGTCGTTTCTAAATCAAAATTAATGGCAATGATACACCAGTTTAAGAAAAACATTCTGAAATTACATTCAGCAAAATTAAAACACATTTCTTTCTTTTACCTGCTAAAATAAAATTTTACATTTTATGAGAATTCCCATTAAATAAAAAAAAATATTAGATCGTTCAAATTTTTGATGGTGTATCGTTTACATAATATAGACAAGAATTTTAATTCCATTGTGCAAATAAAAGTGCGTAAAAATTAACAATTACATTGGATAAGAATTTGACGACATTGTGATAACACGTTGCATTGTTATCTTAATAATAGGTATGTATGTCTATGAACAAATCAATTTCAAAATAAGTACAAAAAATATTTTGAATCATGAACTCTATCTTGTCACAAGTATTTCTAGCTAGTTTTAAATGATACGTTATTTTTATATTCGGATTGCCTGTGCATATTAGCTCTCTATCTCACCAACAATAATGTAGTCGAAACACAATGGTAGCCTGAGATATGACTCAGCAAAAGCAGCGCGAAACGTCTGCATTGTGCGATAAGAATTCTTACCAAGTCTCTGTTAGTGAGGATGGAGTAAGAGTTTTCTCTCGGGTTCACGGGCGGGCGGATGATATGGATAAGTAGGACTTTTTTTAGATTATTTGAGGACCTTGTGTGAGGTTTTTACTGGAGTCGTTGCCTGATCTCTTCGTTAGTGGCACATTGGCCTGAAGAGGTCACTCGGGAAAAATAGTGTGGGTTATCTTGGCGACCGCGGGAACGCCCTTTATTTGTCATTAAACAAAATATTTAAAATATTTTTATCCTAGAAAATTTCATTAAAATAATTCAACTGAAGTCAATTTCTATATATTGTGAAGCAATGCTCAAATCCGTCTCTTCTTTTAATGTTTCATTTGTATATGTTCTCATACGTTATGTCAACTAATTACGATTTAGTTTTAATTACTCATGGATAAAAATTTATTTAACCAACAAGAAATTTCAATTATACGTCAGACACCATCCCAATTTTTTTAAATTCTACTTAAAATTTTAATTATAATTCCATTAAGTATCCTTTTATAAAAAATGTCCATGCAGCGTCACTCAAAAAAAATAAATAAATAAATAAATACCGAGAACTATTATGATCTCATTGATCTTTAACAAATTATAGGATTTTGAATTCCAACAGAATTTATTCTTAAAATTTTGAAAGTTATTTTAAAATCTTCTAACAAATGTAACTGAAAAACATAATTTTAACACAAATTTGAATGATCAATATTTTAACCATATATTCTTTCCTACTTTCATCGCAAATGTAATAAATCATTCTTTACTGAAAAGATTAGAAATCGTTAAAATGATACTTTGATATTAATAAATAAATATTTATTACAATTATCAATATATATATATATGTTTTAAGATATTATTTTGATAAGTTTAATGCAAAAAATAAGATGATGCTTAAAAATCAATTTTAAAAGTTTAATTTTGAGCAACTTTTAAATAGATGCAAATATAACAGGAAAATACAGATTAGTTTTAATTCAAAATTTTTCATTGGTGACTCATGCTCATAATGATTGCAATTAAATTGAATACTATTATTACTGCTTCAATATTTATATTAATTCTGTTTTAAAATTATTAACAAAAACAAATTAATTAAATATGCTATTCGGAACTAATTAACGGGTGAAAGAACTTACAAACAATTTAAAAATAATATGGAGAATACTATGCTGATGATAGATTATCACATAAAAATATTAATACTTTGGAAAATAAAACTATTCGAACGTTTCTATTTAATTTTCATTTAAGAATCATAAAATTCACGATAAAAATTAGTTTTGCGATGCTAGGAACGATGTTTGTCAAAAATAACACTTCTAATTAAACAAAATAAGTCAAACTGTTAGTCTATTTTATCACAATCTAAGGGAATGTACAAATTTTACATAAAAAAAGTGTTTTTACATTTTAAATTTTGAATAAAAATTCAAATATTGATTGTTTAGATTTATTATTTATAAAACCATTATGCTCGGCTTTAATGAAGCTATTAAGTTAATTTCAAATTAAATACATATAAATTAAAGATGAATTATATCAAAATTTATTTTTGTTTTTCAATTGATATTTCAAAACGCATATTAGATTCCAATTTACTATTTTGGTAAGTAGCAAATTTTATGAAATATTAAAAAAGGACAATAAAATATATATATATATATTTTATATATATATATATATATATATATATATATATATATATATATATATATATAATGAAGCTAATGGGAGTAACCACAGATAAAAACGCTTAGAGTGATGCTGCCCATATTTCTCCGTTAGATACAAACGTCGCAGCAGTTGCTGGACAAAAAGGAATCTACGTTATGAGAAGAGCGTTTTCGGAAAAAAAAACGTACGCTGTTTCCGGCAGACCGTGAAACTTGTGTTCCACTGAACTTGTTTCTGCAGGCCCGGAAGCGAAAGATGGATCCTGCATGACGTAAGGGAAGACGCGCTTAATTGTCTCCGAAGAATGAAAAAAGATAAAGCAGAAAAGAAAAGAATGATATTGTAACTTGGCGGTAAAAATCGAAACTGTCTTGCAGGAACGAAAGCGACGTCAGCGAAACCCTGAGAAACTGAAACAGGTTTCCGATAGATGCTGAAGTCTCAAGGTCGTTCAAAGAGGTGTTTAGTAAAGGGATAGTGTGGAAGTAAAGGAATAAAAATAACTTCACAGTATATACAGGAACAAAACAAATAATTAGTTTGGCGGTATGGTAAGTATGTATGTATACAAGACTTGGCAGATTTTTGATGGAGAAGACACGCTTCTTTTTTTGGGATAGCAATTGTTGGTTGCGACATGATTTCAGCCTTTGCCAACCAGGCACATGTGATTATTATTCTGTGGTTTGTTGCAATTGATGTCAGGGAGGAAAAATCGCCAAGGGATATTCAATTTGTTGCAGATATTTAAAGCAATTATCAAGACTTTTTATATTGTGATAATTTCTTAAATTAGACATGGTACGTTATTATTACTTTTCATTTACTTTCAATTTAAAAGTCATTATTCATACTATGCGTGGATGCCACTTAAATTTTTAGAAGGTTAACAGGTCTTTGAAGATAGAAATTATCTGTAAAAATGAACAAAAAAATTTCAGCAGTCATGAAAATTACCTTTCGCAAAGCATAATAATTAACATTATTGAAAAATAAATATCAAAATTATTATATTTATGCCTAATTTTCTTTGGAAATAAATTATCAAATAGAAAAAACTAACAATAAACAGATAAAAATATGAAAAAATTTGCATCATAATGAAAAATATTTTCAAGTAGAACTCGAAAATTAAAGTTTTGTAAATTTATAATGTATTATGATATAAATTTTGCCTTGAATCTTAAAAAATAATGAATTTTTCTTATCTAAAGCAACTCTGGTGCGTGTGAAAAATAAAATAGACAAAACTTAAGTCCTCGCTTAACGTGGGTGAAATTTTTTAGTTCAGTATGTTAGTTCAGTAAAATATAAAAACACCATAAGTTCAAGAGTTAAGAGATGTTTGCTGACTGCTTTTTGAAAAGTGTAACCACACATTCTTTTATTTGCAAGTATACATCTTTTGATGTTGCCGCAGTCGAAAAAAAATGTGTTGTTAAACAAATTTAAATCAATTTGCAAGAAAGGAAGTATTATGTTAATAATGTAAATTCTAAACATTTTTAAAAATTATCTCTTATATAAATTAATAAATTATACTATACGTAACAATATATGTAAGTAAGAATTACGCAACACATTTTAGTTTAGTTTTTAAATCAAATAAGTTAAATATGCATGATATTTTTTAATAAAATAAAATTTATTCAATTTAAAGAAACATTAGCATTGCTTGGATTTAAAATTGAATCTATAATTTTTAGTTAATTCCACTTTCATATTATGTAGAATTTAGGCACACATATAGAAATGCTATTTAAAATGGACTCAACCATATACAAATAATATATATAATATCTACAAGTGAAAATTAGTTTAACTATGATTGTGAAACTGGTTTAATATTTTAAGATAAATTAGAAATACCTATGTTTAATGGCTAATTTATCTAAATATTTCAGAATAGTAATTATAAATTTTGAAACAATGTCTTACGTAGTGTTGTTTACTTGAATCTTAAGCATTTTTTAAGCTGATCTTAAAGGAATCCCATTAATTAGCTTGTCAATAGATTGGAAATACGGATGACATGACCCCAATCAAAGATGCTCCAAATTCCAAATTTTGCAAAAAATTTAGGACAGTAAGCTAGATTAACTGGCAGAAAAAAATTTGTCACTCAGAAGAAACAAAAACTTTTATTTTCTAACTTGTATTGAGAATACGTTATTAAATTATCAATTATACTTCTGTATGATGAGTTTTTATGTATATATTCCATTACATATTCTTACGAAGTTTATTTACACATTTTAAAGTTATAAACAAACTTCATGGATATTTGAAAGTCGTTTTTTTTTTTTTTTTTTATAAAAATCAAATCTCAGTTACTTATTATAGGAATTCTTTCATTCCCTAAATAAATTGATTTAATCAATTTAACTACAGACTCAAATGTTATTATTATCTTTAGAGAATTGTAAATTATTTACCAGTTCTTTTGAATTATTATTATTTAAGACTTTTTCGTGTTTATAATATGATATCAAATATCAGTATGCAAATATAATTAAAAAATTAATGCTTTAAAAATAGATATAAATTTTTTTTTTTGAAAAAATAAATTTCATTAATTACATTTAAGACCTTTTATGTACTATAAAATAAAATGCATTATTTTTCATGAGATAATTTATTTTCAATGATAAATTCAGAATATGATCTTAATGTTTATTTTATTTAACATAAACATTTAACATATTGTCCAATCCTCTTTATGTCAACCTAATTCGAAAATCAGTTCAAATATAATTAATAAAATTTATTTTTTAAAAAAATCATAATTTCTAAAAATTTAATTTCTAAGAAATTAGTCATCAGTAGTGCGTCGCGTGCATATTGCATCAGTAGTCTTCAACTAATATTATCTTATTTACAGATGCTTTACTTATGTCAGGTTTTAACATTTTTTAGATGGATTCTACAGGGAAATTCATTCACCAAAATATCTCTTCAGCAAAACATTTCGATGCCCCGAAAGAATTTTTCATTAAAATTAGCAACAAAGTTAACTTGATTTCTGTTAATTATTCGAAGCCATGACCAATTCGGTTAAACACATTTTCAAATTATCTGAAAATCCTTAAGAAACTGAAGTTACGTGCACAAAGAGTTAATGTATTAAATTTGATTTAGTATTTTATTATTATGATTTGGTGCAATAAACTGATTTAAAGAAAAATGAATAATATATTGAAGAAGTTTGTCCTTTTTCATTGTTAAAAATAAAGTGTTTATAATTTGTGTAATACATAGTTTTTGCAATGTAATTTCCTTTTTAATACATAAGCGGTAATATTTTTAAAACCATTGCTGTTATTTTTAATAAAGTAGAACATGTTTGGATAAATACATTTTCGAACTTTTTAAATTTTTTAATAGAGTTGCATGCACTAAAAATTAAAGCATTATACTGAAAGTGTGCAGAAAGCTGATTTGAAAGAAAATTGCAAGTGTCTGCAGTATTGAAAGTATTGTTATTTTTTTGTTGATAAAGTAAATTACAGATAAAAATATGTTGGTGCATATAAAAATAATTACAATTTATGAAATACATTATTTTTATAATATAATGTTTTTATTAAAATTATGCTATAGTATTTTAATTTTTGGCTTCGAAGTATTTTAAATATATTTTTATCACATGACTGAATCTAATTTACATAATTGAGTTTTGAGTTTCATCTTTTTTTTCTTTTGCACAAAACTAATTATTTTACAATTCGTTTTACAATGTTGTAATACCACTTATAATTGCAGTAGATTTTGCACTTATAACAAAATATGTCACAAGTGCAAAATCTATTGATATTATAAGTTGTATTACAATGTCAATATGATCAATAAAATTATTTGTTCTGTCAAACATTTAATTTTATTAGACATTGATTTCCCAAATAATCAAACAATTTCATAAACATTACAAAAAATTTAACAACCAATTTTCATTACATTAACATATAAGTAATATACCAGATTTATTTGCGCCGATTTAAATAATGCTGTGAAACTAAGAACTCAATTAAAGACAAGCAAATGACAGAAAATTCTGATGTGGTTACACAAACATAATTAAACATATTACATGTATCAATAAATTTGAGTTATTCTGCTAGAACTATTTGCTATCTTAAATTTTTTAAGAAATGTATAATTGCTTAATAGTATGTTTTTGATTACCTAAACCAATATAATCATTTCAAACAATTTTGCGTCACTTTCCCAGGTACATATCTCATTTATTTTTCTATCCTATAAACTTAAATATTTAATCTATTATTATACAGTTCTCCTCAACTTTCTCCATGCTTTTTAAATGATAAAATAAAAAAGTGATTTTCTAATTTTAAATTTAAATATTTGATTAATAATTTATTTGTATTTTGATATGAGTTACGATGAAGCAGCTTTAAAATTATGTATTTTCTACGTATGAATAACAAATTTAGTAAATAAATTAAAATGTTATATACAATTTATCGTTAACCATTGATTAATTGATTAGATTATGTACCATGAATATCAGATGAAAACAATTTCGATTTTTCTAGCCTGGAATATTCTCAACGAGGGGGGAGAAATCTCTTACTTTTGCGGTGTGGTTTTTCCCTTTACTTTTGCCCTCTATGAAAAAGACTATACAATACATATATTATTCATAAAGCATAAATACGGTAGTCGCGAAATATTAAAAAAAAAAACACTGGAGTTCCCCGCTGTGTAAAGGCATCACCTACCAATCGGGATGAAGGGATAAATAAAATGTGACTCCGTATTGACGTGATAGGGACGGCATAGTTACACGCCAGATATCCACATCTCGAATAGCAGAGCCAAATAAATAATGAGAGGAGAAATGACTTGAGTAGATGTTTTATGCCGAGGAAGAAAAAGAAATGATGAAGGCTTAAGATTACCAGCGTTGAACATGCATGGCCTTGACCCTCTTTCCTTTTTTCCCTTTTTAAGACTCTCTGTGGTCTATCTTCTGGTGCTGAAGCTGAAAAGACCAACTGATAAGAGCCGATCAAGTGAGAAGACTCGTTATATTAAAAGGAAGAAGAGTTACAAGTAATTAAAGTATCCAATGAGATAAAAATATATACATATAATTTAAGCTCATCTGTTAAAAGTCGGACCCTTTTCGGCATTCATCGCTGAATTTGGCATTTTCTTAAAGTCATAGATGTACAAAAGAAACGTGTAAAACATTTTTAGCAACCAAATTTACTTCTAAGTGTTATTCTTAAATCATCGATCCATACATTCTAAAAGTGATATAATTTTGCGATTTACAACATATATATATATATATATATATATATATATATATATATATATATATATATATATATATATATATATATATATATATATGAAAGAACGAAATACAAAATTAATAACGCACTAATTACTCACTCATTAATTTGTGGAAAAAGTATGAAACTGCTTTTGGTTTCTTCTGTTTGATATTACTGGTTACAGTTATTTCGAGTTGCCCACTCTGACTAGTGGTCAGAGTGCCTGACTGTAGATAAAGAAGCCCTGGGTTCGAATTCCTATTCGGGCAACCATTTACTGTACTTTCTCTCTCTCTCTCTCTGTCTATCCTGTGTTGGAATAAATGGGTCGTGAATGGTTGCTTACCCTATAAATGGGTATCTACGGCATGTGTGTACTGAGGAAGTTGGACTAAAATATGGTTCAAGTTGGAAAAGTGGAGGAGCGAACCCCATTTTGCCAGCCTAGCTAAGACAACAAAGTAATAATTATTATTTCGCGGAAAATAGTTAAACTTAATTAACTTAACGAAATTGTGTAACTTTAAAAATAGACATATAACATAATTTTCTATATTAATGTTGATAATTTGATTTTTAAAAATGTTAAACATGGATGTAATCAAACTAGGGCAAAGAATGACTTGGTAAAATATCAATGATTCTATCCTCACGATCAAGGAGCACAGATCAACATTGATTGTTTTATCAGTCAGCGTAGATAATTCCAGTATCACCTTCTAGTATACTCAGTGCAAACCGATGTATTCCATATTCGTCACCAAATGGGTGCAAATATCAATCTCTATTTAGGTCTAATCTAAGACATTTGGTTTCGATGGGTTGCGAACATAATGCAGTTCTTTTCATTAAAAAACACGCAAGAAAGAAAATAAGATGACGTTGAAAAGGTTCAAGAACTAAAAATTTAAAATTATTTATCCAAAAGCAAATACAAATATGAAATAAATACAAATTTCAAATGTCTTGCATGATCAAAAATCAAAATTTCTATGCAAAAACAAAAATATAAAGTACAAAGAAAAAAAAATTTCAAAATAGATTTTCCTATCATTTACTTTGTCGTATTGTAATTGATATAAATATTTCACGTAACATAATTATA
Source organism: Latrodectus elegans (assembly GCA_030067965.1). NCBI lineage: Eukaryota > Metazoa > Arthropoda > Arachnida > Araneae > Theridiidae > Latrodectus > Latrodectus elegans. The sequence goes on along the minus strand of CM057814.1, from coordinate 105,449,403 downwards.
AATTAATCTTATTTTTGGAATGTTACACTACTTTTTCTTAAAATTTTATGAATATGATTATTAAAGAATAGGATATTTATTTAATTATTATAAAGAAATAAAAAGATTTTAAGAACTGATTTCTATCCAAAAATAATATTTAAAATTTTAAGAGTAATAAACTAAAGTTTAAAAATTTAAAAGTAAACTTTTAAAGTAAAATTTTAAAATTAACATAAAAAATTTATATTATTTTTTAATTAGAAAAAATTAGTTTATTTTCTAAAGCAATCGAACAGTCTTAAACACTTATTTAACTTATATAAGAAAAATCATTAATTGAAATTCAATTGAAGTGAGAAACAAAAAACTTCAGCTAAAGCAGAATTCTGAGGCTGAGAAGCAAAATTTTAAAATAAATATTTTTAAAAATCTACTAAAAGACATTTTTATGCTTTAGTGCATACAAATTATGTAAGTTAGTAACCATAATTAGATAAGGTTCTAATTTTTCAAATGAGGGAAGTGATATTATTTAAATAGAAGCAGGCAAGTATAACCCCGATCTTACACGTATTTTCACTTCAGCTTCTTTCTGTTTGATTTAGAGCAGCGTTTAATTAAATTACCTTATAGAAAAATCTAATGTTTTTACAATAATGGATTACCATTGGATGATGGTATACGCCGTTCTCTCCAGAAAACGACATCATTCCCTTGTTAAGAAAGGCGCCTAAGGTAACCATAATGTAAGGATAAGATCTATGCTCATTAAAATTCCTTCTTATTCATGTTTTTATCATTAGAGTCCGTATGAATTTGTTGGGAGAACACTAACACCAGAGCGCAAAAGCTTTATTTAAATATGGATAAAAGTTACAGCACTATACGACGCTTGAACTTCTGCAGCAAATTGCCACCTGAGGGAAATTCTTAGAGATAATAGCTTCCATTTGCATAGTGCGAAAGAGAAAATCTGGAAAACTCACAAGCACTCACTTCAGCAAACAAGAATGCAGAAATATATATCCATTTTTTGTTTTTAATAGTAAATACAATATATTTGAATATTTGCGACGATTGTTTTCCTTGATTGCTATAATTTTATTTATTACTGGTTCGGATAAATGCAATAAGTACGATACTATGGTACCGAGCTTTCAAATGGATTTGACAGGAATTAGAATTGAAGAAGATTGATTCTCCAAGTTATAACCCATTTAATGCTGTAATTAGGATAACTGTTTATATTAGAGATAATTACCTTTTCAATTCTCAGGGACATGTTGGTTTTTATTTGATTTAGTAATTTTATCATAATGTCTAAATTCAGATGACTACTGATTAATTTACTTCATTGAAATAAAGCACCAAACAAATAGTAATGGTGACATTTTTAAAATTTATAAAATCCCTTTTTATTTAATATTGAGACAATGAACTAAGAAAGAATTGCTTAATTTCAGTTGTGGGGAATGGCTGCTTACACTGAGTGCGCTTAGCAGGAATAATGCTGCTAAATCTGCGAATCATTCGGTCACGAAAGCAAACTCATGCCTCATCGTATATGAGCTTTATGACCTTGAAAATGAGACAGTGTTGCATAATAAGGACTTCGAAATTCAAAATCCCTTTGAAATGCGCTGAAAGAAAAGCTGACAGAATGAATGAGAAAAGGCGAGAGACAGTTTAAAAAAATTAAAAAAAAAATAATAATAACAATTGTGATTCCGTAATGTGCACAGTGATGGTGGCACTTTTGATTTCCCGGGTTTGGAAAAAGCGTCAGTTTCCTTCTTCAGTTGTACTTCCTCTCTTAAACTTCCTTCCGAAGACCACGTGACGGCAAGCTTTCCAACGTTACGCTACATTTAACAGAATTACCAACACGCTTTCATAAAAGAAAAAGAAAAAAAAATATTGAAAAGCGTTCAACACTGACCAGTGATGATTCATATATTGTTCTTTCTCATAAGGATGTTTCATTTTTTTTTTCTTTAAAGATGTAAGAGATTTGTAAAATCAATAAAACCGAAATTCGGAAGTAATTATCCAATAATATTTCAAATCAAAAACATTTGGAATTAACAAAGGAAAAAATCAGCAGATAAGTACTCGTAAACATTCTAACGGTTTGCTGATTACAAGAGATTGTACTACGGCTGTTTAGTTTTATGAATATTTTAAAAGATACTAAAAATTTCGTTATTCCAAATTCAAATTATGTCATATTTAATTTTAGAAACATGATACTGTAAAAAATACAACCACATTTATTGTTTTTTTATTTTTATGCTGATTATTTTACTAAAAGAGACAAGTGCAATAATTCAAAATTTAATAATATATGATAATTCTGATATATATATTTTTTTAATTTTGAAAATGAATAAATTTTTTATTAATTTTCATCTAAAATATTATTTTTATAATTAGTATAATTAAAAGTAAATGATAAAATTACAAATAATATTTGATAATAAATGAAACCAAAATTTTAGAATCATTAAGTAATACATTTTTGCTTTCATATATTTACACCTCATTTGTTATTTAAAGTATTTAACCCATTTTTATCGTTTCTCATAAAATAAATAAAACGAAATTATCAAAATCTGCAACATTAATACTAAACAAAAATGAGTTTTCGTTTGCAAAACAACTATATTAACTAATTGGATTTAGTAGTCATAATCCTCCACTTTTTTAATGAAAGAATTACCATAGTATGACCTCAATTCATGAAAACAGCTGGAAAATAGCTTCACTTTGAAGGCAATCTACCTGCGACAGATGCAACACGTAAATGCAAATTATAGTCCTTTTTATTTCTTATAATCAAGAATTTACACTATTAAATGCTTATAAAGATTCAGCTCTTTTTAAAAACGTTATCGCCAATGATTTGAGTTGATTCTTAGTACTTAATAAAGAAAATGTTTTGCAACTCATAAACAATTATTTGTTAAAATCTGGAATCTAGGCAATTTAATTTTTATAATGATTCCATTAGTATGAAAAAGTATTCGCTGGTGACATGAGTTGGTTATCAATCTGGAATTGATGAAAAATAAATAATTCAAGTCCACTTATTTGTTAGAACTAGGAATTTATGCAACATTAAATGCTTATATATAAGTCAATTATTTATATATATATATATATAACAAAATGCATTTGCTGATGATTGGAGCATATTTTTTACTCTTAAGATGATGAAAAATAAATGATTCCTATATATTTAAAGTAGAATTTAGCAAAAAATAAATATTCATTTTATTTATACGTAAATAAATTATTTTAAAATTATAATCTATTAAACTTACAGCAAAAATAAATCCCAGAAAAATAGTTTCCATAAGCAATCGCATACTATCAAGAAGTCATTGAAATAACAACTCTAGGTATTCTTTCAAATAATCAGTAATATCTATTAAAATGACAGCTGATAGTTAAAAAATTTCAAAGTAAACGACATTGATAAAGATCATTTGGATGAAGAAAAAAGAAACTGAGCAGCCAATTATAAAGATTTCTCAACCTTTTATCAGGTATATTTTTCTATTGTTCATAATGAAACAAACCAGTTCATTACAATCTAATCTGAGTTGTACGATAAACGCGCTAACAGGAGTTAAAAACGAAAAAAAAAAAAATTTCGCAATTGAGTACTTCTCATGTTTCGCTTGTTAAAGCTACGCAATGTTCAACTTTGTTCCATAATGTTCCATTATCAATTACACCCGAATTATTTTCATTGTGGAATTGCAGGTACAATGCGAATAGCGGATGCTAGAATCTGAGCATTACTATCAACTCTTAAATAATAAAACTAAAGACATTTCGTGTCCTGCTATTTCAACTTTGAGTGATAACTTCAAAAGTTAATAACAACCTGCCATTGAAGACAGTTAGGAACGAACGACAAAAAAGGACAGTTGTCACATGGAGTTCTAGAGAAGAATTCAGTCAAAGAACCTTGAAAAAGTGTGTATATGTTCATGTGCGTTAAAAATATCAGATTTTTTTTTATAAAAGACAAATCTTGCTGTAAAAGTTTTAGTAAATTCCGTTTCCTAATAGAGATTCGCAAAATACCCAACGAGAAATAAATTACTATTTGCAAAATGTAGAATGCATTGAAGTAGGTGATCAAAAAGCAATCTTATCATTAATGCAACGTCATTTATGACGTGCGTATGATTCTCATAAAATTCAATAAAGCGTAAATATGCTTTGTCAGAAATGATGAAGTCACGTTTTGGTGAGAAAGACGATAGATTTTAATCACCTAAGCACTGTACAGAAAATCTAACATCATATAGTTGACATTTCTTTCATAATTCTTAGAATTAAAGCTATACACTGAATCTTTATAAAAAATTGAATCTTGTAAATAAATCTTGTAAAAAAAAAAAACTTTTTCTCTTAATTTTTAAATTTTGTATTTAATACTGAGTAACAAATTTTCGTTCACGCTTAATACGTAATAAATTTCAGCGGTAGAATTTATGTAATTTTCAAGATTCCTATCATACTATAAGCAAGTCATGTTTTGAAAAAATCCACTCATTTAGTATAAATGCGTGTTTAAATTAAAAATAACATTAAACTTTAAATTATATTTAGCATACATGTTTAATTTATTTTTATTACATTTCAGTTAAATAAAAGCATAATTTCCTTTATGACTTCAGAAATATTTACAAGGGCCTGTTGGCGATCTCACAAAAAAGTAATTCCTTAAACACAATAGCTGGGTTCAGTGTAAAATTGGGTATCCCCTTTTTTGACTAAACATTTGGCGATAAAACTTAATTTCTGGTAACCCTTGTATTTTCAGCTTTTTAAATAACGCAGTTTTACGATTGCCATTTTTATTATTCACATTTTTTTCGCCATATTAGTGTCAAGAAAAAAATCGCCAAAACATCAAGGGGTACCCGCAAATAAACTTTTACTTTATAGTTAATCTATAGTTATAATGTTTATATATATATATATATATATATATATATATATATATATATATATATATATATATATATATATATATATATATATATATATATATATATATAATATATATACATATATATATATATATATATATATATATATATATATATATATATATATATATATAATATATATACATATATATATATATATATATATATATATATATATATATATATATATATATATATATATATATATATATATACATATATATATATATATATATATATATATATATATATATATACATATATATATATATATATATAATATATATACATATATATATATATATATATTTCTTGTTGGTGCTTATCTCCAAGGGGTCTGACGAAATCAGACAAAATCAAGGAATTCGTTGATGGAGAGGAAATCGATGACAAAGCGTGGAGAAGTGAACACATCTTGCCATAGTATATTCACACAATCCAGGATATACTCAGGAGAATGAATATATCTTTAAGACGACTAATCTGGAATAAAATCTTATTTCATGTAATTATCAAATTTTCCCCTTATTAAAAATATAATTACTTTGAATGAGACACGAAAAGACAAATTATAAGCTTGATTCATGCTCAGTTCAGTAAAATTCTTTACACACTTAAATATTCATATGTTCAGGAAAAATGAAAACGTATATCTCAGAATACATTTAAAGAATAAATTATTTCTGAGAATATAAAAAAGCATTAAATTATTATACTTCCAATTATAAAACAAATAATAACGTAATTATTTATTTCATGATTGAAAGTATATTTTATTATTATTGATGAAAGAAATTTAAAGTAAAATTTATTATTATAAATGCCATATATATATATATATATATATATATATATATATATATATATATATATATATATATATATATATATATATATATATATATATATATATATATATATATATTATAAATGTTTAAAGTGTAACATAATAGTAATATTAACAACAATAATTCAAAAATACTGAGTAATTGGTATAAACAGCGTTTTAAATTTTTCTATTAATATAAATATAAGATAAAATAATCAGTATAACAGTAATAGAATTCATTAGAGAGCCTAAAATTAAATAATTTGCAAAATTGAAATTTGTAAGAAAAAAAATCTTACTTAATGAGAAAATAATTTAAATACAATCAAAAACTCAATAAAAACTAGTTTTTTTAATAATAGTAATTGAAATGATATATTTAGGAACACTATTTTATATTGTATCTTAATGAAAAATAAAAAAAAATTAGGATGACAAATTTATAACGAGTATGACTACATTTTGCATTCAGTGACTCTAATTTGATATTTCCTTATTACGTAATGCAGGTGAATTATAACATTTTTAAGGCATGCGCATATTTTAGATTTATAAGAGGTTTAATTGGAAAACATTTAACTCTTAAAACACAATTATAACTTTGACGACATTTCTTTAATCTGTATACAATTCCAATTCCATTATTATAGTTTTTAACACAACCTATGCTTCATACTAATGTATATTTTTGTTACATGTTGGTGACACTGGATAAATACATCAGATATAAGGGTAAATTGATACGTGTCGTTTAATTATCAATCAAGGTCGACAGTTAATATGAATTAATTCATTAACTGTGTCTGAGAGAAGTTAAGGAGCTAAGCGTATAATATATGTACACTCTCGCTATGCAGGTTTGGAATAGTGAGCCTCATTTCTTCAAGGATATTACTTCTCAAGGCCTCGCCGCTTATGTTCTTTTCTCATATTATAACGGGAATAGCATACTGTTAAGTGGAAAAAAAAGGGTAATTCGCACTTTTTTTTTAATTTTATACTACACAAGTAATCATTTTTCTTTGTTCTTTCTTTCTGGAAAACAAGTTTTGTACCATATTTATTGGACAAGAAACCTTATTTTACGTGAAAATGATTAAAAAATTTTTTTTATCAGAGTACCAATTAATATGCAATTGCAGCACCAATGAGAATCAACAATTTCTTTTCCTGAACAAAAAAAAAGGAATATTCATAATTTGTTTTAAAAATCGTAATAATCATTGTGCTAAAAATTCTGTAAATTGTATGCATGTTTGAATGATTTTATCCAATTAAAATAAAAGATTTAAGTAAGTATATATAAGACACTCATTTTAATAGAAAAATTCGTTTAAATAAGCGAAATAGTCTAACATGTTAAAAAAACATTTATTTGTAATTTTAAATCTTTCATATTAAATAACTATTTAAATTATTGATAAATTGTAATTTAAAAAAATAATAAATTTGTAATAAAAAAATATAAGTACTAATCGAAATTTTCCAACACATACTTCATAAAAATTTTATTTAGTATATATAGGTTTTAATTCAAGCTAAAGTTACTTTTTGGAATAAGAGTTTAATATCTTCAATATAATTATTTCAAATTTAATATATATATATATATATATATATATATATATATATATATATATATATATATATACCATTAAATCCTTCCTACATTGATTCTTCTGAAATAGCAATTTACATAATACACTTTTTCGGTCTACAAATAAATTTCTAACATTACTTCTGTATCAGAATAAAATTTAATTAATATTTCGATTTTATTTTTTCTGAAATGTAGCTTTTTAAATTTCATTTTACAGTATAATTTAAGAAAATATGGGTAGATATAAAAAAATGTAAGAAAATATAGGAAAAATCCTGCATTTTAACTATATTAAAAAATTTCATTCACATGATAGTATCTCGAGAAGAAAAAACCAGATTTATTTAAATATTATCAAATGCTAAACATTAATAAACAAATTCAAATCATTTAATTAAAGTAACTACTTCTTCAAGTCATCTTGAATCCTGTTTTCCTAAGCATAATTTACTAACAAATATTTTTGATAAATATAATTATAGTTATAAATAAATTTAAAAAGTAAGAAAATAAGCTAAATATGAACCAGTATTTTAGACACATTAATTAAAAGTAAATTATATTTCAATATGAATGCTTAATCACAAATTATAAAATTAATCTTTGTCAAACGTACTCAAAGAATCCAGTAAGGGAAATAGGATGGAATATCTTAATATATTGGAAAAACAATTTTCTGATTCGTTTGCAATAATGGTAATGATGAAAACTTATGTTAATGATAAAAATATAATAACATTACAGCGATTAAAATGTTTTCCAAGAACTTCAGTTTTTATCAAATATAAGTCAGTCTTTTTCCAATTCTCTTCCACTGAAATGACGTGTGTGTTTCATTTATTGAATAAAAAGTTATTTGAACTAAGAAAAATAAAATTACCAGTTGTATTCTAAGAAGTTTTAATTACAATTGACGCAAATAATAAATTAAATGTATACGTTACGTTAGAAAGTAATTTCCCAACCCTTTTATTGCCATCGATAAATGAATGGCTCCTCTCGATAAAAATAAACTCTCCAATGACCTTCAAATAAATTAAGTGATGCTCAGAAAGTGGGCGTAACCATAAACATTGATATCGTGACTCTAAATACTGAGAAATGCGCAATTAGAGAGAACTTACCTGTAAATTTGAGATAATTTAGAAGTCGGCACTTAAGCACTGTTCAAAGTTCAGGAACTCAAGAACTTTTTCTCTGGTGACAAGTAACCACGTGCAGGCTATTTCATTTTTATATATGTTCCGAAATATTTATGAGTGTATTTTGCGTGGAGGTGATGTTTTTGGTTTCACATATATTCTCCATTGCAACAAAATGAAAGCCAGATGCGGTATTAAAAAATGAAGACTGATATAAACAAACAAAAAGCTCTTTTTCCCAGAATCCTCGGATAGTCATTCGCATTCGTTTCGAAGTGGCCTTCAGCTGCGGAAAAACTGGCGCAAACTGATCACTCCGCCAAAAGGAAGAATGGTAAATATCGCCAAGTTGAGATATAGAAGCATTTTATATCATGGAGTTTGATAAGGAAATGCGTGTGTATCTTCTAGTAAAATTTAGAATATAAAGTATAAAATATATTTCTCAAAAAACAGGAAAAAATTAAACATTAATTTATTTCGATTACTTTACATCACACACTTTTTAAATAAAATTATCTTTATTTCAAAAATAAAGTATTTTATTATTTTTTTATATTCGGAGAATTTCTGAAATTAAATAATATACTCATATTTACATACATTATTGCTATTATTATTATTACCATTAAAATGTTTTCTTATATATATAAGTCTTAAATGATGGGACAATGCAATATTAAAAATTAAAAATTTCAATGATAAAAAAAAGGTAACTCAGAAAGTCCAGAGGTTGCAATGGTAATTTAATAAGGAAGTGTATGGGGGGTTTAATTTTGTTAAATAACTAACAGAAAAAAATTTTTTTTTCCTTATTCTTCTTCAATTTTAGAATGTTTTGCTAAAACCCAACCATGAATGCCACATTTTTTCCAGAAACATTTTCTGTTATTTTTATCTATACTTTTCCTATATTCTCTCTATTGACAAACTATATTAAATTAAGACATGAAAGCTAAAATACGCTATATATATGTTCAATAAACTAACAGATAACGGTAAATTATATATTACTTAATTATATTTTTTGGATTTATAAATAATTCTACTTTCTTTAACTCAATTTTTCTGATAAAATCTTAGAAATTAATTTTCAAAAATTTTAAAATTTATCATTTCCACTTAAATAATTAACAAATATGTAAAACGTTTTCGTATTCATTCACTTTTTGTTTCTCACAAAGATATTTGAAGAAAGATATTCCAATTTACGAACAAAACTAATGTATGAAAAAAAAGTAGATTTATTCTCAAGTGGTCTTTAATAATTACATGTTCAGTGTGCGTCAACCATTACAGCAGAATTTTGATTATATTAAATGAACAAATTTATGAAGAGGGGTTTTCTTTCTTCAAATTTCTTATTTCGAAAGTATACAAATCAGTTAGAGTATTAAAATAATTTTTTACACGCAAATTTAAAGTGTAATGATTTGAAGTAAACAAGAACATTAAACTCTGAGTTTGAAATAAAAATATGTAAAATAAATGATAAGAATTCTTGTAAAAAGAAAAAAAAAGAACTCGCATTTAAATAATCATGATATTTCTGTGGATAAAAAGGTGCGCAAGAAAAAAGATGAAGTACTTCAGCCAGCAAAACTTCTATCACGTTCTATAGGTTGTTATTCCCCAAGGATATATCCAAAGTCCCTTTGATTTTTTGCCGAGGCTTGTGACAGCAGTTATAGCTAACAACGACTGCTACATTAACTATTTGTTCTAAGGATTCGTGCTTTGTACTTTGGGTCGCTAGTACTGTAGGAATTAGGTAAAATCTTTGACATTGATGAATTCAGTATAACAAACAACCATAGGGTATAGTTTTAAAGAATCTTTCAGTTTAGGGTAAATAACTAGACAAAAGAATTTAATTACATTTAGAGAAATAGGCAATATTTCCCATCGATCGAACACTTTTTGAAACTAAACATAGGTATTATCTCGAAATTGAATTTTTTTTTTTTTAATTCCAATGTTGAAAAGAGCTGTAAAAATCTTCTTTCATGACAAATCATTTTAAGGAAGTATTCATGATTCAATTAAAGATAACAACATAATCGCCCATAAATGATGCAGCAAAATATTAAACAAAAAAAATAGAAATGAGTAGAGTAACTAAAAATGTTTATTTTAACTAAAGTATTTTTCAAGTAATATAAATATTTATTTTAATGAAAAATGCCACATTCCATTGCTAATGATCTTATAGATATTATTTTCCTTACATTTTTCTTTAATATAAATGCTTCATGCAGATGCTTCTTCAAGTGAAAGAAATCTTTCCTTTTATTCATTTTCTTCTGGTATGAAATTAATGCTATCTACAATGAGTTCATACATTTAATTCAATAGTAATTATCGGGTGATCTACACTTTAGGGTGTTCCTCAGTTTCTCGCTAATTTGCAACAATGTTGGTTTATTTTTAATTGACCTTCGTGTTTTCAACACCACATTGCTCATTCAATCATGCACGAAAACAATCTTGGCAAAAAATTGCCAATTTTCTCCAAGCAGCATCTTAAAAAATATTTTTCCCCTAATTATCATCCCTATTAAAAATAAATGATGATAAAATAATTTGGAAAGGACAGAAATTATCTAGTTTAAAATAAATTAACAAAAATAATAATTCCAATGCAAAATCACTTATTTTAATTTAATTTGCTATATATTTTTATTTTCTGTCATTCGATAATAGTTTTGGTTTTGAATGTTATAATTATCTGTATGCCCGACGAATCCCAATGTAAGACATCTCTAAATTTAAAAAGAAGAGAAAATTAAATATATATATAAATATATATATATATATATATATATATATATATATATATATATATATATAATGCAAGATTAGAAATATCATAAGCGAAAATTTAAAAATACAAGAATAGATATAGAATCGAAAAGTAAAAGAATAGATAAAAACATTTAGGTTTAGCAATACATTCATTCAGCACAAAAGCAGCTAAAATATAATTAATAAAATATAATTAATAGTATATTTTATAAAATTAATAATCAAATATTAGATGGAGAATAATACATTGAAAATACCAAATGGAAAACAATACATTGAAAATACGAAATATAGTATTTGGTGCGGTTCTTGAAGATTTGGATATGGATTTGAATCTGGTTTTAATTTAATTATTATAAATTAAATTTAGTTTGGCAACATTGGATTTTGGTTTATATATTTTAGATTAATATTATACTTCTTTTATTCTGGTTTGATATTTTGGTTTGAATATTTCGGTGTGGCTTTAGGGTGTACTGGCTTCTTTAAGGCTATGCCTTGCGCCAGTGCAGAAAAGCCACACTTTGTGCCAATGTGATCAACACCCCCTAACGAAGCTGACCATGTTGGCACTTCGTTTCATTTTATATTTTTCTTTGAAATTTTAAAATATATATTGAGCATTTTTCCTACTGGGTACAATATTTCGTATTTTCAATGTATTGTTGTCCATTTGGAAATTTCAATGTATTATTCTCCATCTAATATTTAACTTTATGAATATATTATTTTCCATTTGGTATTTTCATTATATTTTAAATGTAGTATTTCTAATGTATTATTTTCTTTTGAAATATATATATATATATATATATATATATATATATATATATATATATATATATATATATATATATATATATATATATATATATATATATATATATATATATATATATATATATATATATATATATATATATATATATATATATATATATATATATATATATATATATATATATATATATATATATATATATATATATATATATATATATATATATATATATATATATATATAATTAAATAAATACGCAACTAAAAATTTAGAAAAAGACAAGTCCTCAGGGTGATGGAATTCTCAGCTTTCCCGAGAGGTTATGCTAACGCTGGTGTCTTGTTATATGAATAATTCTTCAAGGCCAATTAAATTAAATTTCAAAAATGCTCTCAGACCTCATAAGTTTTGGAAGGAGTGATTAGAACGAAGAAAAATAAAAGAAAAAGCGTATGTGATAAGCGATGGTGAACGGGGTCGATGACGTTCTTCGGAGGCACCGTCATGGGGATCCAACATTCCTCGCTCCACCAGTGACGGAATATTTTTTATTTGGGCCAGGTCACGAGAGGGTTTCTCTGGGGATCCTGTGTCCGCTTTCGTACTCACCTGATTGATGAATTGGTTTGACAAGCATAATTAATTGTTAATATTTGATACCAATTCAGTAATGCTTAAAAATCCAAAGCGAGAATAATTTTATACAAGTTTTAACAAGAAAATACAGTTTAAAGACAAAAAGGTTGCAAAAAAAATTTTAATTCAAAATTTCCTGATTCTGATTTTGCTTATAATGTATCTGAATCTTTTTATAAATTGTAGATCTTATAATAATGATACTAGAGAATGGTCTTAAGGAGAAGGCTGATAGCATATAAAGTGCTTACGTTGAAGCACTGTTAACATTAATGAAAATTTTATAATATTTCTAAGATGAAACCGTAATTTATCACGTTGAAGGGTTATTTTGACCCTTCAACGTGGTACAAATTGTTATTTGGTACAAATTGTTGTACGCTTGCTTCATATTTAAACTTGGAAATTAAAATACACAGAGATATAAGACACATAAGAACAGACCGTATGGAGTTTCTAGAAAAATTAGTAATGCTATGAAAAGTATGTATTTCCAATATCAAATGTTATGAACCCCCAAGCACTATGTTGTTCTCATAAATTTATAAGATTTAAAGCTACAAATGAGTATAAGTTTAAAGGAGGTTGAAAAAATTCATTCCTAATTTAATAAAAAAGTTTCAATATATATACTAATATATCTTTTTTAATTTATGTAATAATAAATATTTTATTTATAGAATATTAGTTAAAGCATATTTATTAAATGTTCCAAGGATGCCCTCAGACAACAGCAGTTTCCGAACTTTTCATATTTATAATTTAAAATAAGATTTTAAATAATATGAAAGTAATTTTTTCACTGAAAAAAATTTTCTTACGACAATTTTTTTTTACTAAAATGAATAAATTTATAATTTTACACGACATATAAAGGAACTTAATTATCAAATTTGATCAGAAAATGTCAGAAATCAAGGTATTTTGAGAAAATTTAATTTACAGAAATGCTTTTATTTATTAAGAACTCCCCTTTTGGAAATCATATAACTCATTTACCTAGTATACTTCGCGGTTTTTTCAATTATAAGCCAAATACAAGACTTTATTTGCGGATTAAAAACACGGAATATCAAAATACTATAAATACATCTCTATTATTTCATAATGATTAAATAAACCGCAAACATTTATATCTTATAAGTATGGCGAGATCATTATTTGACAAATAAGAGGTAACCATATTATCACTTATGATAACATATTGAAATTTTAAAGATTTTTTCATAAAAATCACGAGAAACATTTTTGTTTCCTTAACCACAGCAGTATGGTAGAATCATCATTTGCGATAGAGGGAGATTCTTGACTAGATTTCACGAACACACACTGAAAAACGAAAGATGAATGTTGTATTTTTGATTTCTGCATCCAAATTTGCCAAAATGATTGCGTTGAAGGCCATTGGATTTTTTTTCTCTTGATACAGATAAATTCTAGCAATCATCTGTTAAACACTGTTTCAGGGAAACAGTACACTAAAGAAGTTCACCTTTCAACTATATTATCCGCGACACATTATAAGAAAGAAAGAAAGTCCTAGATGTGTGTGCTACAGCTGGATTATTCCAAATTAAAACATGGTTGATGGAAAGGTTATTTTTCTTATAAATAGGAAAAAAATTATTTCCATTTCATCTTTCTGCAAAGTCATTCAACTTACCTCTAAATAAATTTAAATAAGACTATTTTAACCTTTATTGTGAAAATAATCTGTCATGTTTTAGTTTATGATCTAAATTGATGCTAATTTATTATCTTTAACAAGAGATTAGGTGTCAAGCTAATAAAAAAGATACTTATAAAAATTTTCCAAGTGCACTAGTAGAATTTCAAACTAGAAGAACCTATAAATAAGCCAAAAAAACTAATGTTTGAAGTAAGCGAAATAGAGCATTTAGAAAAATGACTTGAAAATCCTAGAAAGTAGAAAAAGAAGGTCGAAATTTGGCAATGATGCGAGACGATTTTGCTTAAAAAACTAAAATAATCTATACATTGGAGTTACGCATCTTCTTTTATTCAGTTTACCTTCTTATCTCCATTTTTCTATAAAATATCATTGACAGCTAGGTTGACAGATTGTTGAAAAAGTTTTTTTTATATCTTTTTTATTTTTTCAAGTTGACCTCTTTAATTCTAAATAACAACATTTTGCTTTTTCACCTTATTATAGCATATAAAACTTATAATTTTGCTTTTAAAGCAAAAGTGATTTTTTATTTTACTCTTTAAGAAATATATTCTTTTTTTTCATGGATGTATTATATTTTATCTCTTTGCTAAAATTATATTTGTTGCTGTCTTTTTAAAAAAAATCTTCGAAAAACAGTGTTATTGAAAAGCTCAATTTTTGTCCACAAAATTATTCAAGCATATAAAGAGGACAGTTTATATACCTACAAATAATTTTAAAAATAATTTGTAAAAATATTTTAAACATCTCCAAAGAGAAACCAGTTTACTTTTATTTTTACAGAAACCGAATTATCTTCATACTTATTTGTAAATAAAATATAAATAATTAATAAGGCAGAATTCATAAATATTATTGAAATTATTTAAAAATTACACATATTACTTTTGAAATATCTTAAGATCTACAAAGTATTTGGCTATAACTGCTTATAGTTTCAGTACCTATATTTGGTGCTTCATTTCATGTTTCCCTAAAAAGTGATAAAATGTGTGTAATTTAAGTTTTTATCAATATTATATGAGTTGCTAATTAAAAATTAAAGGTATTTATTTTTAATGAATTGAATTTTGGTTTAACCAATAAATAATATTGTAAATTTATAAAATCTGAAATTACTGGTGATTCGAATAATTCAAATTTTATTCGACAATAAACAATGAAGCTACCGTCATTAATTAATTAAATAGCAAATGCAAATAAATGATGATTAAAAGAGAATAATTTAATAAAAAACTTGTAAAATAGTATTCTCCTTATTTAAATTTAAAATACTAATATGTGTATTCATGTATTTGATTTTTCTAGATATATTTCATTTAGTTTAATTTTCATTTGCAGTTATAGTTTATTCTGAATATTTCGTTAATAAAAGTTAAATGATGCTATCGCAAAATGCTTTCTTTTTAAATAGATAGAAATACTGACTTTTTTAAGTCTAGTTTAGATTCAGATGTTGCATATGATTACAAACGAAGCCACTTTAAATGATTATAGAAAGAGATTTTTAATGTGTGCATTAACAAAACCCATATTAAATTACCAAATTCATCTGCAATGTTTGTTGAAGTAAATATTTAACTAGACAGCCAAGTTGGAGATAAAGAATAAAATGAAAACGGCACAGCAGCATATGTGCCAGGAAAAACCAGTCAGTTGCAGATAGCATCGTCAATAGAACGGCAAGCCGCCCAGTGGCCAGCTGCAGGCCAATCTAGATATTACTCGCTGTTGCGTCATCGGTGGTAAAAGTGAATTTTAACGGTCTCTAAAAATAGAATCGCTTTTCATTTCATAATAAGAAAGGGTGATTCCATTCTTTCTTGTTCTTCTATGTCCCCAATAGAAAACTGTTTCGTTCCATTTCACAAAAGAAAGTTCTAGTGACGAATTACAGCACTTTGTTTTTGTCCCAACGATTATGGTTTCCCCTGAGAATTAACAAAATTTTTACCTTCGATTACAGGCCAGAACGCAAGCTTTTTTTTTATTGGGTGAAAAATGAATAATCATAATTGATATTTTTGAACAATATAATATGACACAAATAACATTATTTCGTAAGAGCTGCAGAAAAATGTTCATTACATCTGTATTCCTGTATATGTTTTAGAAGTTTAGTATCTTACAAAATTATATAAATGCATGTAGTTAACAGATAACAATATTTTAATGCAATAAAAATATTTAAATTTTTATCAGATACCTTATAAAAAATCAACAAATATAAATTCATTCTTTACTTAAATGAAAACTGACGATATTAAGCTTCCATTAAATGATAAATTTTTTTTGCTGTCGATTTACTGAATTTTGCTAATTTTGCAATAAATAATTGTGTTACCTAAAATTTACTTCGCAATTATCTTCGACTGAATCACGAATTTAACTTAATTAATTATTTGTTATTTCATAGATGCTTGCGTTTTTTTTTTTTTTTTTTTTATCAAATTTTCAAATAACATTTGTTTGTGCGATAAATGTATTAAAAAAGAGACTGGCTTTATATTTTTAATGTAGGTTTTTCTTGTAATAGATGTAGCCCCTCTGCATGTGGCTTATACAGGATAAATGAACTAGAAAATCGTACTTATATTTTTCAATGTCGATTTTTTTGTACTAGGTTAGAATTTCCAGAAAGCACATTGTGATGTCCCAGATTACCATAATTATATGCTATTTTTGCAATCAGAAGTAATATGCACTTTAATGTGCACTTAATATTCAGCTGATTCGAACTGTTTAAATTCCATAGACTCAAATGTATTTTCCATTTAAAAAAAAAAAAACTATTTCATATTCAGACTTAGTTTAACATTGAAAAATGAAAATTTTCATGCATAACATTAATTTATTTATTTGATTTTCAAAATATGAAATGGAAGTTTATGTTCCATACTCCTTTTTAAAAATTTATTTTTTTATTATTCATTTTTTATTATTTATAATTTTAAATAAATTCTTAAATAACCATTTTTTTATTTTTAAAATAAAAAAAATTCGTTCTCTTAATTTCAATATTTTTTTACTATTGAAAATATTGTTTGAGATATTACTTCTTAACTTTAAATTTTCTTCGAAGAAATTATTCTTTAAGCAGCGCATTTTTCATTAAAGAAATTAAATTTATGAAAAATTAAACTCATCAAATTTCTACATTAGAATTATAGTAAATACACAAAGAAAATAATTTATAAAACAATTTTTAAAGTAGTTAGTGAAAATATTTATAAAATGAAAATATCACAAGTTACCATATTAAGTAATATCATACTAAATCATACAAATTCAATTACATTATTTTACATATATATATATATATATATATATATATATATATATATATATATATATATATATATATATATATATATATATATATATATATTAGTTGATTTACACATAAATTGTGTGTTTATGGACTTTAATATATTCTTCAATAAAAAAAAGGAAGAATTCTTTTTTATTAATATTTTTGGCTTACGAAAACATCTACTTTGAATTTTCTTCCATATCAGAAAGTGATCATTAGTCAATTTAAATAAAATTATGAGTACTAATTTACAATAATAAAAATTAAAATATCAGCATTTTTTCTGTCACTCTCTTAAAAAGAAATATATTGTTGTTTCTGTTATCTCTGTTGTTTCTCTTCAAATTGATTAAATTATTATCTGCCACTTTATCGAGAAAGATAATTGTTAAATATATTTGGAAAAGTCATGTCAGTTGCCTTGAACCTGATATTGTAGTCATTAATATTGACTATGAATTAGAAGTCAACACAAAAGTTTGGGGACAAATAGGTCATTAAAGAATTTATTGACTTTCTGAAAATTGATAATTTTAGAAAATTTTCTGTTTTAAAATTTCAGATATAAAATTTTATTTTATCTAAAATTCTTTTTATCTAAAAAACTAATTGATTTGCATTTTGGACTTTAAAACTTGAAACCTAATTTTCATGAAAGATAATAAATTTTTCTACTGACTTCATTAAATTTATCAATATAATCGCATATCATACTTATTTTTTATACCTATGTAATACTATAAAATTGAAATGATAAAAATGGGAATCTTTTCAACATAAATTTTTAAAATTAATGTTCGTAAAAGATACATTTGTAAATATACTTCGTTCATTTCGAATTTACTTAGATTATCCCAAAAGTGAATTACTTCTTAGTTATGAACAAAGAGAAAATTTTATGTGGCAATAATAGGCACCAGGAAATTTACAATCACTTATAAATAAGACAGTTCTTCGAGTGAATTTAGTTTCTTAAGCTGTTGTTTATTTAGAGAAAGTTCATTATTGTCGTCCGAACTTGGGTGGCAACTTAGAATCCCTCCCAATGTTTCTTCTTTCCTGGGTGGGGACACCCATTTACATTGTTCGCTTCATCGACAGACATGAAACCAAAGAAGTCCCTAATAAAGTAATTAGAAATAAATAAAAAGTTCATTGACATTGACTAGGATGAAGAAACACAATATTTTACTATGTGATGATGCCTTAAATGTGAGGTTGAGATAAATCAGACTGAGCTAGAATATTACATTTATAATTTTTTATACTGTAAAATGGAAGTAACAAAATCATATCCAATAAGAAGTCTCGAGTGAATTCTCATATTTAATGCCTTTATCAAAGTCCAAGTGCATCTAGACTTTAAAACTATTTTTGTTGAGAATTAGTGGCTAAGAAGATATTCTTTAAAGTGCACATTTCATGTAAGTTTAAATCATCATCAAATTCTTACATTCCGTATACTCCACTCAAATTTCTCATTTCACCAATGCATTTAAAACGAGTCAGAAAAATAAAAAGAATACCTGCTGCTAAGTGTAAAACAGATACCAACAATATGTGTTATCGCGTTCAAACATTCCGAATCGCGGAACATTCGGTAGCTAAAAGAACAACCTCAGCACTTTGAATTCTAATAATTAAAAGAAAAAAAATCGTTTTTATTCGAGATAGGTTCGTCTGCCAAATGAACGGATTCCCCTCATTAGCGAGAAGTCCTGGAGAGGTTGGTAGCTTTGCCACCCATGCAGGTGTTCCTCTGACACTCTCATTTAAAATGACGAACCGCGAATTACCTTGTATCCAGCTGCTGTGTCAAATGGGCGAACTAGTGTGTGGAAGAGACTTTATGCTTTTGAGCACCGACAGAAAACATCTGCAAGGCTTAAAATGGCCTGAAATTAAGCCAGCGTGGAAAATAAAATAGGAACCAATCATAAAGGACATCTAAACATAATTACATTTTACATATTTCTAGAGGAATTTCAAATTCATATAATTTGATTTAAATATTATAAGTAGTGTCATAATTATACCAAATTTAATCTGGTATTTTTCATCATCATTTCACAACACGAAATTTATGATTGATGTTTATTTAAAAAATACAAAGTATTGCAGGACAAAAAATGTTGATACAATAAAAAGGTATTATAGAAAATAAATTTTCAGAAAGAAAATAATTTGAGATGATAAAAAGCAATTAAAAATATGCTGCAAATTATTGACCGAAGTATGGTAATGATAAAGATCTATGACTATAAGAGTGTTAACTCTCAGTCATACAATCATTGATAATTCAGGAAAATTAAGAATCTTAAAAGTTTATAAAAAGTCAATTCGATATAAAGATAATTTTTGACAAAAGTTGCATCAAAAATATATTTATATTAATGTGAGTCTTTATATGTATACCAGTATGAGAAAAACGATGTTATATTTAGGTATCCGAGATTTAATTTAATTGTATAATTGTTCGGCTGAATAAATATACATCACATATAGATTAAAACATTACAAAACTAAAATAAATTTTCTTGAGAGAAGAATATATGCAAGGGAAAATAATTGAGATGATAGAACTAATTTTAGATTCAAAAAGTTTAGCAATAAATCATTAAATGATTCAGATTAGCTAAAAATAAATATGATGCTCATAAAACTTATAGTATTTTACCGAAAGTGTTGACGATATTTCATTACATACACCCTCTATATTTTCTTTGTTGAATTCTCAAAGATTAGGTTATTCTCAAATAAATCAGAAAAAATAAATACCTTATTGTCTTTCCAAGTTTGATTCAGTTTTCTCTTTTGATTTATAAGCTTAAGTTAGATTTCTCAAGTAGAAAATGAATAATCTCTAATAATTTAACTTTTTAGCAAGGAATTATTTAGAATATATGGTTATATTCAAGATTTATCTCTTTTTCCTTAACAGATATTAAATACTTTCTTAACAAAATGATATGATGATATAAAAATGATATAAAATGACAAAATGACCAGGTATTCAATAATACTGTATTTAACAAAATAATTATCCGGTATAATAGATTTCTCAAGTAGAGAATTATTAATAACTAATAATTGAACTTTATAGTAAGGCATGTATGACTATATTCATGACTAGCACTTACCTGTGATTTCTCTTAACAGATACTTTTTTTTTAACAAAATAACTATTCGGTATTTAACTATATGGATTTTTCTACATTACACATGCAAAATTTAGTGAAAACTAAAAGGTTATCAAGATAAAATTATCGTTACAATTCTCAGTCAAATTATTACATAATAAATTTTACTTGCTTTGTATTGGGTAGATTTCCTTAAAAAGAATAACCAATTTTCATGCACAGTATATTTATCGTGTTATAGAATTTAAATTAAAAGTTTTATTTCTCTTTTTTGGGTGACGAGTTTAGTAACGATTTCAATATATTTAATTTTTTTATGAAAATAACTTCCATAATGCAAAATTTTCTTAATTACTTCAAAGAGAAAGGCAATTTAAAAACTATTTTCTTATTGTGAGTGATCTGTATCAAAGTTATTTGTCGAATTAACGAAAATTGGGCTGAAAATTGGTTATTGCGTTCAAGGAAATCTCCCCAATACAAAGCAACTAAAATTTATTATGTAACAATTTGACTAAGAATTGTAACAATAAGAGCAATAGATGCACACATTTTCCGTTATTGTGGTTCCACCCTCAAATAAACAAACGATATTATTTGAAGATTCTTTTTGTACGTAAAGAAATCAGTTAATCGCAATCTATTTAGCGTCCTAAGTACCCTATTGAAAGAACGGCACAACCCACCTGTTTACCAGTTAAGGAAAACATTCTGATTACACCTCTACAGTGAATTAGAAATCCATTATCAAAGCAATTACCTATTAGAGGATCTTTTTTCCCGTGTTGACTTCCCTCTCCGGGTCTAAAGGAGGCAAACGCCTCAAAAAAATAATATGGAAAATCAGATTCTTGCCAAGATGGAATTGATTACTAGGCTTGCAGTCGAAAGAGTATTTTAGTGTTAGTTCAGTCATAAATTTAAGAGATTATTAAATAGCGATAATAGAAAATTAGTTCTAATTGATACCCTATACAATGGAAGGATGAGTAATAGGGCAGAAAAGCATTTGTCTAATAGTTGGTCGCACAGGAAATACCGATTAATGTATAAGGAAGCTTTTGAAATCTCATCCCAAAATCAGCATTTTGTAGATGGTACAATGGCATAATAAGATGTAAAAAAAAGGAAAGTTTTAAAGAATAGTATGATGCTGTTTATTGCAAATCACATAACAATTATTGATTGTATGTATAGTATACACATAGGGAGTTGCTATGTTTACACCAGCATGCTTCCCTGTGCCTAGCCCTGAGTTAGGCTCTACCAGTTGGCTAGAAACAGCAGGGTGGTAGCCTTCTTCAAACAGTTACTAAGCAGAAGACTCCATGATTTTTGCCCTCCCACTCCCAAAAGTATCCTTTCACATGGGAGACATTGCGACCACGCCTTTAGGGAAGACGAAAGATCTTCGATTAATCCAGGAATCGAGCCCACTGCTTTCCGATAATGAGAACGACGGATTCCCTAACCAACCAGGAAACCGAGGCATCAACAGGTAGGGAGTAACATTCGTTCGTAGTTTCTAAACAATTTTTTCTACTAATGATTCTTAAGAATGACGTTAAAAAGATATATACAGCAGCATGTATAAATAGCGCATCATTAATTAGAGATTAATATCAGTTCCTTCTTGTCACAAAAAATTTTTTTTGTTATGCTACGAGTTGATATTTTGCAAAATTCAATTACAAAAAGCAGTAAATAATAAAACAAATAAATAATTATAATGAAATCGTTCATTATGGAATGTATTCGATTACAGACATTCCGTTAATTTAGCAGATGTATTATATTCCACTGAAATAAACTTTTCATTGTAGTAAATTTTATCGGAAATAACTCATCTGGGATGAAATTTAGAAAAAGAATTTAAATTCGCGAATTCCACTACAAATGAAAAACACGAAATTATGATAATAGTATCATTGACGATATATATTTTTCATGGATAATAGAATTTTTGCGAAATAATTTCTTCTCAGTGGAGTTCAAATCTACAATAAATTTTTATAAAATACTTCTGTGAGGCATGATTATATAAATTATTTATTGTTACACTTATCTATATTTCTATCATTCTTCTTAAATAAGGACAAAATCTTTAAATAAAAATGGTAGTGTAGTAGGTTGCAATTTAAATTTACTCTGATTTCACTAAATGTGAATTCCGTTTTAATAATTTAAATACTTTTCAAAGGTCATGAATTGCGAGTTTTGTAAAAAATTATTGAAGCAAATTTCTGATTTTATTGAACTCAATATAAAATTTGACATTAAAATATTCCTTTGCATTATTGATACATTTTATTTAAATCATTTAAGGAATGGATACTTGTAATTTTTAAGAACTCACTTCAGGTTTAGCTTTCTTAATACGAAAAGTGAGTGTAGAATGACAAATCAATCTCCAAATACATAGCTATTTTAAAATGAAATTATTTTTAAAATTTAGGTTAAAATGCCCAGAGTATTGACAATGATGAATATTATATGATAAATTAATCAACACAAATATAAAAAAGACAATTTACTAAGAATTAATTAATAATAAATAATAATTTTATACGTTAATTCTGTATTTGGAAAGTAAAAATTAATAAAAGAAATTTAAAAGAATTATGTTTAAAATGATCAAATTTTTATAATTTTTTCAAACTTATTTCATTAAAATTAATGCCGATAATTATATATTTATAAATGATAGGAAGTTACAAAGATAGCTATCTTAAGTTTCATCACTTTAATAAACATCCTGCTTATTTGCTGAAAATATTTTTATATTTTTCCTCATTTCAAACGGGGTATACATTGAAATCTAAAAACAAACGCATTTCGTGAAAGAATGTACTTATTAAAATGAATGTATGTAAAAATGATAGAAAGAAATAACGGGGAAAAAAACCATTAAAATGTATGTTTGTGTGCAGTGGAAGTGCGCAGACCGTACGCTGATAACAACAAGCAGTGAGAAAGTGCATTGCACTTGAGGTTGCTGAAGCCAGTGAGCCATTGCTCTGAAGGAAGTGTGATACAGTATCAGTGTGAAACTTACGTGCTTGTCATGCTTGTGGTGTCAGTCAGTGGGGAAAATCGGGGGTGGAATTTTAAAGAATGACATATTAACATAGGAAATATTATTTGATGATTTGAGAAACGTGACATGATTTTGAAGATGTTTAATTTTAAATAAAAATTTGATTCAGAGATTTCTAGATTCAATGATCTTTCTAGTTGTTTCTGTATTCATATTATTCACAACTGGTTATAACATTATATATATATATATATATATATATATATATATATATATATATATATATATAATGCAAGAAAAATGCCGATGAACATTAAGAAATATATATATATATATATGTACAAATCACGTTTACTTATAAAATGAAACTATTGAATTTCGGTAATAAATTTTATTCAGCGGAAAATTTTTTGATTTTATTGTTATTTATTTATGTTTAGTTTGAAATTCTCTTTATTTACATTTTAATCATAACATAAAATAGGATAATGGGATTGCATTAATTTATGCTAGGATAGACAAGGCAATTCATGGTAACGCGAAAATATTTTGAAAGAAAATTTTTCGTTTTATATATTATTTTTAATTGCATATAAAAATGAAAAAAATATATGAATATTATTTATTGGGAAATGAAGATGGCCTACAGTTTAAGATACCCTTCAATTTTTTGCCAATTTGATGCCTATTATTATTGATGTTGGTTTATTACTGGTTGGTCTATCATTTTTCTTGCGCTTTCTTGTTCCTTCAAACATTCGTGAAAACGAGCTTAGCGAAATGAAATCTCCAATTTTCGCCAAGGGGCACACTAAAGTATATTTTCCCCTGGAAATGAATTTGATAGTGCACCACTATATATCAAACAGTTAAAGGTAAATATGTTTTGGATCCCTTGATGTCTGACATTTTTTCTTACATTTAATAATTCGACAATTTTTCTTAATTACAATGAAAGATAATTATTTCTATAAAAATTATATTTTTTGTACAGAAACATCCTTTTTTCATCTTTTTGTAATATTCTTATTTTTCAAAAATCTACTCTTTCTTTCATCAAAATAATGTTCAGTGATATGTTTAATCGAGGATATTAATTCAAACTACATATTGATCTTTTAACTGTGTTGTACCTAAGTTAATAATGCTTCCTTTATGTGGATTACAAATTACATTTAGATTAAATATATTAAAGATAATTGAGAATTAGTTGGATTTATTTTAAATTATTAAAACTTTACCTAAAATGATATTTAAATTATGTTAATCGTGTGTTAAATTGCAAAAACATTTTGCAATGCGCAAGATATAGAAATTGAAATCTGAATTTCATTGCTAATAATTTTTAAAATTTAGCTAAATCTGCAATAAAACATAACAAATTTTAACTGCGCGAATCAGTAAAGGCGAACTTTTGGCAGTTAATGGAAATTTTACTATAATATAAAATTTGCTAAAACATATTATACACTGCTTATTTATTATAATTCATTGTCTTGAAAAAAATTTTCAAAAGAAATTAGTCAAATCTGTAATGTAATACCGAAATCTGTTAGAGTGATGATAAAACATTTTGAATGTATTTTCACAAAATTATATTAAAAAGGAAAATTATTATCTTATTCTTTTAATTGAAAAAATGTATTATAGTATGAGATAAAATATATTTCACAAATGTAATTTGAACAAAAGTACAAAAATTTCATAATTGGCGAAATAAATACTGAAATTTTTACGTTGAATTTAATTATTTGAATTATCTGTTAGAAATATAGATACGAAATTTGATTTACTATGTAAATATACATATTTAAGAAATGAAAATCGTTATAAATGGGAATTAGATCATTAATAGTAATTTTTCTGAAATAAACTGTAAGAGGTTTAGACCGAATTTTAAATTTATTTCGAGACAAAAAATATGAAGAACAAAATATTACCAATTGCAATGTTATATTACAGAACTAACCCTACATAGTGTGTAATGGAAATGTTTCCCAATATATAAAAAATAAAACAGAATCTATTTCTGTATTCTAAATTAAAATTTATTCTTAACATATTATCTATAATCATTTTATCGCGTATTATCATAAACATTTTGCATTCAAATGTATATTATTGCAAGCAAATCTATGGGTTGCTTTCTTGAGTGTCAAAATAAATAAGCAAACCATTTTTTTACTTAACATTTCTTGTTGAAAGTGAGAATGAAAGTTATTTTTAAGTAGAAAATAAGTTATTTCTATAGCTTCTTTCTGAAGAATGAAGGGTTTTTTTTGAAATATTTTAATTAACTTCATTTAAATTTGGCTGCACACAATATTCATTTCACAGGAAAAAACTTTCATCCATCTGAAAACTAATTATTCAACTTATTTATTATTAACAGTAATAAACATCAATCGTATACAATTAGTATGCATTCCTAAACATTTTCTTACTTATTTATTAATTAATAAAATAAAAACGCGTAAAAAATCCAATTATTTTAATTTATATTTTTCAAAAAGCTAAGGGTCATTGAACTAACGTTCCTCTGGGAAATTTTCCTCCACTTTTACTCCACGCGACAATTCGACGGCATTTGCAAATGAAGCACTCGCTTATTAAACTGCTTTGCGTTTTACCGCACACACGTCATCTAATCAAAATCTATAACGGTTAAAAATTAATTCAGTGGCTTTCTCGTGAAAGGATTTATTTTGAGAATTGAAATTGAAAGTTAGTCGTCTAAGTATTCATGAATTAGCCTTTCATGTATTTATTTATTTTTCTAGTTTTTCCCCTTTCCATGAATAGGAGGTAAACAGTGAGAGAGAAAAGTACGATTAATTGCACATTTGTTTGCTCACATGATTAGTGATGCGTGAGAAAAAAAGATAGACTTTGGAAGGAGCTGGTATCGTGTTGGTGGTAGTGCGAAGGAGTTGGAAAACTCATCGCCGTATAATCCATCGGTGCATTTCGATCTATGGGGTCGCTGAACTTGCAATGCTTGTCTCACAAGAGTTCAAAATTTAAGACAGTTTCTGATAAAGGCATGTTAATTATTTAATTATTCATAATTAATTTACGAATGAATAAAAATTTCTCTGTAATATCAATAATTGTAGCATGAAAAATTACGAATATATAATATTAAATTAAGCTAATTTAAAATGAAAACAAAAAATAAAACTTCTTTCCATAATTTCATAATGTAACCTGTTTAATATGATTTTAAATTTATGAATATTCGCTTATTTCACCCCTAAACATAGGGGTCAGCGAATCCCTAAAACCTTTCTCATACATTTAACACCCCCGTAGCTTCATCTAAATAAACCCCCTTCAGTAAGAGAAAGTATACAGATGTCTGCTAATTACGATGAGGGTCACGTCTACGGTAAAGATGGACAATTTTATTTTAATTCACCTTTTATTTTAAAAATACTATTTGAAATACATGCGTACCTTGCATTTATTTCATTGCCTTACCACTTCATTATAGACTGCTTCTTAAATAAACTATGAATTATCTGTGTGTAACAATAGGATAGAAAGTGTAATGTAAGCAAAAAAAAATTTTCATGACATTTAAAATATTAAAAAATAAAGTTATTAATATTTATCGTTAAAAGGGATTATTAAAACTTATCGTTTAAATATTAAAATGGAGAAAATGATGTTTTATTAATATTCTGAAAAAGCTATAGCAATTTAAAAATACTAAAAATGTCAAAAGAAAAAGAGGATTAAAATGTTAAAATGTTTAAGTAAGAAAAACATTAAGTAAATCCCCAAATATGAAGAGAGTAATATATAAAATGTAATTTTTAATCCGACAAAAATATTTTTATTAAATATATCTACACTTTTTTACAATTTATTCACTATACAAATATAAAGTAAATGTAAATTAATATACAAACAGATATAAATTTACTATGCAAAAGCAAAGTATACAAATGTAAAGTACAAATGTATAGTAAAGAAATATTTAAGTACCTGAAGTAAATTATTTGGAAAAATTCAGAAATATACTATAAAAATATGAATTGATTAAATGACTAAATAAAAAAAAATAACAATGTGTGAATAATTTTCTTGATAAAAGTGAGATTATTGTTGCAATAAAATAAAAATTGAAATAAAATGAATTTAAAAAAATAACAAGAACAATAATTTATTTAGAAAACAAAAACAACATTAAAATTAAGAGAAAACTTCGCCCTGCACCTTACGAGTAAGAAGTTAGGAAGCAGTCATTTCAAAAATATTGAGAGTATCTTAAATTCCAACGTAATAAAGAAATGACGAAACTCCCGTACATAAGGTAACCGCATTCTTCATCTAGATAGATAAATCTAAACTGACTGACTCTTAAAACCTTTACATGATCATGGCAAAGTCAAATATTATTTCAGTATAGTGAGTACTTTTCTATGTATGGATTCAATCGACACATGTATTCACAAGCGACACATGTAATCTATATATTCACAAACTCTTATCTTTAAGAAAAAGCACAGGTCAAAAGGATGTAATTAAAGTAATTTTGAATTTATGTTATTTTTATATATATGAAGCTATGAGAAGTAGCTTCTACATATAATCAAATGTTTCAATTTTAAGCCTATTTGCTTGAAAATAATTTAAAGAATAAGTATTTCAAGATTTCACATATCTGATCATTATCTTAATTTCGAATTAAATGAAGTATGAATTTGAAGTATGAATTTGTTTCATGAACAGGTAAATGAATAATGATTTTTGAGATTTTACCCAAACTAATCATGAATGATTATATTAACCATTACATTTTTAGTAGATCAAACAAAAAATTGCTATGTATATATATATATATAACTATCCTAGAAGACAAATTCTATATAATTTCTGAAAAAGTCTTTGAAAATATTTTTTAAGGAAATTATAATTTAGTTATACTAATTATGTATCAGTGAATTGATGATGCGAATGTAAATTAAGACTACTGTCTTGCTCATGGAAAATATAGATAGACATATTAACTGATTTCAAATCAGTAATAAAATTTTTTGAATCACTCCGATTTTTTTAATGTTCTCACTCATTTAATTATCTCAAAAATAAGAATAATTAAAATATAATGAAAGTATTAGTTATTACATTTATTTATATTATGATGAAAATATTTATAAAAATGTAAAAGTGATAAAAAGTTAGAAATAACTATTTACAACTCTTATTTTATTGAATAAAAAGAAATACCTAATAATTTACCTAAATCATAAAGTTGAAGTGTGATAAACTATAATCATCAGCAACATAAACTCCAACTTTTTAACACTTTTTTAAATTCTCTATCTCATAGAGAATTTACACATTAATGCATGGACCTGATTTATTATTTAATAAGTGAGTTTCATTTTTTAATAATAAACAAAAGGAAATTCTTTTGTTAATATTTCAGCAAATACTTAAACACTGAATAACAAATTTTGATAGGCATCGATTGTTCGTAATTCCTTACATTAATTTTTATAATTTAAATTAATAATATTGATAAACAATGACTATTATTTTAAAAAATATATGAAGTATTCTCATTTTTTATCATTTATTTTATAAAGAAATTAACAATATATCACTTTCTCTCTGCTGCCAATAGAATTTTTAGCTGACCGCCCTGTATAGTGGTCACAGTGCCTGACTGCGGATAGGGAGGTCCAAGGTTCGAATCTCGATTCGAGCATGGATGCACTTCCTCGCTCTATCTAGCCTATCTTTGTCCTTTCTGTGTATGAATAAGGTGCGAATGTTTGCCTATCCTATAAACGGGTTCCTATGGCATGTGTTTACTGAAGCAGTCCGACTCCACACCAAATATGGTTTAGTATGAAAAAGTGGAGCAGTGCATCCCATATTGTCATACTAGCTGGCACAAAACAATATATATATATATATATATATATATATATATATATATATATATATATATTGGAAAATTATCAATAAATTTCTTTAGACTCATGCACATTCATAAAAAAAAATTGCCAAAGTAATTGACGTATTCAATAAAATGTCTTAAATGAAAACTGTTGAAGAAAGGCAGTAAAATTTGGAGATTTTGTACAGATGATATGTGTTCTACTTTCTAGAACTTTCTCAGTAGCACCCGTTAACGGCCTCTTATAGGATTCAGCAGAAAAAAAAAACGGGGACAAATGAGAACATTGAAAAATATATGTTATAGCACATATTTTTTTAAACAACTGCATTGTTGGAATCTAAAAATACTTCGAAAATAGGACATGTGTATTGCTTGTGATATTTAGTGGTACAAACCTTCATAAAGCCCATTTCATTTCACAGTTTTCTTCCCTTTTAAATATTGCGTGTACATATTTTTCAAAATGGGATTCAATTAAGCATGTGAAAATAATTTTTCTTTAAACATCTTTAATACAATACTTCGTACAATTAATGCAAGAATGTCATTTATAATTTGTTAGATATTATTTTCTTTAAAGTTATATATTCTATTGTGAATAATACATAGCTATTTTATACAAAGTTCACTATATTTTTATTTTGTAATTTATTTATTTTTTCTGTTAACTATAAAGGTAAATTATGATTTCTTATACAATTCTAACAAGTTATTATAATTTAAAAAAGTAAATAGCTGAAAAATTTAATTAAAAATAAAACACTAAACTGTAAGAATTTTGTTATTACTTTCATAAATAAGTTAAAACTTTTTATTTTACACGTGAAAGTATTTTTAAAAATTAAATTATAAAAGAAGTCTTTAAAATTGTTTTATAAATATATCTAACTCTGTGAAGTAAATAAAATTTTGATTTGCATACACAGCTTGTTGATTTGCTTTCATAAATATTATGTAATATTTATTAAATATGACATTTTACAAAATAATATCAGTAACTATTATTTAAAGAGTATTTTACAAATAATTTTCTCAATATTTAATATAAGAAATAGTATTCCTAATTTTATAATTAAAATACTTAAAAGAATTATATCCAAATTATTATTATAAAATATTCTAAATCATATACACAAATAAAGTTTTTAAATAAAATTCCAAATTAATCAATATTATAATTAGAAAACTAATTTAATAACAATTTTTATATAAATTAATCATCTTGTAAGTACATAGTTAAATGATATTTATATCATAAATAATCTATCATTGCATTTCGTATTTTAATCTACGTTTATTTTTTCAATTTTATAAATCATCATATCAAGTTTACTATTTTAGTCCACAAGTTTTATATCACTTGCATTATTAAATAATAATATAAGTAATATATTTGTATTTTGGCGAAGTAATAAATATTTTTATCAGGTATATACTAATGTTCCTAACATATATATTTAATACAAATTATTTCAATTAATATTATTGCACATATTATGTATATGTATACATACTATACACGTGTGCATAACATGTATATATACGTATGAATAATATGTATGTATACATATACATGAAAAATACGCCATCTATAAAACCGATTGATGAAAGCACTGGTGTTTCATCGAAATCAAAAGCAAGTTCCACGTCACAAGTTAATGCTAAGCAACTCTCCAAATATCACCACGAAGAGAAACACACAAAAACACTCTCTGACGCAGAAGTCCGAGAGCAAAGGACTGCAATTGGGTCAATGGCATTAAGAACTGATCCCGAAAAAGCAGTTAGATCGGGCATTCCTTGCAGCTCTCTGCACCTCGATTGGAATACTGATAAGATGATTTGATCAAAAAAGAATTAAAAGAAAAAACAAAACAAATACGGAATCGAAGCTATTAACCTATATTTCCTATCGCCTTTCAAATAATTTGGCGAGGGATACTAATTTTCTTCACAGCGCCTTAAACAAGATTTAAATCCAGACTAACGCGTGAAAGTGATCTTTTCTTTTAATTCACGATTCACATGGCATCGTGAGAGTTCATAAAAGAATGCGAAAGGTTACGAGATTCAAAATAGTGTCAAAGTATACAGAAACAAAAAATCCATTTTTATCATAGAAACTTTCAGTGTAAATAGTTTCAGAGTTTGAATTAGCATTCAAACCACTTCAGCACAACTTCAGCAGTATCTGTTTCAGTCTTGAAATAATAAATTAAATTTATTTAATTTGCCTTCAAAATACTAATCTTTGATGCGCTTAATAGTTTTTTTTTTTACTTTGGTGTTACGAAGAAATAATTTAGGTAAATAAAATATTCCTAAAGAAAATTTGAAATATAAATTAGATATTCTTATTTTGATTTTGAATAATTGATTATAATTTTCATTAAATAAATTTTTTCCTAAAATTATACTTTGTGTTTAATTATATTAAATTAAATTGTTGACTAATGCTTTGAAAAATTTTTTATTGAAAGTATCTACTATTCAGAAATGTTTGAATTATATCATATCTTTTGAATTTGGTTTCAATGCACTACGCGATTAATAGAAATTTTTTTTGTTGTACTGTTCTCTTTCTGAATTATCAACAGTTTATGTTCAATAATAAATGTCAAATAGTGAAATATTAATTTCTTTCCCAGAAAAAATCGAATATTTTTCAATCATATGTTTCAGAAACTAAAAGTTTATTTAATGTTACTCTTACCATGACATTGAATTCTAAGAAAATAAACTTAATTAATAAAGCTGCAAAGAGTTTTGAAAATTAAGGCGACAATAAAATTTATGGAGAAAAAAAGAGTTGTAATTTTTACTGTTTTTTTAATATATTTTTGCATAATTAATAAACAATTAAGTCATATAAAAATAAAATGCAATTTATAATTTTAATGTAATTTATTTTATTTATGTTTTTGTACTTAGTTATGGCATCAGTCATTAACGATGGTGTTACAGTGAGCTTTTGTTTATATTTAATAACTTATATTGGAAAAAATTTACTCATAATTATCTGTATTCGATGCCTTTCAGTAAACACGTTATAGAATTCTTGTAGTTAATAACTCCTACTGTTATATATTTATATGGGGTTGTGAAGCACGCTATTAAAATCTGCATATCGAATATTGAGAAGAAATAAATTTAAAAACATTAATATCTCGGAAATTCTAAAATGTTCGAAAGGAAAACTATATATTTTTATATGCAGTTATTGTCCTTTACATACATTTACATATTACATACATATTTAATTTCTTATTTTCATAAAAATATATTTTACCTAATTCAAAATATTTTTCAAAAGAAATTATTTCAATATGTGTATCTTTCGATATAGTGATATTAATTTATTTAAAATTATTTATGAACTTACATAATGATCACTTATTAATCTTTCATTCAAATAGAAATCTATACATTATCATATTTTTTAAACAAAATGCAAAAGGTATCAATATTTATTTTCCTTGATTCCCGAAAAAATTTTTAATTCGATATGACATGAAAAGTTTGTTATTTATAAATTTTTAATTCGATATGCACAATTTAATATTAAAATAATCATAAATATCTATTTCTGTATTGCTTTATTTATTTTAGTATTATCCAATCAAACCTGTGTTTTAAAGTGCTTATTTTTTTTCTGTATATTTCTTGTTTATAAAAATATAGTGACATTTCTGCATTTTTCGTTTTAAAAATGTCACTTAATAAAAATTTATTAAGAGAAATTAATAAGAATTTTAACTATAAACTATCCTTGCCCGGATAATTTTAATGTTTTCTGACATATTTTTTTCTATAGGGAATTTTTGATGTGACTCTAAAATTATAAGATATCTTTTATTGTAAAATCATGATAAACACATTTACTAGAAACGATACCTTTTATTGCTGCAAGAATAACAAGTAAAAACATATGCATATTAAAGATTAATTGTCACAATTATAATAATAAATTAAGCGTAAATGAATAGGTACAATATGAAATTGATTAATTATTTTAAAAATTGATAATTTGTCACGATAAAAGTTTATTTATGAATAGCCTTTGATTTTTTCCAAGATAGGCTCCAAAATGGAAATTGTGAATTTACGTTAGTTATAGCACTAAAAATATCATGTTTAAAATAAATTAATTTTATCACCGATTTTTTTACCAAACCAAGGCATATCTTTTTCTATATTGAACTCACTTGTCAAATATAATAGATGATAATAAACAGATAAATCAACAGCAGAAGTTGCAGTATTAAGACATCTTGTACATGGTGTAACAGTAATGTACTATAAATTTTCAAGGAGTATAATCACTGATATATATATATATATATACATATATATAATAACAAAAGTCACGTAATTGCTGTGAAATAAATTTTATGAGTTGGATTGCTTTTGATTTTATAAATTTTTGTACCGAGGGATGCAGCTACTAATTATTCCAATGTATGACTTTGCATATATTCAATTATAAAAATTATAAGATATAAATGGGTACTTTTCATGTCATTTCTTTATTATCATAAGCGAGTGTATAAGGGAAAATTACCAATAAATGAAATAGTAAAAGTACGTAATATGGTTAATAAACATTATGAAATAATTACAAAACATCAATTTTATAAATCTTAAAAATTATTTTTCGTTTACTTTTAAAATTCTGTTGGCCACACAAAATATTATCTTTGAGTCCATTTTATATAATGAAACGATTTTTTTTTATAATCTAAAAACCTTAACTCTGACATTATCGAAAATTTACTTTTTTTTCCCTTTTTATTTGATATTACAAATATATTCTTTGATATTCACTAACTATTCTAAGTTATTGGATATTAATTTGAGAAATAAATTGGAAGGTTTCTCTATCTACATATCCAGATAAGTCTGTCGTATTTTGAGAAATTCTCTTTTCTGATTAAAATCTGTTACATTCCCAAGAGATGATAATGCACTATCGAAATTTATGTCATTGTGAAATGGAAATTACGACAGAAGAAATGTCGAGAGCAGCAGAAAAATTCCTTTTCTCACTGTGATCAGCCATCAATATTCGAACCAATATCTTGACTGATTTGCATATAATTCAAACATAAGAATAGTCCATAGACAAGAAATGGGTTATTTTTAGTTTTGTCTATTGTGAAAGTGATGAAGTGAAAACTCTTTGCATTGTTAGACATTAGAAAAAAAACTAGAAAGTAATACAACGATAAGAGACAAAGACTTCAGTCTCTTTCCAGTCTAATGATAGAGCTATTTTGCGGGTCTCCATTTGTCTCCTCAATATTTAGTTTCATTGCTTGTGTTTGTTTGCAATAGGCATTGTGAGAGGACTGACAATAGCGAACAGGTGGGAGATAGTAAAATCTTTGTATAAAAATAAATCAATGCTCCAATCGCTTTAAAAGATATTAATAACATAAAGCGTTGGCATTATAAGTATTTTACAATATTTATATACGTACTTTACAAAGTCATTTATAATTAATTTAAAATAATCATTTTCCTTTTACACATCTATTTATAAACAAAATATCGCTGTTTAAATTATACATAATTAAATACAAATTAATGTTTTGATAATTAACTTTTTTGGAAGGCTAATAAAAATTCTTTAGAAAGACAAAAGATATTTTTAAAAACAGATTTGCTAAAATAATGTTTTTTAATTAATCGATTGTTAATCAAAGTGACTTAATTTATTAATAATTTCATCACCTGTAGACATCGAAAATATATGGCTGATCTGTATATTACGAAATGTACTAGGATTATTATTTCAGTTGAAATTTATTTTTAAAGAAAATAAAATTTTAACTATAATTTAAACATAAATTTAGAGTTTTTTAAATATTATGAAAGGAAATAACGAAATTACCATATATTATTGCTGTAATAAACTTCCATAAAAATTTCGCAAATCAAATGTAATGTTCCAATAAATCTTCATGAAATAATGATTTATCTAAATATACGTATGTAATTATAAGTTACAATATCTTTATATATGAAAAAACTACTGTCTTTAATATATTTTAAATTTGGTTTTAGAATTACAAAATTGTATTGTTAATGCGCTCTGTCTTCAAGTTAATTTTTTTAAAGCAGCAATATTAATATAACTATAATTTAATAAATAATTATCAAATATAACTAAATTAATTAATGCAATTAAATGAAATCTTGAATCATTTTCTCGAATAACTATTAAGGACTCTATTAGCGTTCTAACAAATTAGAAAATCTCATCGGGTAGTTATATTTTATTACAATCCCTTTATATACCAGTTCGCTGGGAAAAACGTAAGAACTGAATTAATAAAATCCCTTAATAGAAGCTGATAAAATAAAATAATGAAAAAAAAAGTTTCTGCTATAGCTCCGCAGTGAATTTTTTCTAACAATACTTTCTTTTTCATTATTTTATTTTCGTTATCCCGTCAAATGATAATTAATTACAGTCTTCAGATGTTGTTTCTAGATATATAGGTCGAAACTTTGCCTCAAGCACGGAATGAGCTGCTAACCATTCAGCAAGGACAGTTTAATATATAAAATTATTCTTGATGGGTGAAAGGGAAAAAAACAAGTCCTAAGACTGCACGATTTTTCTTTGCAAACTTAATTAAACCTTGTTAAATTGAAATTTAATTACCAAAATACAATTTGTATGGAATATACTTTGATTTATATTTAGTAAGTTTTCTGTATCGTAACTTTTGTTTATTGGTATTTATAACAAGTATTGTTTAGACAATGAAATTTTGAACCTCTTCAAACCTGTTGAATTTCTGTTTATTTTAACCATAAAATCTGTTATGTATATTATTTACTTTAAATAAGCAAATGATGCTTTAAACTCATTGTAGGAGAAGGTGAAAACATTAATATAAAATGGATACATAATTTTGTTTGGCAGTCTAATAATGATGCATTTGCCTTCAAAAGTTAAAAAATGAAGTTAATTTAAGTAATTAGTGAACAATTACAAATAAGTCGAAAATGAATAAAAATCAGGAAAATAAAAAGTGTAGTAAGTTTTCTGCCCCAAATATCATTAAACATTGTAAAAAATTAAATAACAAAAAAAATGACGCTATTTCGAATCAATTTTAGACTTAAATTATGTTTTCAGAAACAAACTATCTTATTTTTTAACATGTCCCCTTCTCAATCAAGATTTAATCTTTATATAAACTGTTTCAAAATTTATTATTTGCTATTATTTATCAATAGTCAACAAAATAAAATATTGCTAAATGTTATGTTATCGTCATTTGATATCATATAATATTTATTATAAGGAGATCATCCAAAATAAGAACTTTTTAGTTTTATTTGAACATTGCGAACAATTTCATCATTATAAACAATACTTTAAAATTTCTGTTTGACGTATAAATTATTAATATTAATGAAAACTATTTAATGCACATATAATATACCGATTATCATTGGATCCTAAGAAGCACATTGGCTCCAGGTAAACTTTGTGCCAGGATATTCTATGAATATAACATTAATTGAAAACTTTAATGGTATTTCTATAATAATCGGGTATCTTATTTAAATGAACGGAACCGGATATGATACTATGAGAATAGAGAAGTCTAATGAAACAGCTGAACCAAGTATGATGAAACAGCTTATTCGAAGGCCTCGCATACAAACACTTACTGTAGAGAGAATTTATGAAAATGTTTATTGCTGACAAACTGTTAGGCTCTGTTTGTTCTTCGCACACAACTAATGTAAATGACCATGCCATCATCGTAGCAATATAATAGAAAGAAGTGTTTATCTTATCTAAATAACATATAAAACATGCCTTGCTTTTTCGTAATGTTTTTAAATGTAATAAACAACTCAGATCAAATAATATTATACCATTAAACACAAAACTAAGCTGCACAACATTTTACTTATATTTCCTTTAAAAAAATAAGTATATCTTCTGATTATGGAGTTGTTCAAGGTAAAGGATTATAAAAAATTGTATGAGGTATAATCTATGTGATATTAGTATTTTCATCAAAAGATGTGATTGTTATATGAGACATTTTCTGTAATAATAGAGTTAATAAAGAACATATTTTCAGCAAATTCTCTTTTAACAAATAACACAGTTAAATCTTATTGCAATTATTTAATTGATATTGCAGATTCAGTAATAAATCCTTTTTTTCCAAAGCTGAGCACAAGGAAAATTCACAAATGGAACGGAATGTGCATTTCTTATTAGTAAAATATTATATGATTGATAAGATATACATAGGATCAATGATTTCGCTGACTCCATCTATAAATTTAACAATAAAAAAATCATTACTTGTACATGTAGTTCCATAACAATTGAAGAAATCTTTCTCCTTGTGGTCAAGAAAATAACTAAAGAACATAAATCATTTGAATACATCTGATTAGATTGTGTATCACCTTTTTGCACACAGTCTTAAGTTTTAAATTCAACATTTATATGAGCTTATTTAATAAGATATTCAAATTTTATCGCAAGGCAAAAGAGAAAGTAAAACATTGTTATCTTTCCATAAAATTCCACTGATAAATATTAGAAATATTATAATCGAACAATTGAGACCTTTATTTACAAAAGATATTCGAAAATTAATAAAAGATATAGCGAAACTTTCAAATTAAATTGGTGTAGGAAATTAGTTTGCAAGTAGGTTTCTTAAATTTTAATTTTCCTTTCTCACATCCAAGTGAAGAAAGTGAAGTGAAATAAAGTTCTTTTAAAATTCTTTTTATACACAGGAACTAAGACTATTTTTTCGCTTTTTTTTCATCAAAACAAAAGTATTTTTCTTTTAAAAAACAATTTCATCAAGATAACCTTTTCCTAAAACGATCAGTTATAAAAGAAATTTCTTTTTTGAACTCTCTCCAAATTGTAATATAATAGGTAATAAATTCCCTCCCTACTCAAACCAATCTCTAATCCAGAACAATAGCTAATTATCCAGAGTGAAATCATACAGAGAGGGAGAATGGAAAAGTTAGATAGCAGCTCTGTTGCCATTTTCGTACCAGCAATTTTTTATATTATTTTCTTCTTTCAGATCGATCTCTCTTCTTCCAGAACCGGACATCACCTCTTCTGTAAGTAGGCCATCATACACTTTTTAAACACTTCAAAGAATAAGTAGCAAGATCTCTTTCGGGCTCAGGTGGAGGTACCAATGATATGTCTGCTGCTACTGCTGTTTGTGTCTATCTGACCTAAATATAAGATCCAGCCTCCGAGCACTTCGAGATGATCTCAGGGGAGAATTTCTTGCTTTTTTTAGATAATGGAGGCATTGACCGTCATAAGCAATGGTGGACGAATAAAGCGGTCAAAGCTAACGCACTTTAACGGTGCAGAGAGTGTAATTTTACGCCTAATTGTCCGTTTTTTGCAAATGAAAAAAAAATTGAACAGTTTTACTTAAAGACAGCTCTGTGGTGATGTAGGCGTGTTCCGTAGGTGTATTTGTTATACTGAAAAGTCTAAGGCCAGTTTTCTGAGATTTAAAAAAAAGGCATAAATCGAATTATAAAGGTTTCTGGGGCACTGTTAGTTAGTGACATCGTCTGAGAAGAAAACATTTGCTCTCTCTCTGGTATTTTTCTATCAACTCTCTCTTTCTTTTTTGAGCTGACATTATGCCTAAAATTTTTTAAAGATGATATGAAGTACTTTTTTAATTAATTAACATTATCAACATCTTTGAATTGCAATTCAGCTACATTCAATTTTTCATATTGTGAAATGAAGAGCAATGAAAATTTTATTTACCAGAATTTCATGTGATACCTACTATCAATTATTAGTTAATTTACTATCGATTAGTTAAATTACTGTATGTATCTTAACTAATTATTATTAAATATAGCAATTAGTTTGTTAATAAATTTTCTCAGTTTATTTTTTAATTTAATATTTCAAATGAATAAGCAATTTTAAATGAAATATAATGATAACTAATTCCAAAATCCTACTCAGATTCGTTTTACACAAAAAGGACTTATTTTTAACATTTGTGGGATACAATTGCATAAAAATCAAAACAATAATGCTTAATACAACATTTTAATTAGAAAATGTAGTTTCTATAAGCATTTTTAATAATGCATACTTTACTATTTTTATACCTATAATATATTTTTTATTCGATTCAATCGAATGTAAACTAAGAAATATAATATTTTTATTAGAAAAAGTTGTATTTTAGAAATACATTCTTTACTATTTTGTGGATATATATTAGAATTTTTTAACTATATAAATGTATGTTCATTATCAGAAATAAAGGTGCTTAAAGAGTTTAACTAAAACTTATTTTATGCATCTAATCTTTCAATATGGGATATAATCATAGAGATTAAAGTACTTCATGTTCTGTTTACAAGAATTTTTTTTTAAATATTTAAAGAGAAAATTTAAGCGACTAAAATTATATGAATATAAAACTGATTTGAAAGAGATTGTAACTATAAGTACAGAAAAACAGAATAAATTAATAGTACAAAAAAAAAACTCCTTATGAATGAACACAATGATATATGTTATTTAATTTAATAACATTATTTATTCGTACTTCTAAATCAAAATAAATTTCAAGAATGTGGAGATTATCTCGCTAAATATTTTTATACTATTTGAATTGAACCTAAATCACAATGTTGTAAACATCTTTGATTTACACTTAATCGTTATAAAATTCAGAAATGAGTTATTCATCCATAGTTTTAATTTGTGTTGTGATCTGTATATATTTAATAAAGTCTTTTGCTTCTTTAATTCAATTTAATCTATTGTTGTTCTTAAACACTTACAGCACTGTCGTAGCTGATGACTTACTATGTATATATTAGCCTTTAGTAAATTATGCTCTTTTATTTTACGAGTTATCATTTTACACCAAGTATGCAAGTTTTTAATTACATTCTGAAAGATTCTCGAATGTGACCGCTTGTGTTCGCTGCATTTGCTTTCTCCTATATTATGAATGACAAAGACAATCCAAACCCAAGTCACACGTGTTGCGTTGTGATCTCCTCCAGTCTATTAAGCGCCAATGTAGGTCTCAATGAGGTAATGCATTCGCTTTTAGTGGCATCACAAATGATGATCAAAATATTCAGTCAGCACTTATAGGACGCATAAAAGCCGTAGTTCTCTGATTAGTTTCGGATATTGCCATGACAACGCCGCTCAGAGACAAGTACAAATTTTTCTGAAATCAACTCATTTTCGAGTTTAAGGACTTCGAACATCAAAAGATAAATATAATTGTTGACGGATTTCCAACATTCTGATAAGCACCCTTGACATTTTCTCTGGAAAATGAAAGACCTTTCTGGTAGACGATTAAACGATAATTTTCTGCAAAGTTTGTGGCTGAAAGAATGCCTACATAAATCCAAACTGTCTAGTCAGACAGTGTCTCCAGTTTCTCATGAAAAATTGGCCATTATAGTCGACAAAATAGCACAGAATATCATGCCAACACTTAATTTTAAAACCTCCAATGCCCGTTATAAGCCTAGTAAGCTATTTGCTAACATTTCATGTAACATGGGCTCTCTTTGCCACTAAGTGAATGAATTTCCTCGTCATCAAAAAGCCGAATTGTCACCCACTTGATCACTTAACCCTGCATAATATAGTACTTTATTAATAAATTATTAAAGACAAAGTAATTTTTAAATAGAAAAGTAGTACTATACATCTTCACAAAATAACTGAAAACGTCTTCATTATAATTCCCAATTTTCAATGAATATAAATCCCATAAATGAAAAAGATAATATTGTTTGCAGGCTTCGTATACAGAATTAAAGCATTTCAAAAATTGATTATGGCAAAATTAGGAAGGAATAAATCAACACTGGGGAATTAATGGGGTTGTTGAGTAGTTTCAAAAATTTTATTTTTGAACAATATCATCTATTCTCTGAAGAGATGAATTGTTGTTTTGCTATAATTCTAAATATTAGACTGTTCAAATTACAAGTAAAACAAATAATGTCAATAATCACATGGAAAAGAAGAAAAAAATGTTATAAAATGAGTTAGAACTTTCATCAGTTGCTAAAACAATAAAATAATTCTTTATAACAAATTCAACTTACTCAAGAGTCTGGTGGAAGTCTTACATTATCAATAATGATTTGATTGAAACATAACCGCCACCTAATTGCGGTAAATATTGCTTAAAAAGCAACTATTACATTATTTAGACTGATAGAAGTTTTATTTTATAGGTAAAAGTAATTTATATCATTTAAGACATATTGATGGATTTATTACTACAGAAGAAAATTATAAAAGCACTTCATGCAAACAAGATTTGTTACTTTGGTATTCTATGCAGAAGGATCATAGACAGAAAAAACATTCTCATTGGATCTCTTATAAAAGTTAGTTATTATTTGTGGAGTTAAAATATAAGCTAGAAATCCATGCATTTCACAAAGTAATAAGAAAATTAAAAGTTACCACAGAAAAGCAAATGCCACTCTAAGTCAAATGGTGTGAAACTTTATCTATTTACAAACTGTACTACTTTGTACAGTACGTGATACCTATAGGTGATAGCACAAACAAACCTATTGTAAAAAATTACTTAAGTATATGGTAACTAACTAAAGCATTAGAATTCTTTTTAAAGGAGAATTCTTTTAATTATTTTAAGTAAAACAAATATTTCCACTAGTGAGCAGCGCAAGCAAATGGAAAAAATTAAATCAAAAATCAATTATGTTTTTATGCGATATGAGCAGCAATTTTTCCCCTTCACAGTTGTTTTTTAGAAATGGAGTGCATAACCTTTGCAAACCATATTATAATCTGTGGTTCATAAACCTTAAATAGACAATGAATAACAACAGAAAAGGAACATTTGTTTGGGAATAATAATGTTTTAGAGTAAATATTGTGTTTTAAATAAAGAAGTCTTAGAATATAATAGTGAAA
This sequence comes from Latrodectus elegans, assembly GCA_030067965.1. Classification (NCBI taxonomy): domain Eukaryota; kingdom Metazoa; phylum Arthropoda; class Arachnida; order Araneae; family Theridiidae; genus Latrodectus; species Latrodectus elegans. The sequence goes on along the minus strand of CM057814.1, from coordinate 105,406,519 downwards.
AGCTATTTCAAACTGAAAAATTATATATAAAGATGTAGGAAACGACACTACAATGCAGAATGCTAATATATAAGTTATACATATACTATTTTTATAAAAATTTATGCTCTTATTATAATCGTTAAATTATTTTTGAATGAATTGGATTACCTAAATTTGAGAAGGAGCTCATTTTACCACCCGGATATTATGATTTAAGCGAAGCAAAAAAGGATCCCTTTTGGACGACCAGGTCTTCATTTGTTCCCAATATGCAATACCCGTAAAAGTGGAGTAAAAATAATCCATTTTCACTAAAAAAGCACAAGAAAAACTAGAAAACACGCACTAGTGAATTTTACGAGCGCGTTGAATGGAAAAAATAATAATCGACAAGCTGTGGGCATAGTTTCATTTTCTTTCGATGGTTCTAATTTACGATGTTATGCTGCAATGGGCAGTTAGTTTTTATTTGTATTTTCAGCCAGGGTCTATTTTAGGTTTTAGAAATGCGGATTAATTTGCATAAATGTTTTGACTGTTCTTCACTCTATTCATTTCATATGCTTTACTTTAATGAATCTAATATATATAATTTCCTACTAAACATTCTTGCTTTTTGCTTTTTTTCCTCAACAGCAAAATATTAAATATAGTTTTCATTTTATAATTCTTAATGATAACAAAATATATGTCCATTTGTAATGAATGCTAAAATCTTTTATCCTGAGCTACCATTTTTCATTTGCAATGAAGTTTTCATATTAGGGAATTCTGTTGAAAAAATAAGATTAAGTCGTAAATTAGTCAAGAAAATTTATGAAATTTAATTATAAACTTTTCAAATTAAAATTTTGTGAAAGTAAAATTTTTTATTATTATTTTATCTCTAATGATGGATGGCTTTCTTCTTCATAGCATCATTTTAGTGTCACAACAAAAGCTCAATATTTCTTTAAAATTACAAACATTGCAACTTTTCACAAATTCTGTTTTCTTCATTCGGATTTACATGCATCAGAAAACGTACCTCAGGCATTTATTTAATTATAAAGATTTTTCTTCAGACTAATTCATGTAATATTCATGCAATAAATTTACTCTTTAATAATATTCTTAAAAATATTTTACGAAGCAGTATCAATTGTGTTTTGAAAAAAAATTAGTAAGATTCACAATAATCAAAACCTAACTATTTTAAAAAATTTCTTTAAATATATATTTATGAAGAAAATTAAACTCATTTTTTGCTTAGTTAAACATTGACTTTAGTATAACGAATAACAAAAAATATTTTTATAGATGTTTTTAAAATGTAATTCAAACAGAACATTACAACTGTGTATTTAAATAAATTTAAGACTAAATTATTTTCAACAAGTCTATGAAAATATTGTATTCAAATATTTAGTGACATAACGATTTATATATTGATACAATTTTTCTTGGGTATATGACTTTTGGTTTGTAAGAAATGTCAAAATTTTATTTCAAAAACGGAATGGCTTTTTATGGCTTTTTAAAATAAGCATACTGAAAAATTATTGATAATCAGAAAAAATATTTATTTTTAATAATTGATAAAGAAATATTTATTTTTAATAAAGCAACGGGTAGTGCAATTTCGTATGCTAAATCCAGGTGAAAATTGAATTTGAAAACGTGTTTACGATTAAGTGATTAAATTTATTAAATAAAATTTTTCTAGATGACTTCGGAGAGGAATGCAATATTTTCATTGTGTTTTGAAAAAAATTAGTAAGATTCACAATAATCAAAACCTAACTATTTTAAAAAATTTCTTTAAATATATATTTATGAAGAAAATTAAACTCATTTTTTGCTTAGTTAAACATTGGCTTTAGTATAACGAATAACAAAAAATATTTTTATAGATGTTTTTAAAATGTAATTCAAACAGAACATTACAACTGTGTAACAGAACAACTGTGTAACAACTGTCAAACAAAACATTACAACTGTGTCATGATAATCTCGTAGTGTGTTATTTTTTATTTATTTTCAAGATATTTAAGTGTTTTGTTAAAAAAAAATAAAGTATAACATTTTTTATTTGCTGTACATTTATTAATTTTCTTTATATTTTTTAAAAAAAATTAATTGTGACTTATTTTAACAATAAATTGACTGCAACAGAAAATCCTGTTTCGGAAATAAATCATAGTTTCACAATCATAGTAAATGAAAATGGATCTTCACTGCATAGGAAAACCCCAATTTACTGAGAATTCAGCTCGTCTGCGAAGGAAACGGAAATAAATTATGTTCCGGAGAAGGATGCACACCTTTTCCGGAAGTACAAATGAATTTGATTGGGAGAAAATGTTACAGCTAATGAACTATTCGGTCACAAAGAATGTTTCAAAAATTGTTATAATTTTTATTTCATGTGAATGGTTTAAAATCATCAAAGAATTTATTGAAAAAAGATACAATTGAATTATTTTAAAAGCAGAGAGATTCTCACTATAAAATTTTTAGATTTTATTGGCAAGATTTTCCATTTCCTTACAGAGCAAATGGCTGAATTAACCTTCCACCCTCACAGCAGTAAGCCGCAGTATCAACTTCTAACTCTGTGGGATGCTGTTATTATAAAAATACTCGAAATACATCTTAATTATTGACACTTATTACATTAATACTCATTTACAGATAGTAACTATAGAAACTTAATGATAAAGAAACTAAATTATACTTTATATAATAAATAGACGAAATCTTATTTTAAGAGCATAGAATGCAACGGGGAATAGGATCAAGTTCTTACTCTGTGTGATGATGGGGTTTTTGAAAATATTCGAAAAACACTTTGAATTATTGATTATTACATTAGTACGTTACATTATTACATTATTTCTCAGTCATCGAGAGCAACTTTAGAAACGAAATCATATTTTATGAGCGAAAAATTCTGATTATTTTTATATTCGACAGTAACAAACTTCCTTCGCCTAGTAACAAATTCAGCAATTATTCTTTTAAAAATTATTAAGGAGTGCCATTAAGAGAAATTCAAAATATCACACACATTGAAAATCTATTGACAAAAAAACTTTCGTTAATAAAATAATTTGGAAAATTATTTTCTAGGTTTATCATTCAATGCTTTTACTGTTTGCTTCGAGAACAAAATAATTGCAATGAACAGCACTGATCTTAATAGTAAAAACTATCATAAGAAGTATCTTATACTTCATTAGATAAAAAAAAATGCATTTTTATGGCAATGAAAATGTGACAAAATCCTTCTGAGAAGATATCGGTAAAATTTCAAATTTTTTAATATACCTATTTTTAGGCATAAAACATATTAAGAGATTTTAAAAAAATTATCAATTATCTGTATTCTATACAAAGACAAAACTGCCTCAACTTTAAAAAAAATTTTTTAATTTACTATGATCTACATCATAAAGTATAACAATATTAGCAACATCGAAACGTAAATACTATGGAATAGATATTAAAATACATCGTTCTATACCATATGGTGTAATAAAATATTTTCCATCATAAAATAAATTAAGCAAAGTAATTTTTTTACGAAAAAATTGCTTTTTCCTTTCATAAAGAAATTTTATATTGAAAAGATTTTTTTTGTAAACAAACATGATTTTTTAAACAATAAAATAGATTATATTTAACATAGATATTTCCTGCACACACAAACCAGTATATTCTCTTTTATTGCTAAAGCATTTAATCATTGGCTCGTGCACTTAAACATGCATGAAATTGGAGCATAAAAATAAGTATAAATCTGAGTGTTTCAAGAAATAATGCATAAGAATAATTACAAATCAAAAATTAAAAATAAAATAAAAAATTAGAAAAAAAATTACATCTATTAGTAGCTGTCTCGCGATATTTATGATTTTAAAAAAAAAAAAAAAAAAAAAAAAAAAAAACATAATAATTCATTTTAGTTCAAAAGTGAAAATAAAAATGTTAAGATATGAAGGAAAAAATCTTCAATATTCAAAAAAATTTTCTCAAAATTATCGTTAAAATTTTAAGAGCTTTATTATATTTGTATTCCACTCTTATTTACTAATCTGTGAATTATTTACTTTTTTCAAAAACCTTAATTTTTTACCTCATAAAAATTGAAAAAAAATTTTTATAAATATTCTTTTTGAATTGATATTTCTCCTTATATAATATTACTAAAAACAGGAGGAAATGGAATGTTTCAATTTCTACAAAACTCAATAAATCGATAAGCTATTCTTCATTTCCCTAAAAACTTTATTTAATTTGTAATGATAACGTATTCTTTTTTTTCTACATTTATTTCAATTCTATACAAATTCACAAAAGTGCTGTAGAAAGATTTTTTTATAGTATAATAAAACATACACTCATTTCGATTCCCTTCTTTTGAAAATAGCCAGAGGTTTATTAAATTACCAGTTTTAACTTAAAGCTTACGCCATCTAGTGTCGAAATTTAAAACTATGCTGAAGTTCGCTTAAAACTATTCCTTTAACAAAATTCTGTTGAATCAATGTCATCAAAAATTTTCCCTGGTAATTAAGCAGAAAATAATCATACATATTAATACTTAATATAAAAGCATTATCTGTTAAATTTTTTAATTAATTTGACCAACTATTTTACTTGTTTGTTAATGTGAGACTTGTATACATCTGAAGATTACGTATTTTATGCCTATTTTATTTTAAAGTTATTTATATTAATTTACATTAAATAAATTTTTATAAATTAAAAACATAGGCATTTTTGAATTTAAAAAAATGTGTTCAAGGGTTTATGATTTGAAAAAAATGAGATGTTGTGAATGAAAGAAATTCCATCTCAGAATACTTTTATTAAAAGTGCTTTTATATTTAAGTAATTCGTTTTAGCGATAACCAATTCTTTCAAAATAAAACAAATTAGAAATATCATGCATTAATTTAAATTAAAATATTAAAATAGCAAAGGAGAATATTTGTATTATTTGCGTGTAAAAATTCTTATTACTTTAAAAATCTAGAAAAAAATTTTTTGACGTTTAAAATGCCCATTTTTTTTTTAATTGAATACATAATATTACAGTAGATATTCGTAAAACTTATGAAATATTTGACACATTACAATTTCAAAAACACAAATATTCTTCTCCAATTTTATTCACTTTCGCGTAGTTAAAATTAAGGTTGTTATCGTTACTCTATAGGTTCTTACGAAAATGTCGGTATTATATTAAATTACAGTATTTTGTGTTTCTCTCAAAAAAAGTGTACTACTATTTAATATTCTATTTCATGTAACGCCAAATAATATGTAGACCCTGCAAATGATATTTTTTTCTCTTTTTTTTTTGTTTTTCATGCATGAAGTCGATTTTGAACTGAAATATTGATGTTTTATTTTGCTATAATTATTGATAATACTTCATCCCATTTTATTATTGTTTACTTTATATTTATGCATTTTGAATATTTGCAGAAAGGAATATATATATATATATGTATATATATATATATATATATATATATATATATATATATATATATATATATATATATATATATATATATATATATATATATATATATATATATATATATATATATTTGATTGTGTAATATTTTGTTTTAATTTACCATGTTTTAAATATAAGATAGAAAATTTTCAGCATAAAATGAATTTGAAGAATCATTTGTTAACAAGATTTAAATAGTCGCCATGAGGCCTTAATTTAGATCAATAATAATATCATTAGCATACTTATCCTCAGTGGTTAATATACGTGTTTATTTTAACTATTTTTGAAAAAAAATGAAAATAGTATAATGATTATGACTTTATAATTATTTATTATGAATATTAATATACTTTGTTTATCAATATGAATGACGCAAATCTTCCTGTATGAAATAGTTTTAAAATATTTCATACTGTTTACCGCTGATATGAGAATGAACTTTTTCACCTTGGTGACATAATTTTATATCTTTTCTACTTAGTATGAATATACTTCAAATATATTTTGCTAGCAACTTAAATATTACGATTATATAATATCCTCTTTCTAACATTAACATTTTTATAGGTAAAAGTGTAACAATAAATATTCAGCATGAAAATGTTCTAACAATATTTCATACTTTTAAAACTGAAATGAAGATCAAAATATTTCATTGGTGTATTCATTTCATAGTTTCTCTTCTCAGAATGTATATAGTTTAAATAAAAACCATAGTATATAATTTGGTAAAAAAAATTGCTTTTTTATGGGTACCCCTTGATTTTTCGGCAATTTTATTGAAACCAAGATAGATGCCAAAATGTGAATAACGAAATAGCAACCGTGAAACTAAGTTAGTTAAAAAGAGCGCTTAAAAATTTCGTTCATAATAAATGTCATATTTAAAAATATATATGATAAATACGAATCTATAAATATTCAACGTGAAATAATTTTAAAAATAGGATTTATATATATATATATTTTTTTTTCTTAATACAATCAAAAATAATCCCGGTTTATAAAATACCAAAATAAAATCATTATTTAATTAAAGTTCTGTGTAAAATGACCAAACTAGAAACATTCTTTGAAAATTTCTCTTGCAAACGTTTTGTAACGCAGCATTTGTTATATAATACTTAAATTAGTCATAGTAAAATAATTTTTTATTCAATGTACAGTAGTGTATATTTCAACATAAATTCAAAGGTGTGAATGGATATCAAACCAAAGCGGATGAAATTCAAAGAGCAAAATGAAATACATCTACTTCTAATGCGTTTTTTGCTGTCATCAAGCTATTTTCATTCAATGAAAAGCGAAGCACAGCTTTCACTAAACATGCAATGCACATGTTTTTCCCAAGGATTTTCAGAGTAAGCAAATCTCTGGGTGAAATAACAAAGCCTGGAAGAAGCAAGGACCCGCTGGGCGTCCTACACCCTATTGTGTTCTAATATCTGACCAGCTGTAGATTATTGTGTTCCTAGTCTTTTTCAATGAGAACGAGACTGTCGAGCGTAAAGTGTAAAAACGAGAAAACACAAGACTATAAGAGCGTTTCGGAACCTAACAAAAGACACTCGAACGCCCATGATTGCTCACCTGCTAAGCTGCGCTGAAAACACACATCAAAACAGTTTTTTTGTTTCTCTGGGTCTCTCCTAGAAAAAGTGTGTACAATACCGTTTCGCTTTCAACAGTCGATATGCGTGCTACTGCTTTCCTACCCAATTTCAAATTTCCAATGTTAGCATAAAGCAATCAATCGCAATATATCTAAATAAAAAAAATTTCTAACGCATTGAAGTATATGAAAACATTTTGTATTTGAATCAGCACATTGTGCATTCTTCCTATCTTCATTCAGGTCGAGAACATCATTTAAAAAAAATATCCATTTTGTGTTTCAATATCTTAATGATCAAAGAAAAAGAAAAGAAAAGAATAGAATTATTTTCTTCCTAACATTTAAAAAGAAATTATATTTTGTTGTATTTTACTGTATATTTGCTATACTTAAGCGTTTATTTAGTTTTTTATATAAGTTTTGGATAAAAATGCAAACTTAAAAATTATAAATTGTTTATTTAAATAGAATAAGGATGAGTGTAAAATATCGTGCTTAAAATAATCAAACTACTTTTGTTTTATTTGGGTAAAACTATGTTAATTTGTCAGAAATATCTGATGGTTACTTTTATCTAGTTACGCGAATATATAAATACAATAATTTAATTTGTAGTATTATAAAAATACATCTAGTAATACTATTTTCGTCCAAATTCAGTGCCACTAATATCAATCAAAGTTCACTATGTTAATCATAAACTATTTTAATTCCATAATTATTCCATCAAGAACAGTATGAAAATATCTATTCAATTTTTACAGAAATAATTGTGGTAGAAAATTATAAAATCCTTAAAGGAGCCTTCAGATGTCATGTCTTTTCAATGTCTGTTGTCAAAATATATCTAAGAAAAGTTTTTCAGAATATAAAAATATGTTCCTTTAAAAAATATTAAAAATGCTCTAAAATATTCAAAGCAATTTCAGAATTATATTTTCCTATATTTCTCATATCTTCATTTCTAAATTATATCTCCATATATTTCAAAATCATCAAGTCAAAACAAAAATTTTCTGCTAAAGCTAGAAGGGTTATTACTGAGTCCAATATTTTTAGATATTGTATTGAAGCATTGTGAAGTTCAAAATTTATAATTTGGTGATATTTATAATGCGAAAGTGTGATTATTATGTAAACTTAGCTATGTAAACCCACATCAATTTTATTTGTAATAATATTTTTTTTAAGAATTTTAATAAAATAGTTTAATGAAATGAAAAAAAAACTGAACAAAATTTAAGCTTTTGACGGATAAGCAGTATTCATATGTATTTTCCCTTCATAAACATGAGTATAGAAAAGTTCAAAATAAAAAATTTTTTTTCTTTCCAATGGCAGATTGTAGACAGTTACAACTGCAACAGAGTCTATTAATCTATTGTTCTCTGATACCCAAGGAACCGGCCAGAAACAGTGACTTCTTAGCCGCCGAGGCGTTGCCCCGGGTACACCATTGGAGGTGGGCCACAATTCTCACCCTCACACATATCATAAGGACCCGTTTATAGGGTAGGCATCATTCATACTTCATTCACACACACAAGGAAAGGACAAAGACAGGATAGAGAGAGAGAGAAAGTACATCCATGCCTGAACCGGGATTCGAACATAGGACCTCCCTCCGTAGTCTGGCGCGCTGACCCTAGACAAGTTGTTCAGCACATCTACATATATATAATGGTATATTTGTATAAAATCATGGCAGCTGGTAATTTTTAAATATGATAATAAAAATTATACAAACATACGAACGAATAAAAACTTAAGTTGTTTTCTTTATTAAGACTATTCAAACTAATCTAAAAATTTCTTGGATGTTGACAAAATAAATTAAAACTTATGACCGAGTAATATCTTTGGTTTTTCTATCTATATATTCGAATTTTATATTCAATATTTAACATTAATTTTGTAACAATTTTAGACATACTTATAAAATCAAAACAAATTCCTGAATGAATGGAATTTAGGATTTTCTAAACATAACGTCATTTGCAGCATTCAATATCTATTTTTTTAATCCTTCTAAGTTGTGTAACATTAAAAAATGTAATAAATTAAATATTTTAAAGTCTGCATAAATTTAGATTAAAAATTATTTTTATCGAATTAGAAATTATTTTTTTAGGATAAAATTAATTGTAAAAAAATAATCTTATTTCTTCTTCTTTCTCAGTGTCTAAATAAAAATATCCAGACTTTTATTTTTTAATGTTGGTGTTTTTTCCGTTATGACTGAATTAAATGATTTGCTTAAAATTTTGCTCAAAGCTGAGTCATTGATAAAACTCCTAATAAAGTTTTCTTTAGCACATCTTCATTATGATTTAAACTCATTTATAAGAAATGTATGAAGATTACTAGAAATAACTCGGAATTAAAAGAAAATAGAATTGATGAAACTATAGAAGTTTCTTCACTGAACTGGCAGTTTGCTTCCTTATAATTTCTGATTTTAAGACTTATATTAGTGAAAATTTCATTAGGACGAAATTTCATTAACTACTGAATGTTTTCACATCATCTGAATTTTGTGACGATCAACCTCGATTGTCAAATTCATACAACAAATAAATGATAATTTAAAATTTCCTAATTTTCAGTGCACATAGAACTATTTTCTTTGAGATATGGAATTTTGTTAATATTTTAATTTAAGAAGATAAACTTTCTGAATATTTTTATATTATTTAAAAAGGATCACATATGATTTATTTTAAATTATGGATTTAATTTACTTTTATAAATACAAAATTATTGAGCAAAATTTTTAATATTTATTAGAAATCACACAAAGAAACTATTTCCTTGGAAAATTTGAAAATCTTTTAACAATTTGTAAAAAATTCAATGCGGTATTTTAAAGAATGTTTGATTATTGCAAGTTCAAAAGGTACGTAAAGTAATCTTCAATCAGATATAATCCTGACAATAAAAAAGGTAACTATTTATGATTTCATACTATTTCCTACTTCAGGTGATTGATTCATAAATTTTTACTTGGGTAGTATGTGGTTCGTTTTGCCTTTGCTAAACAAGTAGGTAAAAGTTTACTTACGTGTACTCTTTGATTCTTTGGCGATTTTTTTAAGCCAAGATAAGAGCCAAAATGTGCAACCGTAAAATTTTGTTAGTTAAACCTCCGAAAATACCAGGGATCAGAAATTAAATTTTATTGTTATTATTTATCGCCAAATTTTTTGCCAAACCAAGTGTTACCCTGTTCTACACCGAACACCAACATGTAATTTTTATCTAAGAATTTTCTTCAATTCGATTTTTAATCACTTATTGCTTTTCATCTGATTGCATGAGAAGTGTTATAGGTAAAGAGAGAAGAAAAAACGATAATAACTAATAATGACAATAATGGATTATTTTTTCCAAGGACAGTATTGTTAGATGTCTTCATTACATCTATTGTTGCGAGGCAGCTGTTACAACAATGTGTCACAAGCCATTGTCGAAAGGATAGTGTTTTCCTAGAAAGCTCTATGAATACAAAATAGCAAAAATCTGAATTGTTTAAGGGAAAGGACAAGGTTTGGCTGCATATTGGTGAAGATGAGGAGATCTAAAAGTGTTATATAGGTAAAGAAATAGTGTCATGGACGGTGAAATATTTAGTTTTATTTGGGATTTTAACAATGCAAGTGTGGGTGGTAAAAAGAGACATCATGCCATCCATGCCTGCGGGTTAGGACATCAGTAACTGTTCCGGGTTACTTTCTCTCCAACTTTTGTAACTTGAAACTCGTTTCGAACAAAACTAAAGATCGGTGTCCCGTTTTTATTATCAGTTTAATGCCATTGTTTCTTCACATTTTGAGGAAAAATTATCGTATTATCTATTCATTGATACTTTCAGTTTTAATCTAATTTTAAAGAAATCAAAGGAAATATATTGCTAATTAATCAAAATATTAAAAAAGAAAAGTATCATAAAAAACTGTTCTTTTTTAAAAATTTAACTGCTAACTTTTCTTAATGTATAATTTGAATTATAGAATATAATGTATACATTCAGCGAACTTAGAACTATATCCACAAACTATGCAGCCTCTAAGTTAAGTGCTAATATTAAAGTATTATACCAAAGTTTAAGGAATCGTACTTTTTTTTAAAAAATTACAAACTATTTGATTAATATGGAGTTATAATTAAAAATAAAAGTTTCTCGTTGACAAAAGCTATCAAAATTAGGATTTGGAAAAATTCGGGAAACACTTTGGTATTGCTTATAATTTTGTTTAATTTCAATTCTTTAAAATGTTTATAATTATTAAAAGGCTCAAATCATTGACCTATTATTGATGATACCTTTTTCTTATTAATTTCTTATATATATAGTAAGAGGAAATAACTTTTATTTCAAAAAATATTTATTAACCAAAAATAGTTTGAATCTCCTATTTTATGTACTTGCTTTTAAATGAAAATTTTAAAGTATGGTATTTACGTATATATAATTGTCTTAATCATGCGCTAATTATATACTTAAGCATAACTATCTATCAAAATGAATGGTTTTACTTAGAATCAATTTTAAATATTCAAAATATGTAACTTTTTATCTACTTTTGGAAGATCAGATATTAATATGTTTAATTAAAATAAATAATACAAGATTATTTATTTTAATTAATCATATTAATATCTTAAGTTGAAGATCGTTAGAAAATGAAACTTTGTATTTGTATATTTTCATGTAAATAGTTTTTTAAAATATCGTTATTTAATAGAATTTCTTTAGATTTCTTTTTAAATACCAAAGTGTGATTTCATAGCATGATTAAAACTTTTGATTTATGTTTGTAAATTATACATTAAAATGAAGTAAATAGAAAACGGTTTTGTCAGATAAAATCTTTTAAAAATACCATAAATGCATTATCTTAGTTTGTGCGAGAGTTACAAATAATGATGATAAAATGATTGCTCTTAAAAAAATTTCATTTTGGTCCTAAACAGATAATTTTAGTTTTCTTTCGATAAAATTTCTGAATAGCAATAACAATTCAAAGCTATTAAAAGTATCGTATTCAGAAAAATACTTAAAATACTATCCATAAATATTTCAATCGGAAAAAGATCAATATCAATGATGAAGTAAAATAATAATGCAATAATTTGAAACATTTGAAAAATATTTGAAATAAAATTAAATGATAGTTAGTTTCAGTTACTCATCAAGTGCAGCTATTTATTTAGTTGCAATTAATGAATAACAAAAACTAGAAGCTAATTTCTAATATTTTTCTTTAGCAAAAATAACTTGACTGGAAATTTTAGCAAACTATTTATCCAAATACAAAGCTCACTTTTGTTTCAAATAATAAATAAATCACACAACAAATTTCTATTAAGTTATAAAAATTTAAGAAAATGTCATAATATTTCAGATACAGAGAAATCATTTATTGAAGATAATAAAATAACTTATTTTAAAGATAATAAAAGGAAAATTCTTTTACAGTGAACTCTAATATTTTAATCTCTTTCATTGTCCTGTGAATATTAAAAACACAAAAAAATATTAATTAGATTGATATATAAAATGCGTTTTTTTTTCATATTTTGTGCAGTAATTACAAATGGAATTCATTAAATATGTTAATTTATTCTTGTAAAAAAAAGTTGCGAATGATTCCGAGAACAGAACGAATCTTTACACGCATCACGAAGCCAACATGAATTTTTAAATATGGTCAGATTTCAGCGATCACCATAGATGACACCGGAGGCTCTTTTGTATCTTGACGATATGGGCAGAAAAAAAATCCCATACCGTTAGCTTCCTTAAGTTATAAGTCGATGAACTTTTGCAGCCAGTGCTAAATGATAACCCGATGCCACCTTTGGGGTTAAAATGAGTGCTACGTGGTTATAAAATTCTGCAGGAAAATATTTTATGGCAGTGGTCAGACTTTGGCGATGGCATATCGTTTTGTTATTTTTTATTTATAATGCAAAAAAGAAGGAATTGTTTTGACTTCTCTGGATGATTTGATTGTATTCTTTAAGTTTTTTGTAGGAAATAATAAAAATCCTATTAAAGAATATGACTGAAATTTGACCCCTCTTTTTCTTCAAAAATATTTTAGATCATTCTTTCGTTCTTTTTTTTTTTTTTATTTCACCTTATCAATGTAATTTTATATTCTCTATTTCTAACTAATTACAAATAATAATACAATGTCTTCATTTAAAATTTTCAACATTTTATACATTTATAATCTTGAAATAAGTGATTTGTGTGTGGATGGGCATAACATTAAAAAAGTTAAAGATTTTATTTCTATCATATAATTCTGTGACAAAATAATACTGGTTCATTTTTATATTAAATGAACCCTAAAGGCAATGCATTGATATCATAAACTGAAGATTAAAAATGTTTATAAATAAATTTAACATATTCGTATTGGAAACTTTTTCGCAAATTATTTGTAATATTCTTAATGATTTATTTTATAATATCGGACCAAAAAATATGGAAATTGTATTTAAAGTAAAATATTATTTATTTACGATTCCTCTCTCTCAGAAGAAATATTATTCTGTAATATAATTTTGAACTTTTAATGCTTCTTTTATACAACAAATTTACATAAAAAATGCAGTTATTTGTTCAATTAAAAATTGCAAAAAGAGACGTAAACATTTAGTAATTTTATCTAATCCAAAGTAAAAGATATCTGTATTTTTTGTGAACTTTTTTTTAGCATGATGAAAAAATTAAATGAGTATAAGCTCAAATTTGTAGCTGTAGAGAAATAATCTGTTATATTTATGCATAATAGAATATTATATTTAGTCTTTACATAAAAAGATGTTTGTATATTTTGATGTAAAGGGATATTTAAAAATTACAGTTTTATCCTAAAGTATTAACTCAGCTTTAATATAATATTGAGTATTCACTAGATATTTATAATTTATGTACTTAACTGTATATATTTTCTAATTTATGGGAAGAAAATATTTACATGGTACATAGTTTAAGTTGATTATTTGCAATCAAGTGACTGGAGAAATTATTCGCAAAGTTTGTAGAAAAATTTCTACAGCTCCTGCTGTAAATATGCGGTGGAATATTCAATCCAAAATTATGACTCCCTGTCTGTCTATTGAATTCTAATACCGTCTAAATTATGCATTTTGCAATTGATGTGAAAATAAATCTTGAAAATAATGATTCTAATATTGATTTTTTTTACAAAATAAATGAATGCATGAAAGAGTTGTGTAAGGAATTTAAATTAGGATACATCTGTTGCGTTAGTTTGTTAAATGCCTTCATTTCCACAAGTAAAAAAAGAAATCTTTTAACTTTTTTAAAATTTGTAAAATGAATATCAATGAATATTTATAATTGTATGAAATGTATAATATAAATTATATAAAAAAAAGTTACATTTAATCTGCTTAGGTTTACACCTGAATAATATTTTGGATGCTTGACATAAAAATTCATTTCAAAATATTTAGAAAATTTTTGATCTAGAAAATTCTTTTTTATGAGTATAAAATCATAAAATGTAGTTTTAAAAGTAATTAGTAAATCACAATAATTTAGCATTTGTGAATTGATCTTAAACAATACTGTAATCTTCCCAGTGAATGTTTCTTAATATTTTTAAACGGGCGTTAAAATCAGTTTTATTGCGAACAATTCTTTGCTGCTAGATTTACAGTTACTGTTTGTTATGATTTAAAGTGAAGCAGCATTTAGCAAAAAGGAAATTTTGGCAAAAAATTAAAAACCTATCTTGCTTTATTGTGAAATTTTTATTTACGAATAATGTAGAAAATTAAAGATATGATGATTAAATTTAATCTTATGAAGGGATGTTAAGTTTCAAAAAGAAATTTTATAACTTCATATTTCAATTTAGGTTTTTTTTATTTAATATGCTTGGATGAACTAAGGTTAATTTAAATTGCAAGATGTTTTACAAGAATCATTATTTCTTACATAGTTAAGTTTAATGATAACGAAGATTTAAAGAAACTTGCAAGTTAATCCAGCTGTCTAGGCCTTTTTGCACTTAACGATAGGAACTATTTTAGATTAATTTTCCGTTTGATATTCAGAATTTGCAACTGGATGAGAAGCTTCACTTTAGAGGATTGTAAAGAATATTATGAACATGTACAAATCAATTTTAAAGGAATGTTTGAAATTAACAATAAAGAAGTTTCAAAATAACTTCTTTTAGAAACTGAATGCTTGATAAGAGTCAGGAAACATTATTTGAATTTATAAATATATCGAGGGAAATAAAATATATTAGCTTTTGCATTTCCTTGTCTTTAATTTTTTACATTTCATTGGATTCCATAACGAATGGAGTGCGAAAATCATGAGTATAAATTTTCTTGAATGGAAAATTTTAATGAATAGTTATTAATGTATAAATTATGCATCGCAATTAATTTTTCTCGCATTTTGTTTGTATATATTATTAACTTATTATATTTTTGACTATTATTTCAGTTATAATAATATATGATAAAAATATATAATAAAAGTGTAATTTTGATTAAAATGTAATAATAAATTTTTGTAAATATATTTAAAAACCATGTGCTTTACAATCCAAAAATAATTGAAAGATAAAAATCTCCTTTTTAAATTTTGAATATAAGGGATGAACAATATAATGTATTCTTTTCAATTAAGTAAAAATAAAAAGTATTAAATTAATTTTAAGCGTCATTAGGTATCAAAATATTAATATGGCATTAATTATGGAGATTAACAATAAGATCTTCCTCTTATTCGTAAAGGATCATAAAAACTGAACTGTTTTTTTCATTTGAAAATATGTGAAGTTAAATTTTTCTTTTGTTTAATAAAAAAAACAACAGCAGTTAATATCAATTTAAACAACGAAAGTGAATTTGACAATTCATTGCCATCAACACAGAGAGATATATGAAATGAGCATTGGGGATTCATAATGTTGTAAGAAGTCTCATAAAGTTCCGTCTGATTGGTAAAAAATAACTTCATAAAAATCGATTCATTAAACGGAGAAAAGACAATGGATGGAACAGACTTATTATCTTAGGACTGTGTATTGTGATAAAACGCCGGGAAACTTGTTTATGTCTCCCTAATTGTGAACACGTGTTTCCGCACTGTTTAACTGACTTGCCCAAGCCGATCCATGATATTATTAATTGTAACGAAAGTGAAATAACAGTTACACGTGTGCATGGGTTGGAGTGACCTTCTCATAAATATATCGTCTAACGGTACATAAAGTCAAATCATTCTCTGAAGTGCTTCTTTGTTTAAATCTTAGCCGATATTTTGACGTTTTTTCTCTCGTTTAGATGCTTGTTAAGATTTTACATGGTGATGCTATTCCCTCTTTAAATCAATAAAAAGGAGTTAAAGCAGAAAATGTTTTTCTTAATAAAAGAAGTATGGCTTACAAATATATAATGTGTGTGCATATGTTTAGATATACATATATATTTTAGAATATATAAATCATGCTATTCACTTTTATATTATTATGAAAAGCAAGTTTGAATTTTGAGTTTTCCTCCTCTTAAGATGTTTATTCGAAACATTATTTATAATTTACCTAGTGTAATAGATAGTGTATGAAAGCTTACGTAATGCTCTTTAAAACTTTACTGTACATTTCCCTTCCAAATTAGAATTTACTGAGCTGGTAGTTTAATGGTCGGGAATTTGTGTCCTTTAGTTCCTGAGAATTCCTCGAATATGGATATTTTAATTGTTTCGAAAATTATTTTAAACTGTAGTCTAAGCAACCCTTTTTTTAATCGCAACCGTCTTTAATAGAATAGTAAAGCAAACAAATCCAGTTAATAATCAAAGAAATTAAATTAAACTTATTTATTTATGTATATATTAATATATTATGTACATTATTCATAAATTTAAGAAGCGTTATATATGCGGATTTTCTTAAGGAAATATTTTAAAACACATTAAAAATGAATTTAGCGCACTAAAATATAAATGTATATTAAAGCTAGAACTCTCGAATATAAAAATTAATGTATAAAGCGCATCGTTGAAAAATATTCATAATTTTAATGAAAATTATAAAGAGAAAATGTCTATCCTCCTCAAATCTTGTAATTTTCACATAATTTGAGTTTCAGATTTTAATCTAATTAAAATGTTTAAAATCCAAATCTTGCAAGGTAGAATTGCTTACAATTCTATTTTGCAAGAAATAACATGAATCATAAGAAATTCAATGAACTTTGAATTAATTATATTTTTTATAATGAATTCTAAATGGATTTCAATGAATCACGCATTTTTATTTTACCATAAATTATAAAATTTGTGCCATAGTGCGTCCTTATTAACCATTGGTCTGAGTTGGCTTCCGAATGGTTAGTGCTCTGACTTGCCATTAAGCAATACGTGGTTTCAATTTCCATATCGGGTTGGGAGTTTTCAAAGTTTGGGAATCCATTTTAAATACCGATCGTAGTCTAATTAGCCCTCCTGTGCAAAAAAGGATAGATGATCTCCAAGTATTCAAAGCCAATCTTATTTAAAATTTGTAAATGAATGTCTATAATTTTTAAGAAAAGCTCACAATTCATTTTGAGATTGTTCTGTTTTGCGAAAAACAAAATTAATTACTAAAATTTTAATGCTTAAAATTAGATAGAGCTATTGAATGAAATAATATATCTTTCTGTGTTTTCAGGAATTAATTTTTTAATTCTAAATGTCACATTTATACTTTTAATAAATATTTCTATTAAAAAATTCTTAAAATTCATTATATAACACAGTTTACTAATTCTGTTTTAATTTAAAATTTTGTTCTTTAAATAAATGAGTTTCTATACATCATTTTTATAATTTTTTGAACAAGATGAGATGTGAACAGTAGCTGAATCACAATTTTCTCAATGTTTGAGAAATCGCTTGAGATTTTGTTATAAGAAAAAAATGAAAGCTTATCATAAGAACATCTAATATGTGGAAAAATTATTATTTATTTTAAGCACACATTTAATATTAAATAAGAAAATTATTTAATTGAATACGTTTTGATAATTAATTATTTTAAGCATAAATCAGTTTAAAATTTATTTATTTTCTCCATAAAATAAATTTTATCTTTCTATAAATTTGTTTGAGAATGACGTTAAATAAATGGTACTGTTGAAAAATAAAATCATTAAAATGTATTTTAGATATTCAAGAATTTTGCAAATAAAAAACATAAAATATAAAGTTTAAAAATATTTTCTTTTAAAAATATATTTATGACGAAGTTTTTTCATATTTATAATCTTTAGTTCAGATTGATCTCTGAAGTTAAAAAATATAAATACGGTCTGTAGTACTTCCATCTTCACTCTCAAGTTTCCTGCGAGGGGTCAAAAACTCGAGAGCACCTCTGGTTTTATCCCAATCCGTAAATTAACTTGCTTTGTTCAGGGAATTCAGATTTCTTTTTGTTTCAGGGTTCATAAAAAGTCAGCACTTTGCAGTGAATAATGACTGGGGTGTCGGAAAGGTCGTGTTATTCATGATGTAACTTGTGTTGAAGAACAATTCGGGAGAATTATAATATAAGAAATTCTATTGAATATTTAAGAAAAATTAACTGTGTGACAAAAAAAATTACAAGTTATTATAATGCTTATGTATAAAAAACAGATTATACTGAATGATGTATTAAAAAACTAAATAAACAAATATATAAAATTTAAAACCATATATCAATAGTTTAAAGACTTTACTTTTAGACTTAAAGAAACTATATATTGGTGTGAAAAAATGTTTATGGAATTAAATTACCTATACATAGAAAAATAAAACATAATTATAATTTAACTATAAAAACCATTTAAAATTTTAAATTTATGAGAAAATTAATTTAAATTTTAAAAATTGCTCGAATCCCTCATTATGCTGGTGTTTTATAATATTTTACATTTATAACTTCTTATTAATTAAATATTTCTATATTTAAAATTCATGGTTTTTTTAAAAATAATGTATGCATTTTAAATATAAAATATAGAAATCTCCCAAGGATGAGTGAGAGAATGTTTTACTAAATGGAATTAAAGAAATCTCTTACATTTTTCTTAGCTTAATAATATCATACTATTCCAAACAAAGCACAAAAACTATTTAAAATTATAATAATGATAAATAATTAAAAGATTGAAATATGTTATGTTTAACATAATTGCATAGCTTGAATTTGCATTCATAGTAGATCCTCTAAAATCATAAAAACGAGAAAAATTGATCTTTGTAAAATATCCTAGGTAAAACCTCTAAATGTGTTAACAAAAAGCTGTTAAGTGAATGTGCATAACTACTCGCCTTTTTTTAAGGATAAAAATATCAGCGACATGTTATGAGATTGAATGTAATTAAAAACACTCAATACCTTAATCTGATGATATAAATGACTTGATAGCAGAGCTTTTTAGGCTCAAAACCAGAGTGCCTTGGACTTAAGCCAGTGATCCTACTGCAAATGTTTCTAAGAAATGCATCGGAATGGTTCTCAATACAGAAAAGGCGTGATGATGTAATGAACTATTTTATGAAAGCTTCCGATGAAGATGGGGGGTGGAGAAAGAGGAAAACGTGGAATTTATATGAGAACAATAAAGCAAGATTAGAAATGCCGACATCAGTGGCTGTAAGTTGAGAGCTCTCGGGTGCCCTCTGTTGTGCAAAACATGCCTTCTTCAAATTGGATTTTCAACAAGAAATGTATTTATTTTCCTTTTTTATGTTTCGTGTTATTAATATATTTAAAACTTATTTTCATTCGTTACATTTTTTATGAGTCTTTATATTTTTCCTTTATTTATTTACAAACAATGCCATTTAAGTTAGCTTAAGACAATTTCCTGAATCTGATATCAATATATAATGAATATGCATTTAGAAAAACATGATCAAATGTGAAAAAAAAAATTGATTCAGGAGATATTTAAGTAATAATGAATACAAAGTTAATGTATTTCTTTGTTAACTTGAATTTTGAACTGAATTTTTATAAATGTATTCTCTTGAAGTTTACATGATTTTTGGAAATAACACACACACATATATATATCTATATCTGTCTATCTATCTATCTATCTATCTATCTATCTATCTATATATATATATATATATATATATATATATATATATATATAATATATATTACTCAATGGGTTGGAAGAATTGACATTTAATGATAATATTTTCATTATAAGCTTCTGGTATGTTGTCCAGAATCATTATTAGCATTGAATTAAGTTATGTACCTCTACTTTTTTTTTTAGCAAAAATTCGATTGAAGTTTATTAATTACTTGCAGCCTCAAAATGTTATTCATAAAATTTTAAATTTTAAATGATTTTTTTTTTGCTTTTATTTTACAGTAATTAACATTATTTATTAATATAAATAATTGGAAGTTTTATTGCAAGTTAAATGTTTAATCTCTACAGTATAAAGACTTGAGCCGATGGCAACTTACTGTTTATTAGAAGAGTATAAATTACTGTAAATTAAATAATTTATTTTATAGGAAATATCCTAACATCTATAATTGATATAAATAGAAATAATTAAAATCTAATTATTTTAGGAAATTATATACTTCAGTGAATAATCATAATAAAGACGGTACTAAAGGAGATTCGGCACGAAACTCTAATTTTTCCTGTGTGTTACTTTTGAAAATAAATATCAATTTTTTTTTAAATGTTTTTTTTAGATTAAATAAGATTTTCATGGAATGTATTATAAATATTGCAATATTTTCCAAATAATTAAATTATTTTTCACACATTTAAAATGATTTTATGAAATTCTAAATATAAATAATATAAACAAGTATTTCATCAAAATACTTAAAATAACTATGCAATATTCTAAATTTTAAATCAATAATACATTCAAAAAATAAATAGGAAGTTTTTTTAAAACTAATTAATAAAATGTGAGCAATAAAAATTAGCTTAAGGAAATTTCTAACACTTCTGTTATATTTTCATGAATGAAAATCTATAATTTATCCTACTTAAATAATATAATTCTTTCAATAAAAATATTAGAGCATATTCATTCACATTCTGGAACCGTTCATTCATTTATTTTTGTCAAGCAAAGTCTTCAATGAAATTGAAGGCATATGCGAATGAAAAATGATTTCCTGGTATATGTATGTATGATGAAATAATATCAATCTAAAATAATCGATAATTTGATAACAAAATAATCAAATAGAGTTAAATAATCGGTTACGTATCAATCAAGGGAATCATTCATATAAGACCTAGAAAGAAAGAACAGGAAACATCGATATAAAAACTGGCGCGTCCAAGTTTTGTGAAGGCCACTGGAAGATGCTTAAAGTGCACCACAAACGTTTTTACTCCATTAAAGGCAGAAAGAACAACTTATTTTATGAGAGTAGTTGCATCACGTCTACATATCACTATTTCCGGTCTCTTTCACTGAAGCTGTCAAATGCAAGATGCCAAAATCAGAAACGAAGATGACTACAATTAAATCAAGACCTTCTTGGCATTGAGCGCGAAGAACGCTACCATATTCTTTTAGGTGTCCTGTTGTCAACGAACAAATTAAGTTCCATTTGATTTCACAATACATGGATTTCCTAATAAAATCTAACATAAATACATTTATAGATTATGTAATATCTCGTTTTCTTGTTTGTCGGAAACAATATGTGTATATAATTTAATGCATTCTTACCGCTAAGTTTGCTGCCGTCATCAAAGCAATCATGACTAAAAATATTGGTCAGAGATAAATTGGCTGTTGCATTTAAATTCCATAGTTATTTTCCATAATTTAATTAATATTTCGACAGCACAAATTATTTTACATTTTCTTTAAAAATGTATAAAACGTATTTTAAAATTTGGGCCTGCAGCGATTATTTTATCAACCTAAAATATCAAGATTTAATTTAAAGTTAAAAGATCATTTTACTTGACTTTTTCTTTATTTTAGAAATATATAACCTATTCTTTTGTGGAAATAGATATGATCACTTTATATAAATTAATTCGAGTTAGAATAAGTTTGAAATAAAATCTTGAAAAAAAAAAAAAACAGTCTTCTTGTCAGGAAAAAGTAATAATTTAAGTGTAAATATCCTAATAAAACCTTTCTTTATTTTCAAAATATAAAAAATGCATGTAAGGATTATATAAATACATATTTAATGAAATTATTAAGGGTTTAATTTTCATTTGAAGATAATTAAATAAATTTCAGGCAGGACTGAAAAAGAAATTACTGATTCCATTAGGAGTGAACGAACTTGAATTGAAAGTTTGTGCATAGAATAGATCAACCTTAGCTAACATAACGGTAATCTATTGAACCCACTAATGACACATTTCCTTACTATACCACAAAGCATGACAATGATCCACAATGCATCAACTGACAAGATCTCCGCGTTCGATTCTCAGCGGAGCGTTACGGAGTGAGGGGAAGGGGGTGACTCAGATAGCTCAAGATTCGTCTCCCCCTCTCATATTTATCTTTTATTTTAGTTTTTAACTTCTGCATTAAACTGTCCAAACTATGTTTAATGACTCGTATTGGTTTTGTGAGTAGTCGTCGAACTGTACGAGGAAAACTGGGTAAAATAGAAGAAAAAAACGAATGTGGAAGTAAACAAAAAAATAAATAAATGAAACTATCAATTTGTCGAAACTTGGGAAATAGTTCATTCCCCCTAAGCAAATTATTTAGGGTGTATTTAAGGAAAGATAACGGAAAAATAAAAAAAATAAAAAATAACTTTTTCTTTCGTTTCGGCTTTGGAGCGATGGGAAGGCACACGCAAAAATTTCTTCAAGCTCCAATTCTCATACTGATGGTGTTTGACTCTCTGGTTTTCGCTTATTTTTAGATCAGCTTTACTGTCACCATTTTTGTGGTCAAAACATGGAAATTCTGTAGCTCTTAAAGTATTAGTAATTACTGAATGGCTGAAGTGGCGTGTGTCCAATGGGCCGTAGGATGACTTTTTTTGTTGGTTATTGGATTATACTTTCTCTTAAGCTTCAAAATAAATCACATGCTTGCTTGGCTATTAGGGAATTTGAATTCCCGTTATGTTGATAGTGACAATTTTCCTTTTATTGCAAAGTTCGTTCACCCCTCCTGAGTCAAACCACGTGTTTTTATAGGAGCACAGCACACACAATCCATTAAATATTTCGCCTCTTTCACAGTATATTGAGCAGACTGGTTCGATTTTCACCACTGTCTTGTAATTAAGGGTAATCACCCGGCTTTTGTTTTTAATTAGAAATGAAGGAGAACTGTATAATGCTATATTTAGTGAGACTGTTCCAAACAATAGATATCTTCTCAAATGTAATTAGTGTTCAGAATTGAAGCAATATCTTCGAATTTATATTTTCTTAATATTAAACCCAAATTTGTGCATTAATTTAATATCAGTTAATTTATGAAAACAAGAAATTGAAATTTATTATAATAAAAGTAAGCTTAGACAGATATCTATTCTATTAATATTTAGTTGTGAAAATAAAAAAAAGATACTTCTTACAATTCTTACATAAGTCGTATACTTAATTAATTTTCGCCTTTTAGTATTAATTTTCTTATGAATAATTTTTATCAATGTATTTTACTATAAAAACACTAAAGTTTGTAAATTAAGTAATATTAAAAACAAAAAAAAATTTTTTTCCGTCAGAAAATACAGCATTTTTAAAACAAGTAAAGTAAAAGAGTGAAGAAAACAAATTTACTTTCATTTCATGCCTTCAAAATTATCTAAGTTGGTACTATTATTCGGTAATTTAAAAAAACTTTCGGTAGACGTCTTTAAAAGAAAACGAAAAAAAATATATTTTAGCAAAAATATAATAACTAAAATACATTTGATTTTTAAAGTTATTAAAACAGTTAATACTTCCAAAAAACAAGAAAGTAGAACATATATAAATCTGCATTTAACATGCATTTAACATTTTATGCACATTTCATAGAGGAGTTATATATTAAAAGTGTTACAGAAATTTTCCATATTTTTCAAAATTTATAATGCATAGAATTCAAATAATTGATTTCAGTTTTTATCAAAAAATTTAAATAATAGAAGAGAAAATGCATTATAGAAATAAATAGATAGCTGATTTTTTATCTCAAATCTTGACTGAAAACTTAATTATTTAAAACTGAAGTTGTCTACTATCAATTCTTTGCCTTTTTTCAGAAAATGTGTTTTCAAGAACAATTGTGTATTTTCCATCTAAAAACAATTCATATTTCCGGAAATATAATAATGGAAAAAATAGCTCTCAGAAAATTATATTTTGATTGTGCTTTTTTTAAAAAAGAAATTGTTTGTTGTATAAATTGGAATATTTATTTTAAGCAATATACATAAAGCATACTGCAGTTTATAAATTTTTAAATATTAGGGTGTTTGTGCCGCAAATGAATTTGAAATTAAGAACACATAAAACAAGTTGTAATATTAAAAAAATTTAAAAATTTTGTTTCATATTTTAATTTCTGAACATTTTTATGCAATAGTAGGGAACATTCAATGTTTTTAGATTTCATAATTCAATTATTGGGAATTAACGCTATATGAAGGAATTTTGAATTTTTTTTCACTAAATTCATTTAAATACAATTTCTGTTTATGTGTGCTAATACTATTTTGTTAAAATTTTACATAGAATTCGAATTATATTCATATAAAAGCTTAGATTTTTAAAATCTAAACATGAAAATCATTCCAGCAAAATATGGAATGGATACTATGATTATTTTGCAACTATTAATTTGTTTTTAAAAAAAATAAATCGGTTTTTCTGAAAAACATTTTGAGAAATGTTATATTTATTAATTTTACCTATAAAAATAGAAACCAAAGGAAAATACTGCAAAAATATTATCGACAAAGAATTGCACACATGTACACTTTATCTCGAAGTACTGAGAAATATTTTACAAGGCGATTTAAATCAAATTCTTCTCAAAAGTAACTGATTATCAAGTAAAACAAGTGGTGCTGCGTATGTAATAAAGTATAACTTTATTAACATCTTTTAGTATGTGATCTTTAAATTATAATAAATTTTACCAATATATATACTTCAATTGCATTTCATACGTGTAATTTCAGTTTTTACTTTTTGTATCTACATTAGGTAAACTATTAAGGCATTTTGTTGTTAACAAAGCAAATGATTTAAATTGAAAAATAATTTCAAAATGTGTATAACGCATAGCAGAAATGCTATTGGGGCTGTTTTAATGAGATGTGAAAAATTCTATTGATTTTTTATTTTGTAATTGTATTGCGATATTGTATTATAACTGAATATAATCAATACATAAATGATATTTCAAAAATTTACCTTTCGATTATATTTCAATTAATAAGGAAAATTCTGTAAAATATTGTATTTTTTCTTTTAATTTATTTAGCTCCGTGTTTTGGGGGTAAATGATTATTGTGGAAAAACAATACTTTCCATTGAAAGCAAATAACTAGAATACATTATTTTAACTCTGCACTTTGTTTTATAGATACATATTAATTTTTCAAATGCATCATTAAATGTACATTATATTAAATTAAATCAAACCTAAAACTATTCATTTACAAAAGTTTCGGCAATCAGTAGCTAAACTACGTGAAAAATGAACTTTACATTATCTTTCTTGTTATTTAAATACAAATATACTTTACTATGAGTTAATTACTTTTAATCCATTTTACAAATAAAATTATTCATCAACTTCCTTTATTGTAAAACAATTTTGCAAAGGCTATACATTTATTCAAATATTAAAATGTACTAATGATGCATAAATGATATTTCATATTCATTAGCAATAAGAACGAAATATTTTATTGTGATTTGATTTACATTTGCCTTTAATTTTAACTATTTAAAACACTATTTCTTTGATTAATTTATCAGAAATATTTGTTTATTGATTTATATTTTAATCCAAGTAGTTGAATATAAATGAAGAAAAAGTTAATTTTTTCAAATTCACTATTTCTATTAAATTTTTTGGAATAATTCTCTAAAATATTTTACTTTATATACCCTTTAACGTAACAGAAAATTTTATTCGTGATAAATGTAGTTCGTATTCGTGATTTATAAATATCAAAAATAACCTATGTCAATATTTACTATATATAAGTTTTAATGTCCTTAATTTTATAAAACATTAAACTATGTGTTAATGCCTGAAAAAGTACGATACATTTTTCATTGGAAAACAAATAGGATTATATACTTTTGAATTCTGGGAAAAATCTTGTGAAAAAGTAATCCTTCAAGAAAACTATATAAGTTTGAGAGAATTACTAAGAAATTTTTTTAGAAAATGCTTTGTTATGAGAATAAAAAGTAAAATAAAATGTATATAATTGAATTTGCATATGCATTGTTATAAAATTGTTTCATTTAAGTTGATAAAAATGTAACTTAATAAAATATAATAATATGATTGTGCTTTAAATAATGTGTAATGAAAATATAATTTTTATAAATAAAACCATTTTTATGAAAATCCTATCTCGTGCGCATAACCCTTAGCAGAAATAGAAAGAATGAAACTGTAAACAAATTAAATTTAAGTACTTTCATATATTTCTGTTTCATTTTTCCTCATTTATGCATAATTTAATTGCTTTTATTCCTTATTTATGAATAATACATCTTTAAGATACCGATTTTAGAATTTTAGTAATATAAGTTGAGGATTTAAAGAATAGTATATATATAAGTAATTAGAGCATAATATTATTATAATTATAATTTATTATAATAATATTATAATTTATTTATGGTATATCAGACAAAAAAACTTTCAATTAATATGGTAATAAAAAGAAAATATAAAGTGAATACTTTAAATAAACATTGGCTTTAAAATAATACTGTATTCAAATACTTTAAGATAATAAAGTTTTCAGGAATAGTATTTATAAAATGACAATTGTATAAATAAATTGAAAGCTATTTAGAATAAAAACAAGCAACATAATTAATAACGTATTTTGTAATTAATATACATTAGTTAAAAGTAAAATTTCAAAATATATTTAATAATATATTAATATAATTAAATACTAAAGTTAAATAAAACTAAAAATAATTCTATTTGATCATTTATCAGAGTTCAGATAAAAATTTTAATTAAAAGTAAATTTTATATTAAGAAATTAGTTATTTTAAGTTTATAACTTAAAATATAATTAGTTTTCTTAAAAATAATTTTTATATTTTATCTCTCAAATATTTCATAAAATTTAAAGCAACTTTAAATATATTTTACATTTAAAAACAATAGGATTTAAACCTGCAGTTGTTTTCTAAAAAAATAACAGATTTAATGTAATTGAAATTATAAATTAGAATGTTGCTACAGGATTTCATCTAACTTGCTTACAACATTATATAAATTTTAGTTTGCACAAAAGATAATTTTGAATTAAATATCAAACCATATTTTATTTTAGCAATAACCTTTTACTATAATAACATTTTTTAACATATTATTGATTGATTAGGACATTAATAAATCAAGAAAGTGAATTCCTTTAAAAGATCATAATTAAGTTATTATCTTTCCCTCCCCCCCCAAAAAAAAAAATTAACATTTTTTAATATCTTACCTGTTGATCCCCCCTCCACCATCCGGTTGCTGATGGGGCTGGTTCTGATGATTCGTCATCTGACCTTGCACATTATTATTCCCATCGAAAGTCTGCTGATAGTAATAGCATCCTTGAGGTGTAGCATTACCGTTAGTATTATTCTGAACCACAGCACCGTTGTACATCATAACAAAATTTTCAAATACCGCAAACTTCGAAATCTGATTCAAAATGCAACAATGTCATCGATACCAAATTCCCTTTCAAATAACTGTATCACTTCCTCGGCCTTTACGCCGCCACACTCAGAACGAAAATGGTGTGGTTGGGATGAAATGCAAAGAGAGAAGAGAGAAAGAGGAGAAGTTGGGATCGGGAGGATGCTATCGCAGCGACTAACCAATGACTAGCTCGGATCTTTCCTCCATTTCAGTGGCTGCTGACCTTTTAGGAGGCGTTTCGATACACACACACACAACACGCGGTGGATTACGGAAGGGAAAAAGGACAAAGGAGTAAAGTTATTCTTTCGGAACTTAACTTTTCGAACTTGAAAATCCCCAAAGTGTGTCAAAGTGACCAGTACTTCACCTTTGGCGACAAAGAAACTCAAAAATATGTTAAGAAGCTAATCAAATGGGGTGGTCAGGTGAAGAAAGCAAATGGAGACAGAAGTGATGAAAGTGATGGCACGTGGCGAAGCTCAATTTGTTTTATTTAAGAAAACAATAGTATAATTAATTTTATGATAAAACGAATAGAATGTCGTTTTTATTTTTATTGAAGAAACACAAATCAGATTTAAAGAAAAATTATTTTTAATGCATGTATACCACGATAAATGAAAATAATCATGCTTTTAAGTACTAAAATTATTACCTACAGCATTTTTCTTTTAAATGCTAATGGATTGTATATGATGTCTAAAAAATATATTTCACTCTAAATTATATACCCATTTAAGAATTTAACTTTTTAAATATAATAATTTCATCACAAACTAATTAAATCAGTTCATATTCCTTCCCAGGCTCATAAAAGAGCAAATTGACTTATGAAATCAGGCTTAAACTTTTCAAAATAAAATAACGATTTAAGGAAAGTGATGACAAAAGAATACTTCATTAACGTTTTTGATTTTTTACAAAGTTAAATTGTTTTGTCTTTTCTCAAAAATTCGTGAAATTAGACAACTTCAAATTTTTCAATTTTTTATTCAAACTTGAAAAACATTTTTTAAAAAAAAATATTTTCCTTTAAATACTCTTCTTTTAGTAAATCTTATTGAGTCCTGTAACGACTTAATGATTATTTTTTAGAAATCAAAAAGTTTTTTTCATTAAACCCAATGAAGAATTAGATGTTAATGATAGAATGAATGATAGTTATTCATAAACGCTGAAATCCCATGAGTTATAGCTATATAAGGAAGCGTAAGAATAATGGGATAACTGATTATCCCAATTTCTCTAAAAAATTAATTACTTGTGACTTTTATAAATATACACTGAATTTTCAACACATACTTCATAATAAATTCCTTTTTGTAAATAATAATGTTGTATTACTTGCAAAATAATGTGAAAGAAAAACAAATGGGTTGAAATTTCCTTAGCGTATCATAATATATTATGCAAATTATTATTTCAGTTTTGCCAAATCATGTGTTGAATGAACAGTACCTTCTAAATAACTATTGAATCTGTATAAATGGAATACTGCATAGCGGAATTTGATAATAGTGCATGGTTATCGGATAGTGGTAAACATTAAGTTAGACGTTACTGTGCCCCTTCGAAGAAAGATGGCAAGATTTTAACATCTTATTGAGTGTTGATGGAACACAATCGATAAAGAAGCTTTCAAAAAGATAATTTCGTTACGATCAATAACAACACGTATGTAGCATAATGGCAGCACAATAATACGAACATAAAAACCATGGACTGGCAAGAACTAATCAATTCATAAATCTGTGATTGAGTTTCAAAAGGTGATATCAAATAGAATTTTAATCGGTATGAGGCTGACAGTTAATACAACATCTTCTAATGAATTGACGACTCGTTGGTATACTGATGTACATCTACCTCCTTCGCCAATTCATCTACGCCAGTTGCTCGAAGACTGTACTTACGAATTCTTTTATACAAATTTTTATGATTCAAAATTCTCAACTTTGGTCATATTCGGTTCATGAAAATAGAAGCTGACGTATTTATTCGTGAAGGTGTTTATTTCTTTGACAATTCCGTTCTAATCTGTGATATCAAGAGGGCTGAATTCGTGTCGGATGCTACGATAATAAGTTTCACAGTGGCATTATCAACGTCATAGGCGGCGAACACAAGGAATGACGTTCTGGGCTGCGATTATGCATCATGTACCAACACAGGTACTACAAAGAAGTTTATGCTTAACAATGACTAGTACATCAATGGAGCTCTGGAGCTGAAGTAATTCCTTTCCTTGTAGGCATTTTTGGTGCAATCTTTCATCATGATAATGTCCACTCACGCGTTATGATGAATATTCAGAAGAACATAATTCCTGTAATTGCTTATCTTTCGTATATTGGACACTAGTGTTATTTTAATGGTATGCATTTCGCTCTGGTTTTGTGTCCCTATTCTTTTACAAATGAACTTCAAGTATGGAAACAAATAAAATCGAATTCACTTTCTCAAGCAGACATTAAAAACATTTGTTAATATAGTATGTCGTATAGCAACACTTACGTCAGTTGTGGTAAAAGCAAATGCTAATTTTGATCATTTTATATTGCTTTTTGCATCGAAAATTGAATCATGTATTTAATCCAATTTAAGCCAGCTATGTAGTATATTTTTAATGTTTCCATCATTGTGTTAGAATATATATGAATTAAATTTAAGTTTTAATTAATAAGCATCATAAGTTTTAAAATTAAAGTATTATTAAACATTGCCATAATACACGATAAATATGAGACATTATTGGAAATTATCCAAAGTTCTTCAGTTGCACAAAATGCTTTCTATCAAATTTATCTGAGAAAAAAATTTTTATAATCCGAATTGGATATGCATTCTAGTTACCTTAAAAAAAACCAAGTTTTATTTCGAATGTTTGATTACAAAAGTAATAATTAGTTTAAGACATAGTCAATATTTATTTGGAGTCCATGTAAAGTTGCTCATGCTATGTTATTTAAGTTTCTCGCTTTTTTTTAAGCGTATGAGTTTCAGAGAAGAATTAAAAGAAGAGAAATCATGTGGTTCCTTTTCTCCTTTCAAAATTGTCATTATAACCACTAACAGAAGCGAAAAATTACTACATAGGCCTTATTTTCTTTCGATTTTACCACCGTGAAATTTTTTCTAAGAAACATACTTACTGTTTTTTTTTTTTATTCTTTTTTGAACATTATTATTTTTGCCATCTGCAGCAAATGTTATTTGGCCTTTCCTAATAGACCGCGGATTGGAAGTACGTTGGCACGCAAATGAAAAGAACTCTGTCATTAATAACTTCGTATATAAAGAGAATTTTTGAGCTTTTTATATTTGATTCAATTTGTTTTTAATTCATCCGTATGTGAGTTATCATTTTTTGAAGCAAAGAATCATTTTGAAATGCTGTTGAATGAATTAATTTGTAAAAAGAACACTTTTATTTATTAAACTGCATAACTTCATATTTTTTCACTTAAAGTCCAACAGCAGACAGTTGCGATATTTTAAAACTTTGGTTTTTGTTTATTTTGTTATTTGTGTGAAATCATATGCAGTGTATTTCTGTATTAAACTTTATTTGTCTTCACTGTAGAATAAAAACAATCTTATTTGTTATTTTCATCGATAAAATCATTAAAAAAAATCGAGTATTTCATATAATTGGTTCTGCTAGGTTAAATGCAATTTACTAGATTAAAATAATTTACTAGAATAAAATTGGTACTCTAATAAGTTTTCTAATTGCAAATTATTCTGGTCAAAATAAAATAATATGATTCACATTAGCTCCTATATATATAAAGAAAACAAGGAAGTTCTTGTCGTTTTTTAATGATCCGAAAGAACATGTCAGAAGAAAGTGAAGACTATTGTTAGTTCTCGAAGTAATCATCCAGCACTTTATACCAACGTGTCTCCTTTTTTGTACTCACCTTGAGGTAAAACTCGGTAGTTTTGGGTGTAAAGAAGTCCGTGAGTGATTGGCGCAAGTTAGTTCATTGGTGAAGAATTTTCCACGAAGATGACTGTCCAGGAAATGGAACAGATGGTAATCGGATGGTACAACAGCAGGTGAGTCAGGAAGATGCTACCAAGCCTCGCAACCAAGTCGATATATAGTAATCTTGGCTACCCGCGCAACATGCGGCCTCACGTTTTCGACTTAGATTAACCATTTCTGGCTCCTTCTTTTGTAAAGCCTATTGCACACGTTCCAATTGCTACGAGTACAGATCCGCAGCGAGTGTCTGGCCAGATGGTAGAAGCTCATACTGAACCACTTGACGGTTATTCACCAGACACAAAGCATAATCTTGCGTGAGTCCATAGGTGGTCTTGCGTTGGGCAGGAGGTATCCTGTAGTAACAACGAAGGTTTTAAATGCTTGAGAGTGTCATACAAGGCCCACTTTTCGTCGATGGCCAACACTCGATTGAATATGGGTATCCTACGTTGGCAAGAAAGCAATGATAAATAGGCTGCAACTCGTTATTGTTTATGGGCTTCCAACAGTGAGGTGTGAGGAAGTCACTTGTCTCGCCTGTACGTCTTACCTAAGTGGTGCAGATGAAATGTAACTCTTTCACCACAAACGCTAAATTGTGTAGCAAGTTCACCACACGTTTGACTAGTATACCTCTCAATAGCGGCATTGTAATCCACTTTGAAGTCTTAAATCAAACAACACCGAACGAGCTCCTATTACACGTATATTTCTCTTCGCTGTATTGTACAAGTTACGATTAATGAACGAGCTCAGTGGACCTGCTTTTATAACGATTGATATCCCTACTCTCGTCTGATCGGCATCTCAACCATGTCATACACTAATTTACATACTTATTCTCACTTCTTTCAATGACAAAGGGAAAATGGCAGTAACTTTTTTGTTTACCTTGTATATGAAAATTTTGATCATTTAACAAAAATATTTTGTATGTAATTGTAATAAAACAAACTGGTAATCTGAAGCTTTTGATTTGTAATAATTTAGATATTAAAACAACAAATCTTTACAATTTGACTATTTAACATTTTATTAATGTAATATGTATCATAAATTTTTTAAACTTCAAAACAAAACTTACTCATTATAATTTACAAACTAGAGGTTCTCGATAGTTTTAAACAAAATTTTTCTTTTTAACTTAGTTTATTGATGTCAAAATATTTTCCCCCTTAAATATTCTACTTATAAAAAAAAAGTTTAAAATTAAATTTTTAAATTACTTACAATTACATTTTTAATATAGAATTCAGTTAGTTTATAATAGGAACTATGTGATTATTTTCGATAAAATAAAAAAACATTCATATCAATTAAAGTCTCATTACATAAAAGTGGATAATTTTATGCATAAAAATTCTTCTGAATTTAATGTTGATGCAAATTGCAAAACGCTTTTTTTCTAATAAATTTCTAACATTAAAATTGACATAAAATTTAACACTTTTAAAAAGAATTTTCGATACAATAATTAATAATTTTTACATACAACAGTTTTTATTTAATTTAAGAGACTAAATTTTTTAAAATTATTTTTATGTTGTTTTATCATTCTAAAATTAATTATTGTTCTAGAACAATAAAAGTTTTTGAAAAGATATTTCAAAGTTTTATAAAATACATTCTCTTTTTGAAATTTCCATTTTACGATGCATATAAAAGTAAAATTATACAACATTTGCAGAGAAAATGAGCAAATTTAAAATCATTCAAACGATTCATTTTTATTCACTATTCTAACAAAAATCACATTTTAAAATCATTAAACTCACACATTCCTAATTACTTATTCTTTCCAAGCACACTTTCGATAAAAAATCATCAAAGTAGAACAATCTCTGAATTACTTCCAAAAATCTAAAATTTAAAAAAAAGCAGCAAATTCTTGAAAAGAGATCGAATAGTTAGTTTGTTTTACTCTTGCTTTTTCCCCCTCTTCAATAGGAAACAAAAAAAAAAAGCGTACAGAAAGCAACTGTTTTTATGGAGACCATCATCTGGAGATGATTAATGTCTTTTAGGAAGAAAAAGAAATAGTGAAGTCTGTCGCCACTCCCACGTATTCAAATGCATAGATTATTTACTGTGAGGATTTGCATGGGATGTCTTGAACAGTAAAATTAATTTATAAGTGCAAGGCTATTAATTCTCCAATGCTTAAGTTTCATGAAACTGAATCTCTTTAGCGATGTCATCCAAAGAAAATGAAATGAAAATAGGTGTTGACATTTTTAAAGCTTTAGCTATCGCTACCGTTTTTTCCTTCCTTACACTAGTTATTAATATTGCATATACATAACTAGAAATGAAAAAGCTCGTTAGAAGTTTTTATTATGAGTATAAAAAATTACTTTCTTTCTGAATTTTAGCTGCTTTAAATGTGATATATTCATGAATATTAGTCATGCAGAGTAAAAAAAAATTTTTGCCCTGTTATTAACCCTTTGGGGGTGGCAGCTCACGGATGATAGCGCTCGTTTAATACGGGAGCTGTAACACGCGGACTGTGCTTACAGTCCGGGACATTTTCTCCCGCTAAGCCTAATTTCGCAAAGAAATCATTACATAATAATGGATAACATATACACTTTAAGTAGAAATAAAATCATTTTTGAATATGCGATTATATTATTTTAACCATAATAAAAAATTAATTATAATAATTAATATAAATATATTGAATTTTACTGTAACTAAAAATACACAAATAAATCTAAACGTGAAAACCATTCTAAAATATCTCCCATAAAAACGCATCGTAAAATAGAATCGAAACTACAAACAATCACTTCAAAATGGTAAAAAAGGCTCTTTCCCACGTGTTTTCCTCAACACGTATTTATGTTTACATTCAAAAATATCGAATAAATCCCAGACACTCGTTGGAACCCATTTTGACTTCAGAGAGAAATAATATTTTTCAAGAGCAATCTTTTGAATAGAGCATGAATCAACAACTTCATTTGATAGTATATATTTCCTTCCAAGGTACCACGCAAATGTACAGTGGTCGTCTCCCTGCTCTGGATTCATTGTAACGCAATTATAGGCTTTAGGCTGTGAAGGTCCTCTAACTTTGAATCTTATTTGCGGTGTTCATAATATTTGCAGTGAGTAATTGTGGAAGCAACAACTGCATAATAGTATGATTTAACTAAAATAACATATTTATATTTGATGAGAACCATTTGCATCACCGAGGTTTGGATTGTTTATCGTTCCACGGTTTCTTTATCCCTACGAATATTAATTTGACAGATACTTAACAGTTTACAGTGGATTCCAAGCTACTACAAGTATCCATTCTTTTCAATCGGGAATTCAACTCACAAACCATCTGATGATCAGAATATAACCATTCATTTGTTTTCTCGGCAATCTAACTTCATAGGGTATGGATTTCAAATTGTGTGGGAATATTGTTAATATTTTCAGAATTATTTGATCATGATGTAAAATTATAATAAATCATCTTGGTAACAAAGATGATCAAGGTAATAAATATCTTTACTATCAAGATAATAAGATTTTTATGTGCTGGTTTGATCTCAAGTTAACAAGGATCAAGGTAATAGATACAAAAGAATAAAAATTTAAAAAATTTAAAACTATAAGTCTTACTAATCTTATATACTTCTGAGTAGCATATATAATAACGAAAATTGCCAAGAAAAAGAAAATTCAAAGAAAGCATAATTTTTAAAAAAATACCTATTTCTTTAAATTTCAAAAATAGTTCAATGATAAAATTTATAAGCTAAATATCAGAAAAATAACAAATAGAATAAGATTTGCTATTAGATCATTTTAAATGACATTATATGTAAATTACAATAATTTTTAACATAAATACAGAAATTTTAATACTAATTATTTTTAAATATCTTGAATGAAACTACTATTATGTAGGAGAAATATTTAAACAGTAAATATGATTTATTCTCATATCATATACCTCGAATGTAAAAAAAAAATGAAAACTTACATTGTTTCTTAAATCAAACGAAGATATTTTTAATGCAAATAAAAAATATATAAATCTTGAAAAAATAACAGAGCATTATGATGATATATAAACATCATAATGAAACACACAAAAAATAACCAGAAATGTTGAAAAAAAATATGAGGTAAAACTTGCATTTTAATTTATATTGTTCTTAATGCAATTATTTCTTTATATGAAGAAAAATCGCAATTATACAAAAATAAATTAGCAATCAATGGGAGAAATATAAACATAGTTATAAAAGGAGTTAATGTTTTCTTGTAATTGAAAAATATTTATACTCTCTAGTCTTAACACAATATAATCCAATGTAAGTAGGAAATATTTTAATTTTTTAAAGTACAAATTATAAACTGCCTAATTGATAATATTTAATTAATGTTACATTAATATTTTTATTAGTTATAATTGGTTTTTAATTGTATTTAAAAGAATAGAAATAGTAAAAATGTGATGTTTCAGTGAATGTTTAAAAGTCGGAATGTTTTCTTTCTAAGCTATGAAGTTTCATTGCAAACATTTTACTTCCTAACCAGATACTGAATAAACATTTATATTTTTATAGCTCAAATGAATTAATTTGTGATTTTACTGTCAAGAAAATGTGTTATAAATTATCAAATGTATGCTTTAAATTGATGCAAATGCTAAAAAAACATAAGAAACATGCTATTTAACAGTAGATTAATTTATCCTGAAATATATGATTTGCTTATAAAAATTAAATAAAAAAATTTTATTAATCTAATTATTAAAGCCCTATAGTTCACACTTTAATTGAAGATTTAATATTAAAACAAATCAAAACTAAACTGAATTACTAATCAACATTATATTAAATACAAATAGACTGTAATTTTAATAGACTATTGTCTTATAAACAACTCAAACAAAAACGGGTATATATTTAAATTAGTATAACAAATCGCTCAAATAATTATACCTTATATATAAGGAACAAATACAACGAGTTTTAACAAATTTAAATGTGAATTTTCACAGCTACATATTTCTCAGATTTTCAATACCTAATGTCTTACTGTTTTCTTATTCTTTCATAAAACTTATCTTTAATAAAAAAGATGGTGTTCAAATCTTTGTGATTATGTTTTATTAGTTTAATAAGTAAAAAGTACCCAACGGAATAAAATATTTATTTTAAAAAATAAAAATTATCAAGCATGAAAATACAATTAATAGTAAACAACAATTACATAGATTTGTGTACTCAATCTATTTTGATTATATACATTTTCTTGAATTAAAAGTTAAATCGCAAAAAATGAAGGAAGCGATTAAAGTATTGTTGAGCACCACAATCTGTTCACTGTAACTTTAAACTTCGAAGTTAATAAATCTCTTTATAAATCTTAACTTTCATAAATCTGTGAATTAGATCTACATAATCTAAAGAATAGATTTCTGATATATATGAAAGAAGAAATGAAGGACGTCTTTACGCATTGTTGAGCACCATAATCTGTTCTTTGAAATTTTAAATTTCAAAGTTTGTAGCATTATTTTCATAAATCTGAAAATTAAATCTACACTATCTAAAAGATGAATCTAATAAATACTTATAAATGATGAATCTACGTGAAGATAAAAATTCTTTCATGAATTATATATTTGCAACTAAGTGAAGATCTTCTATATTGGGTTTATCAGATATAAAGCATCTATTTTTATTAAAAGCATTTTGTACAAGCACTAAGTGAACTGATGAATATGATTATTAATCGAACTACATGAAAGTAAAATGTCATTGTTGTAGCTAATATCCGTGTCCAGTCTCTGCTAGACGATATCTACGAGTTGATTCACCCTCAAAAAGTCAAAGACTAGCATAGGTAAATCTGTTAGGGCTTCGTAAGACAAACTAAGATTCCTAAGAATATGTGCCGAAGAAGACTGCTCTTAGTTACTTTTCGGACAAATCGGATGGGTTTTTTGACTATCCTGGAAGATAAAGCTTCTTATATGGCCCCTAAGGAAGCGGGAGAGAGCTGTCTGGATACATCTGTCCCAGCTCATAGCGAGAGAATTGGCATGGTACCAACAATTAGCCAGGAGAGGTACAAACCAAGTCATTTTATCGGAATGTTCTCAGGCAGAATACAGCTCAAGGTAAGTCAGACAATTAGAAGTAGCTATAGCCTTCCCGGCACTCGTCTTCAACAAGTCATTCACCTCCTCATTATTCCAAATGTCTACATGTGAGGGGATACACTAAATATTCACATCACAAGAGGACGAAATTTGTTTTAATTTTGTGACAATTGAAGATGCAGTTTTGTTACAGTTTAACAAATGTTTGATGGTTCTATGACCATCAGTCAAAGTCCAGTTGCCTAAGTAGCTCATCGATGGCAACATGTTCACTTATAAAAACTGGGTTAAAATCAGGATTTCTTTTCTTTATTTTTATCTTTCCATTGGGATCTCTGATAAGTATACCATTATCAATATGGGATTCTTCATCTTTGCTACCATCGGCATACACATTAGCAAAGTTCTGCCTTAGATGTTATTTATAATTTCAAGGGCAAATTGCCGAAATCAAATTGGAGCATCTTGTTTGCAAAGTGAAATATTTACTGCCATTACTAATGTTCGCCTATTAAAAAATGTTGTCACTTGCACCACGCGCACGCGCGTAAGATCATAATAAAATGTCTCCAATATTGCATTGTATTGTATTACTGTGCATTATGCTCCAGAGCGACCTATTTCAATGAAACTGGTAAGTAGTCCTTAATTTTAATAATAGCGCGATCAATGTCTTGATATTCTTTTCTCCAAACTTCTACACCTCATTTAAGGAGATACATCAAATCCTGAAAATTAAGCTGTAACTCTAAATAAATTGGCCAAGAAGTAATGAAAGTGTCCTATTTGATACGTTAAAATACATAATAATTGATACTAATTTTATGATACATAAATACTTGATATTTGATCTAAAATAAATATTTGAAATTTTAACTATAAAATGCATTATAAATTAGAGATTTAAGTTATCGAGATAATATTGAGGAAAATAAAAATGTGTTTTATAAATCAAACGTGAGTGATATTTATCCTTTCATACAAGTAAAATTTTGAATTTATAAATCTCTTTTATCATCATTTTTACTTCGAATTAACAATTTAACTCCCAGAAAAATGAAAATATTTGAATCTTTATCGCTCCATATTTTACTAAGCATTCGTCGTTTCTTTTTGTATATTTATAGTGGATTTTTCCAATTTTCGTTATTACTGATAAATTTCATTTTATCACCAAACTAATTTCTTACGTTTCTCGCCAGTTTTTTTTATAAGTATAATAAATTAAACAAGACACAACATATTAACTTCACATAAATAAAACACATTTTATGTATCACTTTATTACATAACTTGAGTGAATACTGATAAATAAATTCTTCATTTCTAATTTTGTCACTCGTAATATTTTGTAAAATTTATTCGAAGCAAATACAATTTTGAATGAAATTTTTACTCACTGAAAAGCTAAGAGTTTACACTCGACCTTAAGATCGGAATACAAACGACAACAACTCAGCAGGAGTATGTCACTTGCCAGAATGTGCTTGCCGATTTATACTTCCATTAACTTGGTGAAAATGCAATTTTTCAAGACAAATTCTACCTTCTTTAAACACCTGCATATCATTGACCTCTGCTATAAGTCTTCAACAACAAAAATGCCATTTAAAAACTCGAGTTCAAAACAGTCAGACAGAAGCATTTCACAGAGCCAGGGTTCAAGATGGGTAGGAGAAGAGTTACACTTTTTTTTTCTTCTCCTAACTGATTCTTACATCGATTGAGAGGGCTTTTTGCGTATTGGCTCGCCCCGGACTGATAGAGTTCTTTTTCTTTATTTTATTCAATAGAATCTGTGTCTAGTAACTGCATCCTGCTGAGGCTGCTACCAAGTGTATATAACAGTTGAATCATTCGTCTTAAATGGATGCTTTAGGGACCCCATTGAATTTTACGAGATACGATTTGTAAGTTATTTATTTGCGTGTAATTCTTTTTAAAGAACCGGTTCGTTTCTGAAAGAATTACTTATGTAGAGAAGGTAGTGCAAACAGAAGGATTTTTTTAGATTTATTTTTTTCACAGCAAAAGATTGTAGAGAGCTAATAGAATATGTTAGTATAATTATAGAATATTGTTAAACGTCAAAATCCACCTCAAGAATCATTCATTTTGAAAATTAGAGTTATTAAACATGCTTTCTTTTTGATTAAAATAAGATTCTTTATCAAAGAAAAAAATTTATCTTAAAGGAAATTTACATATTATTTTTTATTGACTGATATATCTGAGATATAAAAAAAATTTCAAGGAATATTTTTATCCAGATATTTCGTTTTAATTTCCTCTTTTGTTCATAAATTTGAAACTATTAATACGCAAAACAAATATCTCTTTACCCTGATAAAAATATTATATTGTGTAATCTTTTTTAGTTTTCTTATTCTAAATTATAAGAATAACTTCTTTTTACTAAAACTATATAAATATCATTTTAAAATATATTTTCACTTCAATTGTGTTATTAGTAAAATGTATTTATCGTAAGATTTAAAAGACTTTAAGATAATATTATATAGAGTTATCTTTTAAAAAATATATTTTGTGGAAAGAAAACAAAAGTTTAGAATCGAAATACTTATCTGAATCCCATATATTTAAAAGTAATTTTATTTTCATTGTGGGACTGATTTGCAGCAAAGATGCATAGATTGAAACAAATTGAATTTTGATTAGCACTTAAGCACTCGTTATTTATAAAAATATTAGCTGATATACCCCATGGTTACGCAAAAAATTTGGCGATAAATATTAGTGATAATCTTTTACTTTTAGAATGCTGGAATTTTCAGAGTTTTAACTAACATAGTTTTAGGTTTACCATTTTGTTATTCCCATTTTAAATGCCTATCTTGACGTCAAAAAAAATTCCAAAAAATAAATCAAGGGGTGCGCCAAGTAAACTTTCACCGATATTTTAACCATCATTTAAGATACACAATAGTTATATACAAGGAGTTTTATCGTATTTCTAATATTTAGTTAGACACTAAAATATTGTGCAATGCATTCAAAAATGTAACACGAAGAAAATCTTTTTAAGATAATTTACTTTGATTAAGTGATTTTATTAATCGTTCCTTATCAAAATATATTCAAGATATTAATTGTGCATTTAGGTGTAGTAATAGTTTAAAATACGTAAATTTGAATGATGTTTTCTGTATAAAAATACATTTTCATATAGAGTTTTTATTATGTATATGTTAAACAATATGTATAAAAATATATGACCAGTTTAAAAGATAAGTGTCTCTCGCTCGCAAACAGAATTTATTCATATGACTGCTTTTGTGTGTGTGCAACATTGTGAAAGTATTGACTAGCGATTCTTTCTCATAAGGACAGCATTTCAGGGGGTAGAATGAGGTTATTACGTAGTCAAATTTCTGAAACAAAAGAAATAAGAATCTCACAATTCTGGATCGACGCATACAGTCACTCTCTTTCGGGTGCTCCGCACTTGGCCCTGAAACCTATTTTGTTTCTTTCAGTTTCTATCAGTGTCGTACTGAGTTTCGAGAGAAAATGTCATAAATTTCGAAATTAGTAAGCATTATTCCCCCAAATCCTAAAGAAAAGAGGGGGGAGAGAATTATGAATGATGAGGCGAAATACAATAGGTCGTTACGCCATGTTCATACTTCTTCTGTTTCAGATTAATAACAAACAGTTAAAGTCCTTCCAAATAATCATAAAAGTTGCGTGGACGGAAACATAAAGTGTAAAACGTAGCAAGTCATGTAATAAAAGGCTATGCAGGCTGAAAGTTATAGTTTTTCTCGGCTTTTAAATATGCCTCTAATACTGGAAGGGAGGAATATATTAGAGTGATGAAGAATTAAGAAGATTGTTTTTTTACAAATGAGACATAAATTTTATCACCAATTTGCTTATGAGTATTTCTTGAATAAAATAATAAATCTCACATATCAAAAATCCAGAACTTTCACTGAAATTTAAAATTTTAGGCACTTTATAATGTGTTTGATCGCACACATATTTTCTCAATTTGAAGATAGCTGGATTACGAATAGAAAATTTTAAACCTCAACTAAATAAAATAAAGTAACTTAATGCAGTTAGTAAAAAGGTTATGTTAGAGAAATAAGTACTTAAAAATAAATTAACATTTTTATATTACTCATAAAAATGTAAGCTAACGAATTCCTGTCTTCAAGGACATAACAAAATTTGTATGACAACTTATATAAGCCACTGTAAAATGAATTCGATACCTTTGCTTAAATATAAAAATATTTCTCGAAAGCAAATTACTTTTATTTCCTTTTTTTACCACCAAGGAAGTACAAGTAATAATTAATCTTCATCATCACTTTTCCAAGCATTTAGAGATTGCTTATATAAAATAAAATTCATTGCATCTTTAAATACATATTGTCTAACCAACTAAAAAATTAATATAAACCTAAAAGCAAAGTTTAATCTCAACCAAACTATGATATAAACCTTTTGACAAAAATATTTTTCTATATAATATGCATTACAATTTTAAAATCTATTTCCGGCTTATTGATACCTGAAACATGTGAGTATAAAATATAAATTTCTAAATTTTGTTATGATCTTACATGTTTTTTTTTCATAAATAATTTTTTTTGCAGACAAATAATTATAAATAATTTACTTTAAAAATTATGTAAAACACATATTTCAATCTCATAACTTTTCATTTTAAATAAAAATTTCAAAACAAATTTCTATGAAATTCATAAAAATCCAATTACATTAAAATGTATATAAATTATTTTAAACATAAAAAGA
Source organism: Latrodectus elegans (assembly GCA_030067965.1). Lineage (NCBI taxonomy): Eukaryota > Metazoa > Arthropoda > Arachnida > Araneae > Theridiidae > Latrodectus > Latrodectus elegans. The sequence continues at coordinate 105,363,584 of CM057814.1, read as the reverse complement.
AATTTAAAATCTTAAGATCACGATAATTTATGTAATTTTATATTCGTATGAGAAATAATAAAATTCATTTCTTACCTATTGGAAAATATGCTTTGAAATAAGTTGATTCTCTCAGCGCTTCTTCTATGAAAATTTGTTTTTATACAAAACAAAAAAAAAACACACTGTAAAAATTGCAATTTTACTTCTAATTTTCTTAATTATAGCTTTAAACACATTAAATATAATGAACACATAAATATACATAATGAATGTCACATAACACTTTCAGTTTATGATATCGTCTGTTTTATATATATCGTTTGCTTTTTATATATCAAACGTTTACTGGTGGATTTTTGTTTTTATTCTAAAGTTTTGATTCCAAAAATATTGTTTTGGCAATGCAAAGTTTTTTAAGGCACTTTCGTTCTTATTCAGGACTCTGACATTGGATTCAACAATGCGATGGTGCGATTTTGCTTGTCCCGGCTTTTTCTTTGGAAACCGATTTTAGCGGTGTCTTCACCACCTCAGTAATTTCTTTTCCCTTTTATTTTTCCTGTTTTTTTTTTTTTTTTGTTTTTTTTTTTTTTAAGTTTTCTGAGTCATTTTTCTCTGAAAAATGTGCTTAAAATTAAATCCAAATATTAATGTAAATGTATGCTCACTATAAAACTTCAAGATTGTGATTCTATACATTTTCATACAAGAGGCTAAAATAAAAATATGAGATTATTCCATTACGTCTTCATTGAGATTGTCTGAGCAAATATTTCTTTTTTCTTTAGATGATTTGATGAAGCCGGAGCGTTCTAATGTTATTGGTTATGCCATTGTTCGATCACGACTTCCCTTGTGTTCTAAAAATCACGTTCCTTACAAATTAAATATGCTGCTTGTTAATTATTTGAATATTTTTAGGTTAAGCGCTTTAGAATTTTACTCTTGATTTCATTAATATTTATGTTTATAGAAGTGTTACATTTTGGCATTAAGTGGCCTGGTGCCAATTTTCTTAAAGTCGAATTTTTTAATTTCCGAAAGTAAAAATAAGTATCTAAATTGTATATAATGAGACTGCAAAATAAATATTATAAACTGTATTTAAATAAGTTTTAATTCTTAAATGATATTATATTTTATTTGACGCAGATTTTTTTATGGATTATTATTATGAGATCAATTAATTTTAACATTTTAATAACTCTTTTTTAAACCAAAGATTAATTTTCTTTTGATGTTAAATTGATGTGATTATATGATTCTCAAAATGTGCTCATTGAAATTGAAGAATGATTGAATGAAAAACTTATTGTATTGAAATATCTCATTTTAATAAAAAGTTTTCTTTCGTTTATTACATATTTAAATTATTAACATTTTCAGGTTTTAAAGCTTCATATTAGAAAAAAGTAAAATTACTACAAATTTAGAAAGCGCTTTAATAGACATCCAATATTCACTCATTCTTATTTAAACTATATCATTGCTTCTTAATTTATTCTTTTAGCAACTATAAACATTTATCCCAAAATACAATTCCCATCTAATTTTATTGCTCACATGAAAATATCTCAAAATACACAATGTTGTTAAAAATAGAAGAAATATTTGCCATCTATTTTTACGTACTTAAAACCGTAGCAATTTTATAGTTTAATTACTAAGCAAAATTGAAAAAAGTTTGATTACGGATAGGGAGGTCATGGGTTCGAATCTCATGGGTGTACTTTCTCTCTCTATCACTCCTGTCTTTGTACATTCATTTTTATATTTTAGCCTAAAGCAGTTATTATGTGGATAATTTAAAATAATATATCAGAATAATATAATGTATCAGATTGATATAGTATTAAATCAATCATAAAGTTTTGCTAATATGAATGTTTCTTTTAATTTTTTTGGTTTTGATGAACTAAAATTCCCTGATAAAATTCTTCTTTTTCAGAATCTTTTAAAAATAATCACATTAAATTAAATTTATCCATATTCTAAAATAAGTACTATATGAATTATATACTTGAGAAATTAAAAATCTTAGAAATGGTTCAAGGGTAATTCTCAAAGGGATTTTTTACAATTTAAAAATTAAATAATGCATTTAGAAACTACAATTTAAAAATTTAATAATTTATTTATTAATTACATAGAATTATTTATTGTAATTAATACACCAAACTTTTCCTTTTAATGAACTCATATTTTAGACAATACTAAATTGAACAAGTCTACATTCAAAAATTCATATGAACTCTAGATAAAGATTCAAATATATCCATAACATTTAAAAATTTCTCAAACTTATGATTTAAATCAAATCAAAAGATTTTTAATACCTATGAAATAATCATCAGCATTTTTAAAAAATTTTAATAGATAGTTTATATTTTAAATTTATTAAAAACAATTAAAAATGAATTTGACATAAAAGTGATAATTCGAATTTTGATAAATTTGAAATTTTAGTCTACTTTAAATATTAAGTTGGTCTTTTACGCTATTTAATTAATATGTGTGTACCTGAAAAATTAGCTAATCTCTGTTTTTATCTCAACTATTCTTTATCTATGAAATCAATCAATCAGTAATCCATAGTATTATAGATCATAAGAATTATCAACTGTAAAATTTATTTAAACAAAAATTTATACTTTTGATTTTAAATACAAGGGATTATCTTTGTTGATATTAATCATTTAAGTAATTATGTGTAATCATTATATGAAATTAATTTTAAATTAGAGGCTTTGCAACTATAAGGAATATAGGAATCCTATGTATATGATATTCTTTTAATAAAATAATGTATCGTAAAATCTTGCTTTCTAGTTTGCTTGTCCAGTTAAAAATTTGATTTAATTATCTCTTCTATTAAATAAAATATTACATATTAAATTACGCATTGATCTTCAAAGTTTTTTAAGTCTTAGGGCATCCATTTAATAAAATTGCAGAATAATATAAGATTATAATAACCAATTCATTAATTTAAATATTCTTAAAAAGAAACCACTTACTTGATCTATTCTCGTATGGATATTATACAACAAATTTTTATAAAAAATAATTTAAGTACTTAGCTTGTAAACGGAATCAATTTGCTATATATGTGAGTTCTAATTTTGCGTTCTTATTTAAAATTAAAATTATATTATGCAGAAAATATTTAATTCATATAATCAGTATAATATATTTTCAGGAAAATCATATTTAATTTTTAGAAATTAAGTAAATGAAATAAATTTTAAGATCATAGCAAAATTACAGGAATCATTAAATCAAGAAATTTTTGATAACAGTTTTTTTTCATACTGAAAATTATTTTGTAAACTGTAAAATATGCTAGGAAGTAATTAAATTAAATATTATGTACAACAAGAGTTATTATTAATAATTACTAATAAGTATTCATTTAAATAAATAAATCAATGAATTATTAAAAGATAAAATAATGTATTAACAAACCGAAAAAGTTATAAAATATTAATTGTCCGTGTGGTTTTTAGTTTACTATTATATAAAGTAACATGAAAGATAAGAATTATAAAAGATCTATTTAGGTTTCCTAATTCATCTCTGTTTGTTTTGATTTTATGATGAAATATTCAAGCATTTTATTCTAATTCTTTATTAGAATGATACGTGTAAATTCTCTGAAGCATTTATTTCATAACCAAACATTATTATGGGCAACGAAGACCATATTGAAAGTTATGTTTCCATCTGTCGATGGCAAACTAGCTATTAGAAATTTCATTAATGAAACTTTTTTCTAGTTTGTTTTACGTACATGAAATCAACAGTTGAGAAAATAAAAGGGACATGCAACTTTTTCATGCGTGATTATATAACACTAAAATAAGCTTGGAAATGATAATAGATTTAGGTCAAAGAAAACAATCGAAAAATATAATGGAATATATTGTTTTAATAACTTTCATATTTATTGAGAAAATTATTTTTAAAATTAAATCATTGAAATTCTTCTTATAAAAGTGGAACTGGTGTCTATTCTTTATGGTGCTCCTCAGTTTCTTCCAGTTTGGCGCCATATTGTTATCGATGTTGGTTTATTTCTTGTTGTTCAATCATGTTTTCAGCGTCCCTCTTCTTACTTCAAACATACACGAAAACCAGCTAGGTAAAAAATAATAGCCAATTTTCGATAAGGGGCACCTTTGAGTACACTTTTCTCAAATGAAACATTTGAATTATAAATTAAATTGATGATAATGGTAAAACTGATTACACATTGGTAATAAAATTCTACATAGAAATATCCACAGGTTCCTAAGAAATTTAAATTCAATTTAAAAACAGCCCTTTAATTCATATTAAATTATGATATTTCCTATAACTATTTATAACATAAAATTTATTTTATGTGTTAATTGTTAATTGAAGTGTAAAAACTAAAGTTTTACATGTTATTTTAAATATGTAGTATATATACTATCAATAATAACTTTTACGACAAGATACAACATGATATTTTACGTTTTTTTTATAAAAATGAATTGTTTTGAATGTAAATGATATTTTATCAGCATCCTTTGTCTTTAAGAGAAAAAAGTTTTTTTATATGCAACAATATAATTTTAAGACTTCAAATGAAATAGCCGAAGATCAAGTTGCATATAATCTAATTAAAAATTATTAAATACCTTAAATGTAGTTAAAAGATTAAAATACTTATAAATAAAATATTATTTTCATTCGTTCATGTAGGAATTTCTTAACAATTTTTATTTATTTATAAATATATGAATGTACTGTATACAGAGAGATAATTAATTGCAGAAGTTTATGCTGCCTATTTTAAAGGCATATTTTAAAATTGATTAATTGTTTTTTTAAAAAATCATATTGTGAATATATTATGCTTCCACCAGCTTCTGTAAAAGGTAATGCATACTTTACATTTTTCCCATTGAAATATAAATAAGAACCTTTTACTTAATAAGCGAAGTCATATCATCATATTCTCAGAATTATATCACTGTGATAAATATGAATGACTGAAGAGTCACGGTTATTCGCTTATAACGAATTCTTTGGACTAAAAAGACAGAACCTCGAGTGGGGAAAGGTCAAGTCTGTGTGTTCTTATTCTTACTAGATGAAATGCTTAATGAACTAAACTGCTATTCCCTAACTGGCAAGGTAATGTGACTGCAAAAAAAGGAAAAAAAACCTGACCTTCTTTAAGATGAGATTTTATAAAACAGTCTGCTGCTTAATAATATCTTGCTCCGTAAATGTGCATATTAGAATAATTGCCAACCGTAAACATCTGGAAAACAGCTCATTAGTGTGCAAGTGTTGCGTGATATAAGAAGATTTCGTCGATTTATTCCTTTTTGACGTTCTTCTTTATTCGCTTGTTTCAATGAATCGGTAGCGTTTGAAACGCTGCAATTATGGCACCATACTGAAATCTGTTTTTCCCTGCAGCATCGTTAGAAAGGGTGGCATTTAACTTATTTATAAGCTTGTTTGTTTAAAAGTTTTAGTAAATAATATCCCATATATTTAGTTAAAATAGTTTAAATAAATACAGCAGAGATTTACTCAATTAACGTACCGTTTTTGGAACATCCGTAATTCATAATAATGTTTTCACTAGTCATTATGTTGTGCGCATAATAATACGTTTTCTTAAAAACAATATATAAATAAAGTATTATTTATATAAAATATTGATCTTGCAATCAGAGCACATATTTAAAACGTTATAGAAAATTCTTTCAAAAATATTGCATTTATTTGTAAACGTTCGTAATTTCTAAATTATTATAATTTTTCTAGCTTTTTACTTAAAAAGTGCATATAATATAGTTATTAACTACCGTGAACCTTAGATTTTAGGATTTTATTCTTAGTTTAAAAAATACTTTAAGTAACTCTAAAATCAGTTATACTTTAAGTATTTAAAGTTTTACACATAATATATATTATATGTATCATTGAAATAATTGAGGAATTATTAACAAAACTTGCCATTAAATTTATAACAGAACTTTATTGTCAATGCATTTAAATAAATTATGTTTTCATCTGGTTAAAGTATATTTAATTTTTCCAAATATTTATAGATATGTTTCGATACATAAATAATACAGGAATTTTTTTAAAAAAATAAGGAATCAGTTAACGAAATTTCAGGAAAAATTTTTACTTTTCATAAAAAGAAAAATCCTCTATTAAGAAATAATTTTTTATTTCTGACTCAAAAACTGGAATTTTTTACTCATAAATTTCATATTAGTTTTAATTATTCAATTTGATGCATTTTTAAAATATAATGAACATTTTTCATGTTTTTTTAATCTCAGAATTAAATTAGAATAAAATTAAATTAAAATATATAATTTGTCAAATTGACTGACATCAAAATTTATCTAAATTTTAAATGTGAGACTAACATAACATTTGTCTTATGTTTAAAATTTGTCATTTAAAATTAAACTGCAACTTTAATTCATTATTATAATTATCTTTTATAATAATCATTTATATTCCTTCGAAAAACCGGATTTACGGATTTTTTTAAAAAAAAATACACTTTATTGATAAAATTTATTTGTATGGAATAAATTTTGTATTGAATAAAAAATGGATTAAAAATGGAACAAAAAATGGATTATATTATCCTTAACTATTAAATATATACAATGTACCTTTTAACTTTTTAATGCATAGTTCAGTTCAACAAAATTATTTTTAATTCTCTACACTTATGTGAAATAATATCATCAAATACAATTATTCATATATCTAATAAAGGCAGAATTTCAGTCAGCTTTTCTTCAGAATCCTTCAATTTTGAGTGGAGGTCAAAGTATCATGTTGAGAGACCAGGGGGTCGAGAGTTAAAAGTAAAATGTTACTCAATCCTCTGCAAAATGCTACTCAAATAGGGGTATTATCATTTTTAATAGGCTATTCACCTTCTTAAATACTTAAAAAAAAAAAAGAAACAGAATACATTCAGTGTACCCGGAAAATTTATCTGCCGCAGCAGGAGAAAGGTCATTTATATTATACTTCTGCTCTGAAAATATATCTTATCTTGAAGAGTTCGGTAAATTTTTAACTTTTAACGATTTTAACAAATGATGTTTAAATTTATGTAAAGTACATAATTAAGCAATAAAAACACTCTTTATTGGCAGTTTTAAAAATATGCTATTTACAAGATAAAAAAAAGTATATAAATATCCCTTTTTACTCAACCATTGGTATTACGGATTTTTAAACTATAAATCATTTATATGAGGAAAACGTTGAATAAGGGATACCAGAAACCATTTTACTGACTTAGCTCAAACAAACAATAACGAAAAGTGTACTTTTACATATTTAGCATATAAGAAATCATCTGGTCAATTGGTCAATTTTAATCTGGAACTCATTGAAATTAAATTTTATTTAGTTTGTTATATATATATATATATACGTTATCAAGAATAAATCAAAAAGCTATTTAAAAGTTTACTGTCAAATACAACTGCAAATTTCGATTATACGTATTTTTTGAGGGAAGTCACGACATTTTAATAGTTTGTATACATTTTATCATTATATAAATAAGAATAATCCATCTTAGTTTCTCTTAGAATTTTATCATGAATTATATTTACTGGATGCATTTATAAGAAAAGAAAGAATTTAAAATTAGTTGTAGTTAATAAACATACGAATTATAATATTTAAGGATGATTGAAATTTGCAAAACTTACATTATTAACCTCTTTATTTATAAAGGTGAATTACCAACAACTTTTTCAAAGATTAAGAAATCTTCAAGAAGTTTTAATTAAAAACCATTCTTAAGACGAAAATCCTTCTTTTCCTAAAATGCTATTGAAATTCCATTAAATGTATCCGATTAAAATTTTAAAATGAATTAAATTTTTAATTAACTGCTTAAGGATAATGATCCAATTTTCATTTCTTCTAATACAATATAAAAGTTCACAAATTAATTGCACCTGTTTTTAAGTCTTTAAAATTCATCACTTAGATATATAATACTCTTTTCAAATTGTTTGGGGCAATGCTAACAAATAATTATGAATTAATTGTTCAATACATTTTAGGAAAGTTATAGCAAAATAATAAATTCGTTCATGGAGGGACTAATTAATAAGTAATTAAAACAAAATTTATCGATTTCTGCATTTTTACAAGATATTACGCATTCCACGCAACGAATGATACAAAGCATTAGAGAAAATAAAAATAAATCACTGTTTTTTAGGCAATCTTAAATATTCTTTTACATTATCAGAAATATTTATGGAGCTAATCGTCTATAAATGTCAAAACTTAGAACAATTTATTGGCGGGCTAAAATGCTGAATATGAACTGATTCAGGTAGATATATATTTTATGCAACTCTTTTCACCAGACCATCTCGCCTAAAACGTGGAGCCATATATAAACAATCTGCCTCGGGTATTGGTTTGCAATTTTGGGGTCTAATGGGTAATGATTACTGCTCTAAATGTCTTTTGCGGCACGCAATGACCTTTTCTTGACCTTGAGATATCATCCCGTTATGCCTTTCTCGTCTTGTAAGCTCCAATTGAAGAACAATTAAGTCTGCTGATGAAAATGATTCTTGTTTCTAAAGGTTAAAGTTCAACTCTTTCAGAAGCATTGCTATTTGTGAACACATGAGCTAATTCTGAAATTTGTTACCTCAAGCTTTCTGTCTGCCAAAAGGCCATTGTTCTATGCATCCAAACTAAATCAAACACCAACAGATTTTCATCAAATGAAGCCTAATGAGAATTAAAAGGATTTTAAATGCAGTGTTAATTTTGGAAATATTTAATTTAAGAAAGGATGCTTTTATTTAAATGCGATTTATTGCTGAAATTTCTTACGAATATTTTATTCTTAGCTATAACATCAATAGAAAATGTAGATTATTTCATAGGATTCCATTTATTTTTACTAGACTTTCTTCGATGTAATAAATTTGCAAACTGAAATTTGAAATACTTGGCATGAGGCCAAACTGAATTTTACATTTTTAATATTGAAAAATAAATTATAAAACTATAAAATAAATGAACACGCATACAAAAGAGTTTTTTCAGCCTTCATATTTTTTTCTCGCTTTTCCAACAAAAATTCAAAAATGTGTAAGTAAAATTAGTAATAAATTAAAAAGTAGGAAATAAATATCATTAATATTAGTAAAATGCATCATTTTCCTAAAATAAGTGGTTTTAGACAATCTTTGATTTAATTATTGACAAAAACAAGCCAATAAATAATTTTAAGTTTTATGATAAAATTTAAATTTTAACATATGCATCAAAAGCTAATATGCATTAAATAATTTAGAACTAAATAATTTATATTAAACATTTTTCACAATGAAGTGCTTAAATTCTTTGATTATCATATCAGTTAAAAAAAATTAATAAATAAAAATAAAAAATAAAAAAAAGATTTTTATGCATTAATCTATTTACATACAACACAATATTTTCGTAATAATTTAATCGCTCATTACTAATTACCTTTTACAAAATACCATTAAATTATACCATAAGCAGAGCATATTTAACAGTATTAAAATTTCATTAGTTTCGTGATGTACTATAAATAAACTAAATGTTTAATTATTGCTTTGAAATTATTTAAACTATAAATTTGTGAGAAAAAAAAGGAAACTATTCGATTAAAATAACTATTGGATGAATACTTTAATTATACCCGCATTATGGTAAGTTTTCAATTTATAATTACAAAAACCAATTTATAAATACTTTAGTTATCATACCTTGGTTCTACAATTATGTTAAAAAATATCCAAATATTTTTAAAAATATAAACTTTTACGAACTAAAGAACATTTTTTCGAGTTTCTTATATGATGTGTTCTAGTCAGTAGATATTCTTTATAGAGGATAATTTTTTTTGTGGTAATAAGGTTCCTTCAAATGAAAAAAGGAGAAAGTTTGGCAGAATTCTAATAATGCATTCAAGATTATGTTCTTAAACAAAATTGTTATGAAATATTTTGTTTAATCATTGCAACAACAAGCATTTAAACATTTTCTGGTAACATTCTGAGCCAATCTGTCATTCGATTTATGAAATGATTAAATATTGCATAATTTATTAAGATTAATATCATCGAAATTACAAAAACCGTATTATAAATTTTCTGACCCATTACAACATAAATAAAAACTAAAATTTTTGCTCCGACCCAGAAGAATATTCTTAAGCATCAAAAATATTAAAATGATTTACTTTTAAAAAATTTAAGTTTCATTTAAGAAAATATTTAATAATATGGTTTATGAAACAAAAGAAAAACAATGTAATAATAATAACTTTTATAACATATACACATAATACATTAATTTTTTACTGGTAATTCATCATTTTCATTTTTATATAAGCTGCATAACAAATATAAATATTAATAACCTCATTGTGAGAAATTGATGAAGTAGAGGTACTTCACCATATATTCAATAATAATATCATTTAGTAACATATACATTTTCTTTAAAAGTTTATTTCAGAAATGCTTTATTAAAAATACTGTTTATAACCTCAGGTCTATTTTTCATATGCAAACATGTTTCTAAGATTATCAATAAGAATCTCCTTATCTGATCAATCTATCTTGGGTAATATTCATCAAATAAGAAGGAAAGACGGACATGAAAGTTCAAACATACAAATTCGCTACAAACGAGCCGCCTACTTGTAAAAGAATCCACGTATGTTACGATTCCATTTAAAACTCCTTTGCAGGCGGGGATTTCTGCCTAGTTTACAAAACTAAAACAATAATCAATATCTTCTGTTGCAAATTTCTTCCTCACGAACCTTCGTGATGAGTAGTAGTTCAAGCGTGATGCGACTTTTTGCTCTCCCCCACATCGAAAATCCATGTTCTCTTATCTATCAGAATGATAGATAAGAGAGAATAATATGAATTTATTTAAATGTTATCTCATATCAGATGAATAAAGTAATTTTTAATGCCCTGATGCTATTTAGAATTTAATAAGATTCGATGCTACAAGGGGTGAATGTGATGGCATTTTTTTTACAGTGGGGCACTCAGTGGTTACGCCCCCTAAATAAACACACTCACGGAGAGAAAAGAACACCAATGAATGAATCATGATTCGAACCTGGGGCCTACTGCTTAGAAGTTAGAGACGCTAACCACATCCTTAAGTAAATTATAATTGTTAAATGTACTTTTAAAGTAAAACATCCAGTATATTTAATGCAATCTTTTAATTCATAATTTTGAAAAACGTGAGAATATGTTAATAATATCCCCAGCCACCGTTTTTTCTCTTTTGCCAAGAGGTGGGTTTCAATAGGAATTTATTTCCCATAAATGAGAATTTTTATGCACCTGTTTCTCTTTCTTCATAAAAATGAAATTTTTACATCAACTCTTTGATAGCTCATATTTTCTACTCGAAAAGTTTTCATGCTAACTTTTAGCTTTCCTATATTAAATATAAAAATTAGGAAATACCATTATCTCTCGTATGTATTTTTTCTTTGTTTAAATTGCTTATACGAAACAACTAAAACACGATTGACGTAAGAATCTGAAATTTTAAGCATTCCAATTACATGGATTGTTTTCCCCTTCTTATTTCGTAGTAAAGATTCTATAGCAGGAAATTTTTTTAATAAGCTCGTGCCTCGACTGCGTAAGTAACTGTTTTTCTTCTGACACATATATTTTACCATCTTTTTAAACGAGTGCTCAAATTTTCTCAATCAATTTATACCACCTTAACGAACCACTTTGAAATAGCGAGCATCATTAACTCTCCCATTGTCTTTCGGTATTTAGAAATAATAATCATATTTCTAAATTGTGTTTTGAGAAAATCTGTTTAACTGCATTGAATAGAAAAGTGGGATTTATCTTAGAAAGTCCTTAAAAAGCTTGTTTTTACTTGATCTTAAAGAAATAACAATAGAAAACAATAATATCTAGAAACTAAAACCCAATTGCGAAATTGCAATTTAAGGACCTTGTTTTCTGTTTTATCGTTGTGTAGCGTGTACTTAGTCTTCTTACATCTTTATTAAAGTGCCATGAAATAAGTTCTGAAAATGCAAGGACAAATTTCAAAATTCGGGTTATTCTTTTCTATAAATTGTTATATTTACAAGTTCTACATGAAATGTCAATCATCAAAATCCAGATTTATCAATCATCACAGGAATATAAAATTTAAATAAAATAAATAATTATTTAAATTGATAGACCCTTAATTTTCTTTATAAATGTATACAAAACTGCGTATTTTTTAAAACTTTTCTTAGTGGTAATTATAAAATTGAAAAGTTTTTCAGAAATAAAATATCTCTAAATTAAAGATATTGAAAAATTTATTTATTTCAAAACACCAGTCTCAAATTTATATAGCTCATTTGTTAATATCTATAGCCTGTGCCTTTATACAAACCTATTTTTATCCCCTTCAATTATAATGGAATATAAAACTAAAACTTCAACTAATGTGCCTATTATGGTGGTTGAGAGTATTATGTATTATATGAGATGAAAATAATTTCAAAACAAGAAACACTTGTTTACCCTCGGAAAATGTATAACAGAGTTTATATTACTTAGGTATATTGCCTTGTGTATACTTAGTACTGTGCTAGTAAAGTAGTACCTTAATAATACGTTATTTTGCCATTACTTTGAATTAACTTATCATGATACTATGGAAACTTTTATCACCAACAAAGTTTAAAAAAAACAAGGATTGAAATCAAGTACTCTAACTGTTCTAAGCTATTGCTTAAAGTATGCATTTGTTTTGTAATTATTTCTGATCTTAAATACTGAAATTTATAAAATACACGATGGACGTGTGATTGATGTTCAATTTTGAGCATTATGCTAATATCCTGCACAAGTATTGATACTTCTAATAAATATTTACATGCTTTATTGAAAACTCGTGCAACAGTTTGTGATGGATGTGACATTTATAATCACTTCTGTGTTCACTGTGCCAATATTCTGCTCAACCATTAATACACCTAATTAATATTTATATGTTTTAATGAAAAATCGTACAACAGTTTGTAATAATCAGATGCTTTTTATTGAAATACATGTTCATATAGATTTTCATGACACCTATTTTAAATTCAAGATCCAAATTTAAGTGAAGTTCAAAATTTAACTTGTTAAATAAATCTACAGTATTATTAAGATATTTACAAAAATACTTCTTAGTTTATAATCATATCTATCATTTTTAAAATTCATACCAAATATAAGACATTAAATATTTGTTACTTAGGTTATTTATTTAAACTAATAAATGAGCTACTTAATATCTTTAAACGACTATTTACAGTAACATTTAAAATTACATAAATTAACTTATGTTATAATTCATTTATTTATCTACGATTCATTAGAATAAGTAAATTTATTACTTAAAATTACTCTTAGGCCCCCTGGATCATGACTGATAATCGTAGTGCCATCAAACATTTGTCAAACTATTAGGTTGGGGAATAAGTTCGTAGCGTTTTTACCAAAGACTTTTATTTAAACAAAAATCAATAATTATATCAATAAGTTAATCAATTATATGTTCGCCGTTTCTGTTTACAACCTCTTCCCACCTCTCGACCTAATTGTTGATGCCGTTTCCCCAAAAATCACCTGGTCTGGTGTCAAAGAAGTTGTTGAGCCAGTTTTTAAAGACCGCTTGGTTCGCTAGGAAATGCTGGTAAAGAATGTCACTGTCAACAAGGAGTACTACATTACCAAGCTACACTGCGTGAATGAGAGTATTCGACTGAAGAGACCTGATCTGAAGGTTCAAACCATGCTCCTTCACGTCAACGCCAAGCCCCATGTTGAACAAGTCGTCAAAGCCACACTCCAAGAGCTCGAATGGGATGTCTAACCGCACCCTCAGTATTCTCCTGACCTTGCACCGACCAATTACCATCTTTTCCGTTCCTTGTCAAACCATATGAAGGGCGTTACCTTCGATAACAAAGAAGTCTTTAAGAACTGGCTCAATAACCTTTTGACACCAGACCAAGCGATTTTTGGTGAAACGGCATCAACAAATTGGTCGAGAGATGGGAAGAGGTTGTAAACAGCAATGGCGAATATATAACTTATTGATATAATTATTGTTTTTTGTTTAAATAAAAGTCTTTGGTAAAAACGCTACAAACTTTTTCCCCTTACCTAATAATATAATGCCGGTGACAAACGTAGAACTTCAATTCTCACTAAATTAAAACAAAACTCGTCCTCTTGTGATGGATATATTCGTTGTATCCCCTAACATGCAGACATCTAAGATAATGAGGAGGCGGATATCTTGAATGTATATTACTCAGATTTGTTAAGACAATTAGAAAGTTTAAAATTATCTTGCATCTGTTGAGAGTAATGGTTTATTAAGTATGAAAATACTAATTTTATCCTTGAATACGGAATCACAAAGCAATACAGCAAAACTCTTAATATTATCTGAATTGATTAATTTCTCCATTTGAGGGAATCAATAATCACAGTAGAGTTCAATAGAAAACACACAGATTATGCTATGATGGACATCATTAACTTTTCACTCTTATAGCATTCCATAGACCTTAATTTCAAAACAGTTCTGGTTGAAATGTAATCATACAGAATCTAATTTTATCCAGTAAGGATTCTCACGTTTCTCAAATTAGCCCTTACCCGTTCTGATTAAAGAAATGAGGTGGGATGGACCGTTTCGTGCAGATTTCATAAAGATAAAGTAATCGTTGCTTAAATTATTTGTCTTTAAATAAGTACAAGTTCAATTTCTCAAGATATTTCATTTTTGTTTCAGTTAAAAATTTGTATGTTCTTCATGATACTTTTGAATTCTGAAATTACAGAAAAGTAATCGCTCATCATTTTGTGAATGCTTAAAATATATCAAATAATGCAAAACATTTTTCTCATTATTTTACTCTCTCTTTCTCTCATTATTTTCCTAAATTTATTTCAAACGAAACATTTTATCATTTATTTACTGTTATTTATTTTTATGAAATGTTTAAAAATGAAATATTCGCAAAATCAATTATTTAAGTTAAATGTTTTATAGAGGTTGCAATTGTCAATTTTTATTTCGAAAACAAATGAATTATTTTTTATGAATGCACATTATTAAAATTTAAGGTATTATTTTTTTACCAATTTTTATGAAGTTTAAATATTTGAGAATAGAGATGGTTTTCCTTAAATATTTCAGTGATTTCTTTCAATTTATTAATATGAATGACAAACCAGTCTTTTTCATAATAATATCTTTATTTGAAGGAGAATGTGTGTAAAAAAGAATTTTTGAAACGTTCTTGATATTTTAGATACATAAGGTTTTGTAAAATTTTAAACATTTTGAAATGGTTATAGATGAACATATGTTTATGGTTAATATATAGTTTGTTAATTCTTATTAATGTAAGAGAAATTCCACAATTTCTCTTTTTTAGCTTGTTATTCATATTTAGGAGCGATTTGAGAAGCAAGTTTTCTTTGTATTGAATAAATAGCAATAAAATTTAACACTGCAATTTAAGGCAACACGTTATTCCCATGTTTTATGTTAAGTAAATATTAGTTGGATAGACTAACAGAAGAGTAGTTAGGTTTAAGTACTTTGGCTAAATATAGCCAATAGTAGTCAAATAGCGTTCTTCAGAGCAAAAGATTACGGTTATAAAAAACTAAAAACGCAAAGCGCGTAATATCCATCTTCCGTTATTTAGCATTGATCAGGATCTGTCAAAGTTGAAGTTAAGGTATTTTACAACAACCTTAAATCTTTGGTTTTTCACTACACCATGTCAAAGTTAAAATATTTATTCATCAGTTTTTATTTTTTTATTCTTTTAATCAAATTTTTTAATAGTCACTTATCTTAACTTATAATAAGTATAAGAATTAGAAATATGAGGGAATTTGTGATCTCCATCTTCCAAAAGCTCTATAAGTTCAGTCTGATTTCTCATCTCACAAACTTAAGTTTGTCAGTGAAAAGAGACACAAAATATATCAATTAAAAACATTAGTTTTTGATATTTTGATACTGCACAGTGTAACCTAATTCTTAAAAGTTGATATAAGGTGCACTCCTACCTTTTTGCTACCTCATGATGATCTTAATTTTGTAATGAACCTTGCTCTAGCGTCATAAGAAAGGAAATCTGGATAACTATGAAGCTCCCATCCAAACATATATACACAATGCAATATGGATGCCATATTGTTCAGTATAAACCAGAATTAAAACCAAGATCTTTCACTCGGAAGACAGTTTTTTTTTTTTTTTTTTTTTTTTTTTTGGGACTATGCTATAATGAACAGTTATTTTTAATAATCTGAAATGTACAAAAATCACATGTAATTTTGATTCAATATTTAGGAAAGCAATAGAAAATCCAAAAGTATTTTGAAATATTTCACTCATTTACCTATTTAATTAAATAAAACTGGATTTCAAAAATTAAAATATATAATTTTTTGTTCAAAAAATATATATTTTAAATGATAAGTCTTAAATATAATGAAAAGGTACATTTCCCGTAAAGCTTTATATTCAAAATCCGTAATCATTGTTTTCACTTAAGCTCTATAGTTGTAGAGTATTTAAAAATATAATACTCTGTATTAAGATTTTTATACATTCATATCATTATAAAAACAACTTAATATAGATCACTTATACACTACTGGCAATTAAAATTGTTACACCAGGAAGAAATGCAGATAACAAAATGATATTTATTGGACAAATATATTATACTAAAAATAACAAGTGATTAAATTTTCAAAAAATTTGGCTGGATAGATTCTGAGAAATCACTACCCTGAACAAAACCACCTCAGGCAGTAATAACAGCAGTTATACGCCTGGGCATTGAGTCAAACTGAGATTGGATTGCATGTACAGGTACAGATGCCCATGCAGCTTCAACACGATGCCACAGTTCATCAATCGTAGTGACTGGCGTTTGGTGACGAGCCAGTCGCTCGGCAACAATTGACCAGACGTTTTTTATTGGTGAAAGATCTGGAGAACATGCAGGCCAGGCCAACAGCCGAACATGTTCCGTATCAAGGAAGGTCCGTACAATACCGGCAACATGCGGTCGGGCATTATCCTGCTGAAACGTAAGGTTTCGCAGGGCTCGAATAAAGGGTAGAGCCACGGGTCGTAACACACCAGAAATGTAACGTGCACTGTTTAAAGCACCGTCAATGCGAACAAGAGGTGACCAAGACGAGTATCCAATGGCACCCCATACCATCACGCCAGGTGATGGGCCAGTATGACGATGACAAATGCACGCTGTCAGTGTGCGTTCACCACGATGGCGCCAAACACGGATGCGACAATCATGATGCTGTACACAGAACCTGGATTCATCTGAAAAGATGACGTCTCGCCATTCGTGCGCCCAAGTTCGTCGTTGATCACACCATTGAAGGCGTTCTTGTCTATGACGCAGTGTCAAGGGAATCCGCAGCCATGGTCTCCGAGCTGAGAGTCCATGCTGCTGCAAACGTCGTTGAACTGTTCGCGCAGACACTTGTTGTCTTCCAAACGACCCCGTTTCTTGACTCCCGGCTCGTGAAGTGGTTGCACGATCCATTACGGCCATGCGGATAATATGCCTGTCTTCTCGGCTGCTAGTGATATGTGGCCGTTGAGATACCGCATGGCGTTCCGTATTACCGTCCTGAACCCATCGATTCCATATTCTGCTAACAGTCATTGGATCTCAACCGACGCGAGCAGCAATACTGCGGTAAGATAAACGCTACAATACGCCCGGTACGCTACAATTCAACCTTTATCAAAGTCAGAAACGTGCTGGTACGCATTTCTCCTTCTTACACGAGGCATCACAACAACTTTTCACCAGGCAACAACGTTGAAATGCAATTTGTGTATGAGGAACCGGCTGAACAATTTCCTCATTTAAATGCAATGTAGGTGTCACTACTGGCGCCTGCTTTGTCTGAATGCGCTGAAAAGCTAATCATTTGCATATTACAGCACCTTCTTTTTTTCGTATAAATTTCACGTCTGGAGCATGTCGCCTTCTTGGTGTAGCAATTTTAATGGCCAGTAGTGTAGTTTAACTGCTTAATTTAACCATGAATGATCTATACTAATTTAACTTTGTAATGAAGTATTTTATAATTTGTGAAAAATGAGCAATAAAAAAATATTTTTTAATAAAAACTTTAATCTTATTTTTCTTAAATTTATGTAGCTCCAGAAAGCAAGATATTTAAAATAAAACATCAATGACTCCAAAACAAATAATATTATTTAACTCAAAGGTATAATAATGGCAAAAATCAGCATTTTATATTTTTTAATTCATAAATAAATTATTTTAATAATTACGTCTTTTACTATTGAAAAAATAGGAAAGTGGACGCACAAAAATGATAAATGAGAATTATTTTTGGATAATTTATGAACTATCTCATTGCTGTGAGATTAAGTGTAATATAATATTTGACCTTCTCAATCAAATAGTATATAATATCAATGCCAAAACATATAAAGATCGAATAAGCCTTAAAAATAATTAACTCTACTATGTAATTAAAATTTCATTTATCTTATCATAATTAAAATAACATTTGAAACAACAAAATAAGCCTTTTGTTATCGTACGCTATTTAATTAACATAGGAGCATGCACTACTTCAAATAAATAAGAAATCTCTACCTCTAACCTTCTTTTACAATCAATTGAACTTGACTCTTTAATTAGAAAAAAATCACGCCATGGTCTTTGACACGAAATAATTAGGATATTTTCGACGTAGGAGGTGTAACAAACAGTAATTAATATCCTAGTAATGTATTTGCTGATTATCAGCTTGGAGTTAATGCTTGAGGCATTTATTTGCCAAGTAGTCAGAAGCCTTTCCTGCTGTTTAGAGTACTCAGTTTAAATGTGGAATTTATCAACCATTAAGATCAACATTAATTTGTATAAAACAAAGAATCGCTTATTAATACTTAATAAATAGATTTTATAAGCTCTTGAATCTTGGAGACGACATATTCTAAAATTTGTAACTTTTTTTTTTTTTTGGTAATGCAATATACGTGTGTGGTGTTTTTCATTTTAAGCAATATAATACATATAAAATGATAATTTCGAAACGTCTTTGATTCCTAATTTCGCGGTTTTCTAATGAAAGTAAATTTAATTTACTTGAATTTTCTTTAAATTTCATTTCTATATTTATGTACGCAAAATTATTGATGTAGAAAAAATTTTCTTAATTATATTATTATTATTTCTTTACTTTTGATTAGTGATGAAGAATGTATAAAATTTTAATGATACTTTAATAATTTACAAGCTTTTATTTACGAAATTATTATTATTATTATATTTCACAAATTATTGTAGAAAAATAATAATACTTATAAGGATTATATTTATAAATCAGAAATTGCATTTAAAAGAATATTCTTAAATTCAGAATAATTTTATATCATTTTCACTACATTTTGCACAAAAAAAAACTCATGATTTTTATAAATTTTTAAAAACACTAATAATCTGAATTCTGAGCTCTAATCATATATCACAAATGTTCACTTATTATCAATGATAAATAATTAAACTAACTTGAAAGAGGATTATTCTGCTGCATGTTACATATAATATTATGTTACACACATAATATTTGGTCAGCCCGTATGAGCTCAGCAAAATTTCTGAATACGAAATATCAGCAAAGATTACTTTACTAAGCTTCGCCAATATTGTCCTTTATCATTGCTTCATCTACCCTATGAAGTACTACGTTTATGCAGACAAATAACGATGTTAAAATTTGCATATACTGGTTCGTAATAGATATCTCTTGTAAGAAATTTTATTTGATAAAATTATACTAACTCATATATATTTCCATTAACTAATTAACAGTATCCATCAGTTATAATAGTTCATAAAAATATATGTTGAAAGCATTGATTGCAGGGTTACCGCAATACGCAACTTATCTATTTCCGATTATGTTTTAGTGTGTGAGTTTAGAATTCCCCCACAAATTTTTTCTGATTCTTCAATTCCTAACTTAGAACATAACTGCCTGTGTAAGATGTGTATCTTATATATAATGCAGCTTGTGCATTAATTGAAAAATTATAATTCAAATACTTTCATGGCTCCTGACATATAGCAACATTTGTGAAAGAAGTAAGGGAAAGAACAAAAAGGCTTAAAGAAATGTATGCTTTTGTGAGTAAGTTTATTAATTCTTATATAATTATGAATTTATTTACAAGTAATGTATAGTTTTAAGTGAATTTATGAATATCATTATTCATGTATTTAATTGGAAAAAAATGCCAGATTCTTTTGCTGGATTTATCAGCTTTTTAAACAAACTAAAATTTTTATAAAACATATAATTTTAAATTACCAGACAAAAAATATCTTAAATGTAAAAAGTCAGGAGATTAAGATTTGACTTAAGACTTTTTTGACAAACTTTTTCTTAAAATACATAAAGCACTTTAAGGAAAATACTTTCAAATTTCATTATAAAGTAAAGTAATTACATTTAAGATTTGCGTCTTTTATATTACTGATAAGTTTTAAATGTATGATTGTTGTATTTGGGAATACAAACAAGCTGTTCTTTTGTTTTATTAATTCAGCACAACATTTAGTTGAAAGTTGGATGTAAGTTGTAAATGATTTCTCTAAGTAAATTAATATAATGCATACTGCTATATCGCGTAAATCATTTATCAAAATAAAATAATACACGCGAAAACGCAGTAAAATTTTGCTTTAAGTAGAATGGCATCAATACTGGATCTGCGTTTGCAATTATCAAAATTGTTCATAAAAATTAAATGTTAAAGAGAATATTAAATGATTTCTTATTTTACATATTTTATTTCATAAAATTTCTTGCATAAGTATTCCTACCGACATCATGCATACACATGATACATAGATTTATTATTTTATAATAAAAATTATACATTTCTTTAAACACTTTTTATTACAAAATAAACTGTGTTTTGTTTTATTTTTTATGAGAAAAAATAAGATTAATTTTGCAAACTTTCCTGATGATCGCATTTTGTAACAGAGTATATTGTTTTTATCCTAAATATAAGGCTGTTTAGTTAACACCTAAACCAATAGCTTAATGTAAAATTCGTGAAAAGTTTACCTAAAATAATGAGAAATTCGTGAGAGAAAGTAGCTGAAAGGAATCCATGAGGAATTTGAAAATTTAACGTATAAAAATTTCTTTATGTGTGTGGTTTTATTTATCGATTTTTTACTTTATATTATTCAATTCCAATTTAATTTTCTGAAAATTTATATTTAAATTTATCACTATAACTATAACTATGTGCATCAGTGGTTGCTTCAGCAATTTACATCTTTCTCAAACGAGTACATGCATTACCAGTTTTATTATATTACGTGATGCAGCAGAACCACATTCAGCATACTATTATGGCTAAAATTAGATTTAAATGAAATCACATTCATTATACCTTTGAAATAAAACTGCAGACTTTGCAAAGGAAGGTCTCTAGTTTTAATATATTCACTACTAAAAATATAAATGTTACATTTTTGCTTTTTTTATATTCCTCTGTCTGGGTATATGCTTGGAAGTTTTCCAGGTTTTCTTTCTTGTTACAGGAGAATACGATTCACTATCTTTGAAAGATTTCTCTCAAAAAGCAAAACTATTCAGACAGTAAAACATTTTACGATTACTTTAATCTTTTAAACTATATAGTTGAATTTCAAAGGCTGGTTCCTTTCGCATCTGATAAATGGATTCCTAAACTAAAATTTAGTCCCCTTGTGTTCAAATTACAATTTGTTTCAAATTTAAAATATTAATTTTCAAAGCACAAACTATTGAAAATGTTTGGGCAATAGATGCACAATCATATGTAATTACTTAAGAAAACAACTTGTTCTTTGAATAGCATATTCCACCGCAGTACATAAAGTGTCTTCTCCAATTTGTCATAAGTAATGTCGATCACTCGAACTTATAAATTGACGTTGGTACGAACATTTTTCAAAAATTTCCTCTATATGTAGCAGTTAGCTTAGTTCCAAATCAGGGAACTAAGTTAACTGCTATATATAGTATCTTTTGCAAATTATCCGTTAAAGCTTCAATGCAAGTTTTCATTTATTCAAAAACGGGACAACATTATGTATTTTCTGTGACGTTTAAATAAAATTGAGCTTCATCTCTCAAGGAGAGGTTTTGCATCCATATTTCTTTTAACTTCTTTAAACTTAGAAAATTTAACGCAAGCAAGAACCTTTTAACAAATGGTAACTTTCATTAGACCTTTTATTTATCTTTTCATGCTCTTAGTTGTGCAAAATAATTTAAATGAAACTGAAGCATTACAACCACTTTGATAGTAGAGTATTAAAAAGATAAGATCAATGAGATGGAGAATTATATAATAAGTAGAGACATCAAACAAGAGACACACTACCAATACTATTCCTTAACACCTTATAGTGTTGTAACTTCAAATGAAGGATATGTGCATATGTTCGCATCGCTCCTTCTTTGGTAATGAAATAAAACAGTGTTTAACATCAGTGTTTATCCTATTTTGGGAAACTAAGTATTTTCTAATAAAACAACATTAGTACATTTTTGTCAAATATATTTCACTTTTGGAATACATCCGCACTGAGGAGTGTAAAAAAGTCGCTTTCCCTCTTCTGAATAATTCTAAAAATAAACCACGCAAGAATTTGGATACAGCATTATTTATTAATGTGCTTACAATATTATATATATATATATATATATATATATATATGTATATATATATATATATGTATATATATATATATATATATATATATGTATATATATATATATGTATATATATATATATATATATATATATATATATATATATATATATATATATATATATATATATATATATATATGTATATATATATATATATATATATATATATATATATATATATATATATATATATATATATATATATATATATATATATATATATATATAAAGTACTTTAGACTTTCATTTGAATCATTATCTTTATCTTTATGTTATAATTCAAATATATTATTGTTAATCAGCGATTACATTATTGATGTATGCCGATCCCCTGTCCAGTGATCAGAGTGCCTCACTGCGGATAGGAAGGTCCTGGGTTCGAGTCCCGGTTCGAACATGGATGTACTTTCTGTCTCTATCTATCCTGTCTTTGTCCTTTTTGTGTATGAATGAGATGTGAATGGTTACCTACCCTATAAACGGGTCCCTATTGGCATGTGTGTACTGAAGCAGTCCGACTCCAGGCCAAATATGGTTCAGTATGAAAAAGTGGAGCATCGCACCCCATATTGTCAGCCTAGCTGGCTCAAGACAAAAAGATAATAATTGATGTATAAATATTAAGACTGCGTCATATTGTACTGCATTAAGATGCATAAAATTACTTTAATAATAAATCAAAATATTAGTATATTTTGAGTTTTTATCACTAAGCTTAATCTTGTGCCACTAAGAACTCTAATAATAATTTCATTCACAGACACTTATACTTAAAGCAAGCAATAGGATTATGTAATATTATAGAGCGAATGATAAATATAATACATATTTAGAGTCACTAATATTACAATATTTTCAACTGTAATTATATTTTTTTCCTTCATATATTTATCAAATTCTTATTTTATTTTGGAGTAAACTTTTTTCATAACTTTTGGCTTATAACTATGCTCAATTAGATTTGCTTAAAACTTTTTATTTAGGAGAACATACACACACATTTTTCATCCATTTTTATTATAATTTAAATTTAATATCATATGACTTCATATTAAAAATAAATGTTAAAGTACATTAAGTTTTCAGCTACTAAAATATGATATAAATTGTATTGTTCCGTAATTAACAATAGCTTTTCATGAAATAAAATATATAGAAAGCAAAGAAGCAAAGGCAAATATTTTTATATTTATTGAAATATATTTAACTTTTAGAGTCTGTCGTTATTGTCCACGGAAATTGAAACTATCCGGGATATTGTTTAATAAATATGACAATGGAGGATGAAGAAATCATAGCATGCACAAACACAGCAGCGTACACATACACACACGTATGTATCTACGTATATTTATCCACATACACACAAATATCCGTCCTGTGTACAATTCCAATATGCGCATTATTACTGCTCTTAAATTTGTGTTATAAAAATAGTTTATAAAAATAAGAACATCGGCAAATTCATCCAATTAAAAGAAAAATCAAAATATCACAGAAAAAAATAAAGGAACACAGACAAAATAAAAAAAATTATATAATTTTATGTGTGGCACTACTTCTGGTATATTTTTTAAAATCTTAATAATAATGTTTTAAACTAATAACTAAAAAAAAAATTCCTCAATACAATCCTCAAAGAAATTTTAATTTAACATTTCAAATTTAATATTAAATTAACAACTATCAAAATTTATAAATACGAAAAGAACGTTGTAATGGGTATTGTCCTTATAAATTTTTATAAAGGAGTATAAAAATATAAGTGTGGATATAATTTGCACATTTTCAGCTGTTAGTTTGCTATTCTAAAGAACGTAAAGAAAACGTAATCAGACAGTGCTATGAAGATCAAACGTGATTTAACTGAACAATCAAAATAAGTTCTCATTCTTTAAACTGTTTTTCAGTACGATACTGGAGTTGTTATTAGAATTGAATTAAATTATATTCTTTGCTACTCAACAAATTGAAGAATTGGTTCTAAAACTCAAACTTATATATTTGCACTAAGCTTTTTGACAAATTAATTACTCTTTTGTTTCAAAGGAAATGTATAATTTGATACTGCAAAGTGTGCAAAGTGTAGCAACTGCAAAGTGTGCAAAGTGTAGCAACTGCAAAGTGTGCAAAGTGTAGCAACTGCAAAGTGTGCAAAGTGTAGCAACTGCAAAGTGTGCAAAGTGTGCAAAGTGTAGCAACTGCAAAGTGTGCAAAGTGTAGCAACTGCAAAGTGTAGCAACTGCAAAGTGTGCAAATGTAGCAACTGAGATTTTTTTCCCTAGTATTTATCTTGTTTCGCCTTTCAAAAAACATTTTTAGTCGGTAATGGGCTCTATTCACTTTTAGCTTGGAAAAAAGCTATAAAAAATTTCAAAATCACACAATAATCGTGTTCAAGCAGAAAACGCACACACAATAACTATCTCCTAATACCAAGTTGCTACGACTGACCCCAAAATCACTCAATCCCAAGAAAAGGGTTCTGTCATAAATCTCAACTGAAGATCCGCCATGTTCACTAAAAGCGGCAGGGACACGTTAAACAAGTCGTGATCGCAATGTCTTCCAAGTGAAATAATACTTCTTGAGCAAGCAGATTAAGTAGTTGGAGGATCCTCTGCTTCTTAACCCCTTGACTGACGAATTAAATGGAATTTGATGCGACAAAAAAAAACTATTTAATTTCGCTTAATTGAACTACACCATCAATTTACACCATCATCCCCACTTTCATATAATGCATCCGGCTTATACATGTTACGGGGATTATTTATAATCTTTACTAAACTCAAATATTGGCTAGTATAACATTCACCGTGCGAGACTTCTGCTAAACTGAACTCTTACTTTCAGTGTGCTTTTTTAAATGAGAATCGTCGAACGAGTGAAGCAACTATGTAATCTAATTGTAACTTGCACGGCGTCCGCCGAAAGAAGCGCTTGACGAGTCTGACTCGTCAAAGTCTGTGATGGCCCAGGAAATCAATGACGAGTCAGACTCGTCAAAGTCAGTCAAGGGGTTAATTAAGAAGTCTCACAACCCGACAATTCCTATTTAACTGATAGAACCAAACTCAGTACTCGGTACAGGGAAGTATACTTATGTGTTCTCATTCCTATCATTAGTCATAGAGAATCTGTACCATGAATCACTTGAGACCACTTAGAAAGTATCTTATTAATCAAGGATTATTGAAAGGAATTTTGTAAGAAGACTTTTTATAGATAATGAGTAATATTTTACTTATTGAAAAGGATGAAATTCGGAAAACTACCAATTCCCGGAAGACTGCATACTAAAGCAGAAATGCAACATCTATGTCTTTCTGTTCAATAACGTCTCAGATCTAACCAGAAACCTTCAATTTTAAAGAGTACATCCCTACCTTCAAAATATGGAACACTTGTTTAGACCAAAGCTTATTTCAGATTATAATGCGGAAACATGAAAACATGATTCGATAACTGACTCAATCGACATGGATATGGTAATTTTTCAACAAGTCGAAATAATCGTTTGGAATGCCTATCGAGTACTTCTGTTTCCATTTTCTGCTGCTGCTTCCAATTAAATTTTTATTACATAATCATCTTACATTTATAAATAAAAAAAAATCTCAACTAACTTCTAACAAACCATTTATGACTTAAAATTTAAAAAAAAAAAAAAAAATCATGTCATGCTTATATTTTTTCCTGAGTTGTGGTGATGGTGTATTAAAATTAGATATGTGTTAATAATTATAAATGCTAATGTACATTACTTGTTCAAGAAAACAAGATAAAAATTATTCATTTTTAAGAATTATAAAATGCTCTTAAATTCTAAGATAATATTATGCATATATCTGTCCAATATGACATTTTTAGAGCTTTTATTTGTACAAAATATGACACACAGAAATATTCATGAAATAACTTTCAAATGACGGAAATTCATTTATAACTATTATTAGTAAATCAACTATGTTAAAATAATTTTTAGCAAAAAAAGCACGTAGTTAAATGCAACAATATTCAATATCTTTGTAAATATGATGTGTCTAACACTAATAAATAATACAAGACTACTTTTATGCTCTTTAATAAATAAAAAGAATAAGCACCTTTCTCCTGCAATAAAATGAATTGTTTACTACCGGATTTAAGCACGCCGCTTATAACACGATCGATATATTTCATTTCTAGAATCTAAATAACATTACACTCTGCTTCAACTTAGCGGCAAGGTAAAGATTACAACTAATAACTTTCAAATAAATTAGAAGTTTTTGACACCTATCACGATCTTCACACTGCTGGCAAATGTATCCTTAATAAAGAAAGAGTTTCTTATTATATCTAGGTGCTCAATTTTATTTCCGGCCATAAATATTAATAACCGAACAATGAAGGTACTGAAAAGAGTAGCACAATCTTTTTTCAGCTAAATATAAATTTAACCATATTAAAAAGGAAAAAAAATGGAATTACTTTTGAAAATTATTTATCCTACCGTGGAAATTATTTAAGCGTTTATTATATACGCATTTATGTATTGATACAAACATAAAAATTCGTGAATAAATTTATGAGAAATATATATATGAAAATAAAGCAATCACTTTTATATCATTTTTTCAGATACATTACTCATAAGATCAAATTTCAATTAAAAATATTTTTCATTCGGGTGTATTCGTAATCAAATTTAAATTTGGAATATAATTTTATCAAATTTATTGCTTAGATTACTCACTTGAAACATTTATTTCATATAATTTCTGGAGATACTAAAAAAATTATTTTCTGTTGATAGAATTAGAAAAGTTAGAGCAGAGTTTTTTAATAAAACTTTTTAAATAATGCTTAAACTTTATATATATATATATGAATTTAATTTAAATTCATAACCATTTATTTACCATTACCGTCTGTGTCTATCATACCGAAAGAAATATTTGCTCAATGTTGAGAACTTTTTTCTTTTGAGAGTTGTGTTGTCGGATGATAGATAACCCACTAATTACTAATGATTATAATTGTGATACGTAAGTAACTTGTCCTTTTTAAGCCATATGTTAATCAAAAATGCTCTTTTCTAATTGACATGGTATTGCAACACCAATCATTTCACATTATAAAACATCAATAATAAACAGTGCCATCTTTTGGTAGGAAATAGAACTATAGAAACAACACCAATATTGTCACAAAAAAATTTTACTTTATTTAAATATATTCAGGGTTGTAAATCTCATATAACCATAATTAAAGAGAAAACTTATAATCATAGATAAGTGCTTATTTATTACTCTTAAAATTTCCACATTTTTATTATTAAAAATATTAATCAAAACTGTTGGTTAAGTAAGAAAGTGGGCTTCACATTCATACTATATATTTTTTTAAAAAAAAATATTAATAATATTACCTAGCACATTTCCTCCTTTTGTAATTCAATAAAAAAACAAAAACATTTTAAAAGTAAAAAAGTTAGATTATTGTACTATAATTGAATAGATTAATAAGTAAAATTAAAAATTTAAATCGAGATGAATCCCATGCATTCTAATAAAAATCTTGGGAGGTTAATGAAATTACTCATCTTTCTCCATGTTGTTACTTTTTCAGCAATGTGCAATTCAATCTCAGAAAGATATCGTTAACCCACTTTAAGCTTCCAGCAATTGAGGTCGCTGAAGCCATGAACTTGATCGAGAAATAAAGTGTTGAGAATGACGACTGAATGACCACTGCGGCTCGGACAGTTCAGGGCAGCTCCAATCACGAAGAGGTTATCCATTAAAGTGGATCAGCCCTCAAACTAATAATTGGTAAGTCTACATGCGGAAGTCTGGCGATCTTTCAGACTCCCACAACTAGCACTTTATTTTAACCGACAGGATCACTTTTTCACGACTGAAACGAATTTTTCTCCCTTACATATTCAATTATTGTAATTAGCAGTCACTTGAAATGCAATGCATCATGCGGCGGCAGTTTCTAATTTTTCACGTTTTACCTTCGGGAATAGCAGCGTTATACGACAGGAATGCCACGTCATGGGCTATAATCATCGGATCTTACAGTTTTATGAGCTATTTTAGGGTACAAACTTTCGTTTGTGATCGCACATACATGCCCATAACTTGTTTTAAGTGTAAATTAGAAAAGGGTTATTTAACTTTTTAATTAATTTAAACTGATATCATTATGCTATTGCACAGTTTCGCAAAGTATGGGGCAACATCTGTTAATGGCTGAATTATTTTTGCTACCTCGTTAGAAGCTACCTGGTTAGATCATGAAAGTTTATTCAAATGCCGAGGTATCATCATGAAGAAGAAATTGTTTACTTGAGAGAGAGAGAGAGGAGTGATCCCACTCAAATATAAAATCATTTGTTTTTGTTTTTATTTATGATCACTCTTAAATTTAAATTTCTTTTATTCATTTATGTTCATACTGTTATGTATTTGTGTTTGAGTTTAATTTAATCTTTTTTTTATCCTTTACCTGTGTTTTTTTATATTGTTGACTTTTAACAAAAATATAAATCAAAGGACTGTTAGGTAATTTATTAATTTTTAATGGAAGAATCCCTCATTAAAAATGAATTGATTCCAGTACTGTGGAATTACGGAAGGTGGGTGTTCCGTTTCTGATTTCTGTAGACACATTTATTCGTGTAAGTGCTCGAGAGATTTCTGATTTTCTCCCTTGCGTAAACATGGCCCACAATCTATGAAAAGTTATTTCTAATTACAAAATGAGCAAAATGTTAAAAACTCACTTTCTGTCATTTCACCAGGAAGAGATATACATGCCACACCTAACCCCAATTTAAAGAAATCAAGATTGTTTTCATTTCCTCAGGGATAAGTCTAGCAATCCTCAACACAGTTTTTTTCATTGTATAAAAATATACTAAATTAAAATATTTTGCTATGTAAAATGTGTCAATAAAGCATTATTAATAATGTTAAAAAAATTAGGTAGCAAACAAATGGGATAAAAACTATTACATAACAATAAACTATGCATGCATGGAATAAAATGTAATATAGAAAAAAATGCGAAAGTTGTTTTATAAGAACATTAATTCTTTGGATAAAAACATTGATAAGAACATTGATCATATTAATAAAATAAATCTAAAAAAGCATGCAAATCATTTAAAATTTACAACACGCGAAAAAGATCTTATGCAAATTAATCGCATTGCAACGGGTACGCCCATCACCAGTAACTACAATGCCACCTGCAAGAGCTGTAAAAACAAAGAAGAAACAGTGATTGCTAATTTGAAGTATGGCAATTGTTTTTCCGTAAATTATTTTATTTTTTTGTTAGAACAGTTTAACTGAACATATCAAACGTCTTTCGAGCAAGTTTCTGAGCTCGACAGAGGATGAACAGTAGCCTATAAGGATTGCTGCATACACTCAAGAAAAATCACTGACTGATCATTTTGGATGGAACAAGCAATGACGATCCGGACCTGTAATCGCTGGAAGTAGAAGGGAACAGCAAACGACGGAACTCACTTAACTCGTTGTTTTATTTCACGCGATGATAAGCATATTCTGCGTATGGTAGTAGAGGTTCGCTCATTCATATTTCGCCTCATAAGAAAAAAAACTTCAGTCTCTTTCTCAGTATTCGATGCTTCTTCTCTGCGATCTTCTCTTCCATGTTCTTATCATTCAGTGTTATCTGCAACTAAGTGAAATTCCGAAAAAATCCATTGCTTCATTTATCCTTGCCTCAAAACCACAGGTGCATAACAAGAGTGCGATGAAGATGAACGTGGACAACGGAATAAAACGACGTTGTCTTTTTAGACTTAAACCCGCTGCAGCATCACCATGATGTTCAGATTCGAGTCTGGAGACATCGAGATAGCTGAATTGTTTTGCTATCCATAGCCACACTGATCCTGAACATAGCAGATTTGATTGCACTCTCTCCTCCTTCTCTACGCATTCCTGCTATGCTAAAAAGCTACCTCTAAAATGTTTCAATTCGAGGTCCATCCATACCTTCAACATTTGCCATCATCTCTGTTCCAACAGGATACTACACGATTAACATAACACGCTTTGTTCAAGGATTCATCTTTACCCATCAAACCCGAATTGATTCCTTAGCCTGCATTTTTTCGAATCGAATATATATATATATATATATATATATATATATATATAATGTATTTATATATATATATATTTATTTATATATATAAAAATTTATTTATTTATATATATATATATATATATATATATATATATATATATATATATATATATATATATATATATATATATATATATATATATGACCCATACTTGCTTAAAAACTAACCCAGGATAATGCATCTCCTTTTGCCATATCAAACCAACTTTATATTATCTGAAATCCGCATGGACTACTGTATCTCAGCGATACACCCAAATCCTCTTTAGTTCTTTACTGAAAACTCTTATACCTATTATAGCCAACAATTTATTTGTCTATAATAGGTGCATTTACAGCTGATTTTACTCACATCTTCGGATTAACTATTGATACATCATCCACATTTCACAAGATACAGAATTTTCAGTCATTTGATTTTTGTATTACTTGTTATCTACCGAATAAACTTTGTTGTGAAATATTTTATCTTTCTTATTGTTGCATTATGGGTAGCCACATATTAAAAAACGCTTCACTGCGTGTGCATGTCTCTGCGTCCACACATGTATATTCATTACTTAGATAAATAACAATTTATTCTATTGTGCCTTAAACAGGGCTAATATATTTTGGTTTAAAAAAAAACATACTGGCTTCTCTCTAAAGTATACTGATCTCGTTTTATTCGTGTCCTCCGCATGATGCATTTTATGAGTCTAACATAAAATGCGATGAATCTGTAATATAAAGTGAGATGCATGTATGTTGAAAGAAATCGTCAATAGCTACGGCTTGAGATAAGACCAAATGTTTCAGTACCTCGTCCATATACATAAGACAATCAAATTGACTTTCTTAATATTCAATTCTATATGTCACCAAGGATGATTCTATCCATTTAAAAGGCATTTTTAGTGATGAGAGGTTATTTCTAATACTCATTTTTCACCATAGCGGTAAATGTTCGGTGTCAGTCACCAAACAGAATTGCAATACATAAATAAGAAGCACTTGATTACAATAATAGCGATCTGTATTTTCGGAGCTTAAAGGTGTAAAAATAATATACATTATTGACCTTCATATATGTAGACATTATCTTTCATGAGGCCCAATTCAAGCTTTTGGTTTGAGATCATTCATCCTGTCGGAAAAAAATCTCAATTTGAAACTGGGAAGAATTTGGCTTATATGTCTTAAAATTGTTTCGAGAATGCATCTATTATCATTTGTAGTGGTAGTACGTATTCTGGTAATATCTAATTATCCCTGTCTCTTGGATTTCTACAGATATGAAATGAAATTTCTTTCCACTGCAGTTACATCCCACAACACTTTTTATATCTTTCTGTTTGGTTCGATTGGTTTGTCACTCTATGCTCACTTTTTTGCACATAAAAGTATTATAAATAGTTCCAGTACATTTAAATAGATTCTGAACCACTAAGGGCATGTGATACCACAGAAGTGTGAATAAAATGAACTAACTGTTGAACTGAAGATCAGTGTGCTCATGCTTCATTCACTACTTTGGTTTAAGTGTTTACTTAAATTACAATCTTCTGATTACACAGATTCCCATAAATCCCAGCAAATCACTTAAACTATTTTCAAGTAGTTTCATCTAGAAACAAAAACTGAATAATAGAATAAAAATGGAAACACTTCTAAAAAATCGTGTTATTTTAGTTATATCTTTTTTGGTATCATATATAGTGTTTTGTATTTTTGCTACGTAAAAAACAAATAAATATATGGGAAATATAATTCTTTGGAAAGATAGAAAAAAGTAGAAAATGATGCTTTATCTAATTACAATTATTGCAATTTAGTGACATGTACTTAACCTAAGTTCACACTCGACAACGCAAACGGGTTATTCCTGTGTTTCAAACATCCTTAATTAGATTTAGATTAAGAAAGCATGCTCAGATCTTTAGGTAGAGGTAAAAGTCATGTTAATTTGATATTAGTTATCATTGCATGATTTTGCTAAAATCATGTGCTCCCTCATTTTAACCAGTGTAAGTATATATTAATTATATACATCTTATATAGTGTTTCATAGCATTGCTTTTCAAAAATAAAACTTCAATAATAAAAACAGTAACTGCGAATATGAATTTAATTTTATGAAAACTTAGCATTATTTTTGTATATGGAGAAACAATTAATTAAATTTAGATGCATACCGATAAATATATATCAATTCATTTATCTTTATCTTTTGGTAAAACATTAAATTAAATAATCATAGTTTAAAAAAAAATCTGAATTTGATTAGCAGTAATACGACCATATCATAAATAATGAGAAACATTGGTTTCTAATGTAGTTTTAGAAAATAGAATATTCTCTTTGGAATATTTTTAGTTAAAAATATCGAGTATGATTAAAAACATTTAATTAGGGATTTCAGTAACTATTCAAAGAGATAATATTTAATATCTTTATGAAGTTAAATATTCCTATAATAAACGTAGTTCAAAACAATTATATAAATAATTACTGTGTATATAAGAGTTTCTTTTAAAATATATTTATAGCATTAGAGGCCTCATATAATTAATTTCTATGTGCTTTTTTCAAGGATTGTGAATCTGTTTAAAGCATCTTTTTTTTATTTTAAGCAATTTATAAATACATGCACATAAATAACATTAATCAAAAATTGAATACCTTCCTCACTATAACATATGAATAAACAACCGCAACTTTAAGTAGATAATAATATATTTTAAATTTATTTCCACTATTCTTTATTTATTATATAAAAAAGTTATAGCCATTCTTTCTTATAAAATAAACATTTTAAATTGACAACTCTATTTAGAGGCGAATCAAGGCATGTTACATTAAAACCTATTATTATATTGCATTTTCATGTGAAGTAACATTTTAACTCCTTCACGAAATTTCTGTAGTTTATTAGAATAATTGACATGGAGTCATAGTCCCACGAACGCGGAAGGGATCTAGTATCAAGGAACACGTCATCAATCATCAGGAAAGTAACCTGGTGCATGCTTTTACTTTTATGAGGTGTGACAATATAATAAGCATAATAATACAGTTACACCTACGATATAAAAAAAATATTTCGATATTACAAGGCATGCAACTCCTTTACACCAAAACATTTTTCCTTAAATGTTGCTCAGATGTAACCCATGATTATAAAATAATCAATAATTTTTGGTGTATTTATAAGTAAGCGATCCAAAAAAAATTATTTTACAAAGAACACATGATGTTCCCATTTGCCTATCGCCGCCTCCTTATTAAGTAACGCTTGTTATAATTTTATTAAAAAAAATTTAATTTCTAAATAAATATAAATAAATTTAACTATAATAATAATAAATAAATTTGTATAAAATCTAACTTAGACAAGAGTAGTTATAAAATTGTATATTAAAAAGTATGTTTGAGGAATACTTATACTTGTATACAATATAGTATGCGCAATGCTTGCTCACTGTGGACAACCTGTGAAAATTCAATTCAGTTATGCTAATAGTATGAACTGTATGAATGAAACCTTATACTCTCCCCTACATACAATATTAAAAAAAATCACAGTATTCAGAAATATGATATTTTATAAAAATTGTATTTTCTGTAGAAGAATTATAAACTATAATTTTAAAGAGAGAGAGTCCACTATTATTCCATAATCTAAAAACTCTTTGCAGAAACTGTAGCTCTTTTTTGTAATGCGCGTTTTGAGCATTTTCTTGTTAAATTATTATTTTAACTAATCTTATTATTTAACACATGCATTTGCTGTTACAATGATTGCATAAATATTATTTTTTATATTAGCATCTGTTTTGAATTTAACAATAATATTAATCTTACATAATTTCATTCACATTATTACTATAGATAATAAAGATAATAATAAAATAAAATTAATAATAAAACAAAAAGGTAATAATAATAAGATAATAAAATATTATAAAAAAGAAATATTATAAAATAAAATATTAAAGAAAAAAACTACAAATTAATTCACAAAATTGAAATTTGAATGCAAATTAAAGACTGGGAAAATAGTAGGATTTTCTTTTATAGAATTCTAACCATTTTGTATTGATAATCAATTTACTTAATTTAAGCTGTCATAGATATGTATTGTTTTATTATTAATTGCTAAGAAATCTTTAGAAAATTAAAACTTGATATAAATACTTATTGAATCTCCTTACTTAACACCCTCAACTAATTTTAAATTTAAAAGAAATCGAAAAGTCTATCGATATATTTAGAACATTAAGGACAGAGGGGGACAAAACTTAATTTAATAAATATGAAGAATGAAATCTAATCATGAATTGCATTTTGTTGAATAATAGTTTCAAGACAAAGTGAGGATAATGAACACCAGATGGTGAGTTTAAAATACGGATACATAAAAATGAATTTTAAAATAAAAAATATACATTTGTTTTGTGTGTAGTAAAATCCTTACCTAAATTCGTTTCTTTGTTTTTCTATGTCACATATTTTACACATGCGAGCTAATTCGATTTCATTTAATGTAGATTTCAAATATCACTCCTGAGAATCGAACCCATGAATTACCAAAATCAAAACTAGAGTGAAAATTATTCATTTCCAATTCAGAAAATATTAATTTAATTGAGTATTACATGTCTTTTTATTTTATGTGAAATTAAATTAATTAAACAAATCGCTTTTTTACTGTATGTTTCTTGAGAACAGTGTAATTTCAACATATATTATAATAAATGCTTGTTTTCAAAAACTATTAGAAAATCAATTCAATAAAAGAAATAATCAAGTATAATCTGACATATTACTTATTTGTGAATATATATATTCAAACTACAATACCAATAATTTGAAGAAGAAGAGTTATTTGTGCATGTTAAGTTTTCAAGCAGGTGTATTACATTCATGTGGAATATACACAATAATAGAAATACGTGTCATTTTATTTTTGCAAATCTTTATTTTATTTTGTTAAAACTTACACAGTGTGTGATCTGCTAACGAACATAATCTGTTGCAAGACTCTGTTCGCTATCCAAATTAATCATTAATGGATCATTGATTCATAACAGATTTTTTGGGAGAAAAATCGATTCATTCGTTCACCCAAAAAATTAAATTAAAAAAGGATGTATAATTTCTGAGTAAGTTCATTAAGAATAATTTATATTTATTGTCTTCTATGTTAAAATCCTTTCTTTTCAATTTTTGTGTTCATAGGGATTTAAAGAACATGCTCAATGTCGATTGCTTTTCTCTCTTTTTCAGGATTTTCCAGAAGTAATTGAAAGCATTGTAGTTTTTAATATCCACAACCTTATCGATATAAGATTGCTTTGGGTGCCATTCTAAGACCATTGCTCAAACATCCTCTCTAAATAAAACTACAAATCGCTCTAAATGAAAATCAGTTTCAGTTATAAATAAAATGAAAATCGAAACTAATGGTCTTTTTATTCGTTATCCGAATGTATGTTAATCGCGTCCGAACACAGAAAGTGTTCGATATCCGATCACCTACTGTAAAATATTTAAAAAAGGAATGCAACAAAATAGAGTTCATAATAAAAACCATATACATTTTAAAACACTAAATTTATTTTCAAAAATTTAAGAAAACTTTTTGTGTAACCATAAAAATTGTAAAATAACTGTCAAATAATAAGTTCAAATCTATATACTTTTAAAATATCGATAAAAAAAAAGACTCACATTTGAAAACTGTTTTAAAATTACAAATGAGAAGTGCTTTAATATTGAAAATTAAATTATAAACGGTCATAACTAACAGATTTCGATTATTTTGCTACCAAAATGACATATCATTTACTTAATCTATTAATATTTTATCTAATACATAATTTTTCATATAATAAAAATCTCTATGATACTAGAAGCAACCTTAAAAATTTAATGAGCTAAAAAAAATATCCAGATCTTTCAGATAATTCAACACAGTGATATAATATGATCAAAGATAAAAGTTTCAATATCTTATTGAGTCTATACATATCTTTAACAATTTTTGAAATATTCTCATGAACTTGTTGTAGACACTATACGCATATAAACATTATTCGCATGTGTCTTAAAATATCTCAGACAGAGCGGAAATACTCAGGTTTTGAGCAAAAATAAAATTTATACAAATTCTACATTAAAAATGGCATTTGTAATGATTTGGCGACCTATTGACAAAATTCTTGGCTGCTTGGAGAGAGATAGATACTTTTGGAAAAATCCATCACCGAAGCTCTAGGACCAATATTAAACTGGATAGAATAGAATCTACCAGAAACTTGGCGAAACTTTTTAGATTTACAAGCTATGTCATTTTTAAATACCGCCGTCCATTACAGAATAATCAGTGAAGACGATCAATCTTGAATGCTAGTCTAGTGCATTCAGGCTGTTTTCTGGCTGAAGGTATTAGATACTTCTGTGAACTATTAGAGACTTCTGTGTCTGAGGTATTAGAGACTTCAGGAATCTATTTCCAGATGTATTTGCGGAATTGGAACTATGTAATTGTGATTTCTACAACTGGAATTTCTTGTATCTTATTGAATTCGCTTCGAATAAAAGTCTTGTGATTTTTAAGAAATTGTTTTAACGACTCTCAACCAACAGGAACTCCGAAGCAAGTAACAATACGAATTCGTGTTTGGAAGAACAAATTAGCAAATCAAATAAGAAATTGATTAAGCATGGTATAAATAAATCATAGATCACGCATATGAATAAATCGGGTTATATATATATTTATATGCTTTATTTTTAGATTCGCTATAACTGAATCTCACAATAGCTTCGTGGTAGGACTACTATCTTTGTAATGAAAGAGAGAGGGGGAGAGAGGGATCTCAGGTTTTATTTACCATAATTGACCAGCGTGTCGTGAAAGATATTGCTTAGTATGTACATAGGATTATCAATCATACATCACTAATGTACAAGTTGAAGGGGAACTTCAACTTGTCAGTAAAGAAACTTTTCGTAGCGATTACATACTCTATGATTCGACAATATCTTGAAGATTAAAAATAAAACGCACTGTGAGTTTGGTAACCAACTGTGCCGTAACGATTACTTGCATAATATCACATAACAAGAACCTAACATCACAATAACAGAAATGAAAAATAAAGTCTTGAATAACATGCAGCACAAAAATTGTGAAATAGTTAAATATCTAAATTGAGGCTATTCAATTAATTATTGTGGAATGAAACACCGATGTTGGATCTCTGATTTTTAAATGAACGTTTATCGGAGTGAATCCTTTGGAATTTTTGGATTTTTCTCTTTTACGATACATGAACAGGATTCATAATCTATTAAGAATGAATATGCAGAAAATATTAAATAACCTTGCAACAGTTTCCAGCTGTTAAGGTATACATTCGTAAATCAAACACATTCCATATCCACCTGGTTTTGTTAGTATACGTAATTTTCGGAAGTTAACCATTTGAAAGGGTTAAAGTTTCATAATTTCCTGTTTTAGCATCATATAAATAAAAAAAATCTTAACTCCAAAGATTGTATTCAAGTCCTTCAGTGCATGGCTTTTAGGAGAACGATTCATAAAATCGTGTTCATGTCCTACAAGAAAAGAACCTGGAAAATTTCCAACAACTCAAACTGACCGACATACTTGCAGGAAGACGAAATGCAACAGTAGATGGAATCGAACATAGAATATCCACTCCGAAGAATACAATCCTACTACATATATTCTATTAGTACTAGAAATGGCAATCTTCTGGATTAATAATATATAATTGCCTACCTGTGACGCTGTGTCGTCAATGATTCCTTTACATCCCACCAAAAACCAATGATTTATTCTAAAAACATTTCATTATTCTAAAAACGATATTTTGATAAAATTGGAGTAATATGGACCAAAAAAATTTAAACAACTGATAAATTTAAATCCACATTAACAATTCTTAAAATTTCATATAACATTCAAATATTTATATTCTAATTCTGTGTAATGTATTTTAATTCATATTACAACAATACTTACTTTATTTACCATTTTGAAAATTTATTTTTTACATATATACACTCATGTCCATAAATTAAGGATAATTCAGAATCACACAGAAGTTGAACTTTAAAATGAAAATTTCACATGTAGAATTATCGCACATATCTTGAAGAGTAATATACAAATTACAAAAAACCAACGGATGGTGGCAATAGTACGTCACAATGATTAGAGTGTAAGAGATCGGTATATAAGGAATAGTCGCAAAGAAATAAAATTGTTCACAAGCGCATTAAACGTCTTTGAGTGCAATAACCGCATAGTTATGGCATAAACGAAGCATTCTGGTGATGTTTTACGTGGCAAAAATGTTTTATCGGCCGTCAAGAATGTGGACGTACCCAGCTGGAAGTATCCGAGGAACCTAAAATCGCCCACTGTAGTCTCCAGACTTTGGTAACGGTTCCAAAATGATGGTAATCTGAGTAGACATTACAGAACAGGTCGCCCCCGAGTTATAACGCCGAATAAGGACCGGTATTTGGCAGTTACTTTCAAAAGAAACAGACGGAGCACATCATCAGACTTGTCTCGTCACCTCTCTTCAGCTACCAGTACGACAGTTTCAAAGCAGATCGTGTACAAATGCTTAGGGCACATTGGTCTATATGCTAGTAAGCCTGTCAGATGTGTTCCACTTACCGCAACTCACTGTTGTCTACGGGTATCCTGGAGTAGAGAGCATGCATTGTGGGCACCACAACAGTGGTCTTGTATGATGACTTCTGACGAGTCCTGGCTTAGCTTTCATTCTGAGTTTCACCGGACTTTCATATGAAGAGGGCCAGGTACCTGTTACCACCAAGAGAACACCATTAAGCGAATCATTTCAGTGGCGCAGGATTGTTCATTTGGGAAAGAATTATTCTGGGTTCCGGAACTATCCTGCATGTTCAGAATTTAACCATGACAGGCCACATCTAACGAGATGTCATTCTGGAACATTATGCACGTTTGTTTCAGGGCGCCAAAGGTGCAGAATTTCTATCTAAGGATGACAACATCCGTTCTCACCGTGCAATTATTGTAGACGAATGCCTTCAATCGGAGGATATCACCCGTATGAACTGGCCAGCATACTTACCGGACTTTTAATCCATATTATAAAAATGTTTTGAGTTTAATGGCCGAAAAATCCAATAGAGCATGTGTAAGAAATGCTTGGCGGAAAAATTGCAGCCTGTCAACCACCACCTACATATCTTTTAGAACTTTGGAGATCATTGCTTGATGAGTGGCGTAATATTCCCGAAGAGCGGATCGATAATTTGATATTCAGCATACGTAGGCATTGTACGACCTGTACGTCATCGTTTGGGGGGGCATACATTGTATTAACCATCATACCAACCATGTGATATTGGTTTCTATAAATAGGTTCTTTTTTGAAATTTGCTCCAGGGAGTAAAAATCGCAGTTTTTATTAATGATGTCAAATATATAGCCTTTTTTTTTTGCTCTTTACATTTTGTTTAACAAATCGACTTTACAAATAAGTCACATTTGTTTTGCTTCTGTCTCTTACTTTGCTTGAACTTGCGTTATGCTTAGATTATGGACACGAGTTTACATTGCATTTAATCCATATTATAAAAATGTTTTGAGTTTAATGGCCGAAAAATACAAATAATTTTTGAAATCTTTACATGTATGTAGAAGAAAAGTTCTCTAATAAATTTAATAAAATGAAAAATATAAAAAAATAAAATATAACTATTCATCTTACTCAAAAATTTTGTAGAGCATATTTTTCATTAAGAAGCACATAAAACTAAACACATACAAAGAAAAAAAAATGAAATGTCACCAGTTTTTTTTTCTTAAGTA
Organism: Latrodectus elegans; assembly: GCA_030067965.1. NCBI lineage: Eukaryota > Metazoa > Arthropoda > Arachnida > Araneae > Theridiidae > Latrodectus > Latrodectus elegans. The sequence continues at coordinate 105,322,612 of CM057814.1, read as the reverse complement.
AAAAAATCAACTAGCAGTAAACATTTTGAAAATCTTTTAATATTCATGGAATGAAAATTCAGGAAATATTTTGTACCTAAAATTTTGTGTAAATACAAAATGTTTGCTTACATGCATTTTGGGGAAAATCCATTTAATTTCTTTGTAGGTAGAAATATTTAATTCGATCTCAAAATGCAAACTTTTTTTATACCAAACTAACTTTACATAATTTACAATTTTAAAGCATATTTAAAAATTCTGTATTTCAATAATTAGTTTTCTTTGGTGAACAGGCATTCTCTAAAATAAATAGAAATAATGTTAGAACCTTTATTGATTAGAAGATATTGCTTTACACAGTAATTATAATTGTTATCCCACACTTTTCATATTTCAAAAATCTCTAATTCTTCGAGTTATTATGTACGAAATTGTACTAATCAAAAATTAAAATTTACCAAAATTAAAAAGTAATTGGTAATTATTTCTTGATATATGATTCATTAATAGTACAACATTTAACATAAAATTAAAATCATTTTTATTCCATTTAAAAGGCTAATAAATGGAGTGTGTGTATTTAAGATTTTCTAACTATATTTAACTGCTATTTATTTGCCTACAAAACATTTTTCTTAATTACAAAAGCGTTATTTTTATGACAAGGACTTTGTGCGCAAAAAGCCTCGCTTGTATGTAAAGATGTTCCACTTTAATGGAAAAGGTGCGAATAGTGAATAAAAAACAAACAAATTTATCTCATCAAAAATCATCTAATTTTAAATAGCACTTTATTTGTGTAATTTCCTTTAAAAAAAATTGTCATCCAAAAGATAGTTCTGAAATCTGTATAAAGATAGTTTCCACATTTTAAATATAGCTTTCTAAATCTGCATAAAAAAAGTCTTGTTTGTTTTATGTCTTGAAGTATAGTAATTTAATTCTAAGATTTCGTTCATAATATATATTTTTAAAGCTTATCAGTTTTTTTAACTTCTAAATTCTTATCAAAATAATTTCTCGCATCATGTTCTTAAACGTTCTACAGAATAAATTCCCATTAGTTATTAAAAATTAAACGAAATATTTAAAACAAAAAATGAAGAAGTGTATTTCATATTAAACCTGTCGTGGCTTTAACTTACGTAGAACCATGCTCTTAAATTTAAAGTGTCTAAATTCAATGCTGAACAGTGAGAGAAATATTGTGTTTTTATTTTCTCCAGGTACATTTGTTTTATTGTTTACTTAGAAGTTAATTAAATTTACTACAAACGATTGATGAATGCACATCTCATTATTAAAGAGGATTTCTCCAGAAAGACAATAAATAGTACTATGAGGAAAAAATGAAACATAGCAATAGAACTATGTTTAGCAGTTAGCCTATCCAACAAACACAAATTTGGATAGTTATTATATTCTTATATTGCCATTCTGAATATGAAGTCATTCTAAGTTGTTTGGTGCCAGTAAATATGTTTAGAATGTATTTATTTCAGTTGGAATGAATTTGAAATAAAAAATTTATATTGAGACATTGAATGTTATGTCGTTGCTATTATATGACATTTGAATTCAACTTTACACTAAATGTAGCTAATACTTTCTCTGCATAAATTTATACATATTGAATATTAATTTATCTATTATCATAGCTAAGTTCCATATAACTTTATTTTAGCTCAATAACTTCCATATAGCATTACTCGAATATGTATGAAAATGTAAATGTTTAGTTTTCAATACTGAAATCATTTGTAAATGTCATTCATTTCATGAAACATTATATATATATACATACATACATACATACATATATATATATATATATATATATATATATATATATATATATATATATATATATATATATGATGTACATTATTCTGTACTTCGAGCTGTTACCATCGTTATATGGTAAAAGAATAATGGCGCAGAAATGAATATAAAGCTTAAAGTAGGGTATGGAACAAAAAATGCTTTATTTGACATATTGTGGCGTTACGCATGATTGCCTGAAGAAGCGTAAGTACAACTGGAAGATGTTCCCTAGTATGGGATATGCCCTCCCCTTACTGTAATTGTTGCTTGGCATCCATGCTAAGCACCAGATTATCCAGGAGTTCTTGAGGTAAACGTTTCCATTCCTCCTTTAACGCTTCTTTCAGCTGATGGGTGTTACCAGGAGGATACTGTCGTGTCGCAAGACGTCTCCTTAATGCATCCCACACATACTCTGTGGGATTTAGATCTGGAGAGTAAGCTGGACAGTCCATTCGTGTGAAATCTGTACTTTCCAGTAGCTCTTGAACATTAGCAGTACGGTGTGGATGGGCATTGTCATCCATAAATATGAAGTCTGGTCCAATAGCCCCTCGGAACAGACGCACATGGGGTAGGATTACCCCATTGCAGTAGCAGTCTCCAGTTACAGAACCTCGATCGGAGATCTGGAGCTCAGTCCGCCCGTTCAACATAATGCCACCCCAGACGAGAACTCCAGGACCACCGTAACGATCTCTTTCCGCGATGTTATTAGGATGAAATCGAGCTCCAACCTCTCTCCAGATCAACTGACGTCGAGAATCGCTTGTAGCACTAAAACGACTCTCATCTGTGAAGAGGAAGCGACTCCATTGATGAGGTGTCCAGGTTTCGTGTTCTCTGCACCACTTTAAACGGTGCCGCCGATGGCAAAATTTTAAAGGTATGCAGCTTTCAGGACGTCTAGTAAATAAGCCACCTTTGTGGAGGCGTCTGGACACTGTAAATCTTGATACTTGTCGTCCTATGGCTGTGCACAGTTGCTGAGATATAACGCTCGCTGACTGAAAACGGTTTCTTTTCGTCTGAGTACAATGTAACGGTCATATTTTGGTGTTGTTTTCATTGGACGGCCACCACCAACCTTCCGAACAGCTGTACCAGTAGTTTTAAAGGCATTCCAAGCACGAGAAACAACACTTTTGTTGACCCCGAACTCTTCGGCAACACTGGTCACACTGTGCCCCTCCTCAAGCTTCCCTATCATTCTTCCTCGAGTAAAGTCGTCTAAATGATTTCTTGAAGACATGTTCCACAAAACAAATCACTTGCACTTGCAGCGAATGTCTGTAACTACGGTGCTCTTCATCCTTTTATCACAGTTTTGACCTGCGTGCGCCGACCCACAAGGTTTACGAACACTTACATCACCTATGACGTTTTATTTCGAAAATTTGCATGCAAATAATCTTTCTATTGAATTACGTGCATATTATACTGCAATTTCATGGCTATCTTATACTTTGTTTGGGAGCTGTGGCCGAAAAACCACTTGTTGCTTAAGTTTTGCACACCAGTGTATATATATATATAAGTTCTACCAGTGAAATCCTTATGAACTTTATTGATTTTGGATGACAATGAATGCAACATGTATAAACAGCTATTTGTATTCCATTTTCTTAGCGTTTTTTTCTTTATCAACATGAAGTATTTCGTTGACTATTAGAATGAGAGAAATATGTTTCTTCTCATATGTCAAAAATAAAAAAATATTACCTTCGAACTACAATCAAATTATAACGCAATTACTACACATCAGCTACAAGATTTATCTATCCTAAGTCCAAATAAATATACCTATCTGACAGAGTACACCACATGGTTTCTATTGACAATACTGTATCTATAATCATCTCTCTATTCACGAACTGAGCTATAAAACGTCTTGAATTCTTACATACCTAACCTCTTTCTTAAGTTTATGACCAATATTCACAAAGCAAGCGATATAAGGTTGGGGTGGGCAATGAAAAAAAAACTGTGGAAAATATAAGTAAATTTTTGAAGTGAAAGATACCGCACGCGGGCAACTTCAAAAAGGTCATCACCCCTGTCTTTAGGTGTTAGATCCTTTATGAAATGCATCCCATCCCACGCACTTGCTCGGCATGAATATTAATAACTTACCGTGCTCGGGGTGAACTTTGCTTCATTTTTGCATCACAAACGAAATCAGGCCTGATAAAAAGGTATTTTGCAATTTATAACAGCGACTGACCAACAGGAGAACTCGATAATTGACGGTAAGTATATTTGACGCTCGGAAGAGGTCAATTCATTTTTGAAAATAGTGATTATGTACTTGTTGGCACGTGGTCTAATTCTGGTGCATTTTATCCTGCTTTTTTTGTATATAATGGCTAATAGCTTTATTACTCTTTCTTGTGATTTGTTTACTAAGTAAGGGAATATTATCCCAACACGTTTAAGTGAGGAAGTTGCATACTCAACTATAAGCTCGCGTGCCCAGAAAGAATCCTGAAATTCTTTAAAATATGCATGTACCTTTATCAATAATGGATTCAGAGAATACCTCAGGAATATAATCATTAAAATTATTTATCCAAAGCCGTGATTTTGACACTTGGAGTAGTTTGACTTGACTTCAAGTGGACTCGACACTAACCAACCAATTATTTATCCAATTGCAAATAATTTTTCAAAAAAATCTTAAATATTATGCCAACATCGGAAGTGCTATAAGATTATTTATTGTATTTCGAAGGTAGCTGGAAAAATATCTATTCAACAAATGGAAAATGTGTTTTCTCTTCGATTATTTCACTTTTGCTTTACACATTCATGCAGCAAAGATGAACATAAAATTAGGAGAAAAGAAAACGAATTGTTTTGCAAAGTAGGATTATTTTTATTCTTATTTTGAGGTATACTTGTCCATAATTGGTTTTATTCATGAATGGTAATGTGCAAAATTACTTATTAAAAATACAGCCGTTTTGTCATAAACTTCTCATACATTTTAAGCTCATTTATCACATTTAATCCAGAATTGTCTATTCTATTGCATGTATTTAAGCCCTTCAAAAAACCTATAAACGTAACTATAAAATAATTTATAAGCTTTTTGTCACTATTTATCCGCATAACAGTTATTTAGGCGGCAACTTACATGTATATCTCATCGTATATGCTTTATTTCACTTAAGAAATTATGATTTATGAAAAGTTAGTCACATATATTTAATTTAAAAATATTACGCAAAATTTACACAAATGTTTCGTTAGTATAAATAATTTCTTCACTTTTTTAGTCCCATTGATTCTTTCAAGTATACTTTATTTTGCTTAGGGACAGTAATTTTATAAATGGATAAGTGTATGACTTACATTAAAATTTACCTTAATCAAATATCTCTTTTGCCTCAAAAATATCTGTTTTTTACCTTTCAGTCGCTTCCAAGCCAACCATACCTAGTTTTCATATTTAAACTGTTTTCCTATTGTGAAGAAGAAAAATAGTTTTTTAACAAATTGAAAAATGTTATCATTTAATTATCACTTCTGTGCATTTCATTTTAACTGTTCCCTATTTTCTTCATGAATTAAAATGTAAATTTATTGATTAGAATTTTATCAAGAAATCAGTCTCTGCTTAAATTATTCTATAAACTGATTGATATTTTTATTACTTTGAAAACGGATGAATTTTTTTTCAGTAATAGATTTTACTTTTTTAAGAAAATCTCTCTCAAATGATGGCAGAAAAATAAATTACCACTGAATTTTTTGTGCCATCCAACTCACAAACAATCTATATAATTAAAATTAATAACTCCTGCAGATTTGATATCAAACTAATTTAGGAAAACAATACCATTTTATTATCATGAGGATTGTAATTTTGGTATAATAGCTTGAATACTAAATACTGCTTTTTTTTCTAAAAGAGGAAAACAGTTTTTGGTTACACTCAATTCAGCCTCGCAAACAATACATCTAATTACCATTAATTACCTATGTAGATTTTACATCAAATCAGTTTAGAAAAAAATAACCATTTTGTTATCATGAGAATAGTAATTTTGGTATAATATCTTGATTATTAAATGTTGATATATTCTAAACGATGAAAATAATTTTAACATTAATTGATATAACACATTAATTGATATATTTTAATACAATTAACATTTTTTTCCTACAAATCACTTCGAATTTTCTATAAAAGAATATGTTAATATAAAGAACAATTTTGAAGGAGAATTTATGTAAAGAGAAAGACAAATTTATTTCCATATTTCGTTATTTTATTCATACAATTCTTATACATGGATATCTTAGGATCTCAGTGTTAACACAATGTCCTGCTTTAAAATTATCCAACTAAATAATGACAGTAAATAATTCCTGATGCATCTAGACATTTTATTCGAACATTTTAGAGTGATGTAAACTCCTATACTTTGCAAAACTTTCCTATTTTATGAAGGATTTTCCGAATTTATCCATAATGTGAATATTATCTTCTATAGATTTTAAAAATATTTTGATTATTTTTGAGATCTGATGAGCTTGCTAGTAAGAAATTATTACTTCAAGTTTAATTATTACCTCTAGTATATATGTTCAAAGATTAGATCCAAAGTGGAATCGTTAAGCAAAAATTATTGTTTGCTAAAGAATGCTATCGTCATTGTGTAATACGTCAGTCATGCATTTACGAGCATATTTACTTCTGTAAGGATTAATAATACTTCCCTATGGGTCTCATTTGCTATGTGTAAATTATTTCCTAGTACTGCCCCCAGACTCGGAGTTATCCACCGAGTCTGGGGGGGGGGCAGTCCCATAGAGTACTGTCATCCTAAGTGATTTTGTGATTTACACCCGAACAACGGCCCAGAGTCTATTCGGGTAAGCTAACTAGTCTATTGCGTCCTTTACGCTACTTTGCGTTCGTAAAATCACTTACGGTACTATTTTCAAACCAACCAGCACCTCCACATGGTGCCCCCTAGAAACGTCGACTTTAGTTAACGGCAAACACTGGCGGTTGGAACTTTTCTAACTTTTTTCTACCTCTATTGTTTCTTTCTTTTGACTTAGTCATGGAGAGTGAATCCTTTCACGGGGATGTCATTCCATACATGGAGAATCCATCTCCAAAAAAGAAGTCTGATGCCATGAGACTACTCGAAATTGAACGTGACCTGATTGTTACTCTGGCGAGTAGCAAAATGAGCACTGTCGTGCAGCAGAAGATGAGGGCTGGAATCAGAGAACTTCTGCAAATTGCGAAGGGGACGATCAAACAGAATGCAGAACTGGTGGGAGAGAACCGAGCGCAAGCTAACTCCGTGGCCAGACCCAGATCCTTTGCGGAAGTAGCTTCAGGCAATCCTGCAAGGCCATAGCAGCCGCAACGTAAAACACGTGAGGAGGTGAGCAGATAGAGGACCAGGAGAGAGAGATCCAGACTCAGGCAGAACAACATGATAGTAGTCTATCCAAAGGAAGAATAGAGTTCTGAGGAGACTAGCTCCATCATCCGCAAGGCCATAGATCCGACTTCGATTGGACTCAACGTGTCAAGGATGAGAGCGGTCAAGAAAGGAGGAATCTTGATTGAGACGCCATCAGCCTAAGAGCTAGACAGACTTATAGCTGAGGTCAGCAGAAATGACGCAATCAGCAGAGAGGTGACCATCCAGAAGCCGGCAGCCAGAAAGCCACGAATCATTTTCTACGACGTGGACAAAGAGGTAACCAGAGAAGACCTAGTGACCAAGCTGAAGTGCCAGAACAAACTGGACGAGGGAGCGGAGATTGAAGTCCTGTTCAGCTACAAGGGCAGATCAGGAATCAATTGGATTGTATCAGTCAACGCTACGGTCTTCAATTGTCTCAAGGAGCACAAAAAGCTCTTCATTGGTTGGACCAGTGTCCAATTCAGAGAACATCTCAAAGTGACACAATGCTTTAAGTGTCTAAAGTTCATCCACATAGCCAAAGACTGCAGAGGAGAGGAAGCTTGCAGTAAATGTGGAGATAAACACCTAAGTAAAGATTGTGAGAAACCAAACTGCTGTCTCAACTGCAGTGATCACAATAAAAGAACAAAGAAAAAGGCAAGCACCAAACATGATACACGCAGCAAGTCCTGCTTCGTGTATCAAAGAGAACTTAACAACTTTATCTCTAAAATTGATTATGGATACTAATCCCAACTTTAAACCACTAAAGTTTTCTCACATCAATTTAAGCCATTGTATAGCTGCCAATCTACTTCACTTTCAGGACTTTAACCGACTCAGCGGCTCAGAAAATTTCAAGAATCTGCGAAAAATGTTTCCTCTTTAAAACCAGATGTACTTCTTTTTCATTCCACAGCCACCTTCCTAAACTATACAAAAATCGTCGACTGTTTCCCATTCTCATTGGGAACATTTCCTACCCCCCTGAAAACTGTCACATCACTCAATTTAGAGGGAGGGGATGTCACTTACCACTTACTACCCTATCTAGGGCTGTATGGTGCCAGAAAGATTGTACATCCCAGTAAAAGTGGTTTAAACGAAAACGTATATATCTTATTTTTTTGTATGAAATTTAAAAGCAAAAATTAGTAATAAATAACTGTTTTTTGTGTAATTGAAAATGATTGAAAGATATTCCTCAGCGTTTTTAGGTTGACTTGGTAAATAATATGAAATGCAAAGGAAAACGGTATCCACAAATTATGATGTTTTAGATTTCTTACACAGTTTAATTAAGAAAGTTGTTTGTCACATTTTCTTGTATATTTATTATATCCTGTATAATGGTAACTTCTCTTTTTGAATGAGACACAGAAGCTTTTCAAATTTTATTACAATAAAATAAAATAATGTTAGTAAAAATACATTTTCTCACATTACATTTTCTTAACCCAAACAAATTTTTACTTTATATGAATACATCTATGTAAGCAATTAGTGTGGTGTTTATATGAAAATAAAAGGCTTAATTATTTTTCAACTTTTTTAATGTTATTTTCAAAAACATTAATTAAAGCTTTTTAATTTATTCATCTATAAATGTTTTGAGTTTAAACGATTAAACAAAACATTAGAAAATTTGCATAACATTGTAAACAAATGTGTGTAAGGTTCTTGGTTTGATACTATATCTGAAAAATTACTTTCACTTGATATTTAAATATTTGGAAAAAGTTTTTAGACTAAGAAAATTAAATATTTACAAAAAAAAGGATTAATTTTCATTTCTGTATTATTGTATATTAAAATAAGACTATTTAATGCAAAATACATGTAGATAAACTTGCATTAACATTGTTCTGCATAAGAAATTTTAACATTATATTTGCTGATTGTGTACTTTCTTATTTATGATATTTCTTATATATTTACATTCTAAACCAATATTATAAAATCATTTATTGCTTTTACAATTTATTTATTTTATAATTAAAAATATTTAGATATTTTTAATAAGATATTTATTAAATTAAAGTTGTATTTTAATCGAAAAGAATTCCAAGTGATGGACGAAAAATAAATTGCCTAAAACACATATGTTAAATATTTAATATACTTATTCTCATTAACTCAAAATAATTTTCTATTATTAGGAAGCAATCTGGTAAAATAGAAAATGAATTTGAAACTCAAAAGAATTTAAATTAAATTTTTTCAATACATGTGACAACCTTTTTTTAAGAAAGCTTTTGCTAAGCACCTTTTTCTTTTTCCCAAGCACTTTAAATTATTTGAGAGAGGAAGAGAGACATTACTGTGTTCCGTCCTTATTATATATTTACTTTCATCTGGAAATACATTTTTCTCAATTCTTGGAGTTAAGCACTTTAATAGACCTCATAATAGTGATTTGAAATGTATATACTGCTATTTAGTAATTTATACTAATAAAAGAGTTGGTGTGTTGCCTATAAGCTCAGAGGATATGTAACATGAAGGTGAACAATTGATATCATTAAATGATAAAAAAAAAGTTAGCAATGTACTTCAAGCAACGTTATGAAGTCTCATTTATTCCATTTTAAAAGCTAGAAGTAGAAATTTTATACTTATTTAATGCAAGTAAATAAATATTTTTCAAACCCTTTCAATATTATAATACTTTCAGCACACATAGCAAGGCTGATTTAGATTATTTATACGTTTCTATAATTCAACAGTCTAAATGAATTAGAAATATATTAAAATTATTAATTTACTTAATTTTTTTAGCAGAACTATATAAAAATATATATTACATATGCTCTTTTATTCATAGATAAAATTTGTTATTTTTTTTTATTTAAAAGCATTAAAGCCCAAATTTATTTGCTAAAATAATTTTTTCTACTCGTAACAAAACAACCTTAGATAAAATATCCTTTGCAACAATACATGAAATGCTTCATTTGTCAATCTGAATTGAAATATATATCAGTGCATGTACTAATAAGAATCTTAAACTGTTACATTTAATTTATTTCAATATAAATGGAATATTTGGTTTCACAAGTGCATTACTCGAATTATTTTTTAAATATTAATCTAGCGTTTATGAACTGAACTTTATGTATAATTATAAAAAAAAACAAAAGAATCATTACAACTTAATTTTGCAAAATTACTGTACGAAAGAAAAACTTATAAATTTATAACTAGATTTTACTGAACTCTTTAATTTTACATCACATAATATATAATAAAATGCTAAGAGGCTATTACTACTCCATTATAAAAATATTTTTATGAAAATTTCTTGCATTGGTAATATTTTATTGTATTACAAATTGCAAAACCTTTATGTAATTATCATATATCTGGAATGAATCATGGTGAGAAAAAGCAGTTTCTCACATGTCTACTTCAACAAGAGTAATCGATAAAATCCCCTTTCATTCCATCTGTAACTAAATGAAAACATCTTTAACCACACAGGAAACCACATGTGCAATGAATTATCTTCATTGAAACGAAGTGTCGATGTATATACAGGGGATATATGGGAAGCTGTTTGAAACAGTACTGTTAATAATCGAATACTTGTAGAAATTGAAGAGAAAATAAATTTAATACCTCATCCTATTCAACTATCTGTGATAAAAAAAACGCAAGGTTTTAATAAAAGGAAATAATTAAGTGAAAACTGTTTGAATACTATAGGAGCTATTTATAACTACTGCGTCAAAACAAAATCATAGTAGCATCAATATGATAGAAACAAAATGATACACAGCAAATTTTGCTTATAAAATCATAGAAGATTGCAGGAATCCTTTAAAAATTTTCAATTTTATAAATATTCTCTTTTTTTTAAGTAAGCTAGAATTTTGGATAGAAAATTTCCAAACAGCAATTTATTTTGAATTTTAAAAATTCTGAAAACAAAAAATTTCAAAAATTGCGTTTATAATTCAAATTTAATATCCTTGATTGCTTTTCAACTACATTTTATTTTTTGAAGGAATAATTTTATTTCAGTTTTTGTTATTTTGTATTGTTAACATTAACATTAATAAACGATTTAATGACTAAGCAAATAAATATCTAAATCCGAAGTTAGGTCTGAAAATTTGAATTTAATCATATAGTTCCTTTTCTAAAAATTATGTCAAATGTTTTCAAAATTCAAATGAATTTTTACGTATAAAAAATGCAAGTATTTTTCTATATATTGTAAGGTCGTTGAAATGGGAGACAGCGTACAAAAAAATTTATACAAAATGTGCTAAAACAGTATTATGTTTTCAATATAATGAATATCACAAAGTTATATATCAAGAATAAAAATCGTAAAATATTATCAAAATTGAAAAGGTAATCATTATTTAAATTGACAGAGGATATATACTTAAGACTTGAAAATCTAAACAACAAAAATTTTTATAAGCATTTATTTTTCTATTCTTAATATTTATCTATTACTAGTTTAGAAAAACGTTAATGTTTTAAATTTTCACAAATTTACTTAAGGCGAAAAAGTTATGTTTGGTATCGAAAGATTGCCTTTTTATTTATTTGTTTATTTTATAAATTCAGAGAATGCCTTTAATTCTAAATTGATCAGTTTTATGAACGTTAATGAATATTCAATAATGAATCTTTTTTTTAATTATATTTTTAGATCATCATATAACTAATGTACTATAAGTTTGCTCTGAATTTGTTAACTTTACTTAATATGGTTTATTTTTACTCAAATAAATAACACCATATTCTTATAAAAAAGATTAGCTAGGAATTTAAATATTGTATTAATATTATATTTTATAATAAACAATGATTATTTTGCGAGCTCAAATTCATATGTATTTTAAGAAAATAAATAATTTTTACATAATTTGAACAGCTAATTAATTTATTTCTAAACCAATATCTCATTTTAAATTTCATTTTATTTCTGTAATCAATTTTGTCCCTTTAATATAATCAATCATATTTATGTCATCTATATCTTGTAATCGTTATTTCAGATTGTAACAACACAACTAAATTTAAACATCCTATGATTTCTATAGTCATATAACTTTAGCATACTATTTCATTCAGATTTTTCAAAGTGAATGTTCTTTGTTTTCAAAACTTTAATTTTTTAAAAAAGAAGTTTATTTGAAATATAAAATGCGTTTATTATGTTTTTAGATTAAAATAACAGAATCAATTGTATATGGAATATACCATTTTATGTTTCAAAGATAAACCAAAAAAATTAATTTTTAATTCAAATAAGAAGAGTTAAGTAAATATACAACCACATTTTACAAAAAGAAATTCTCTGGTTAAGATTATTATATTTAAAAATTTCTTTTACACCTGATATGGATCGCGTTAAAAGATAACGATTTGTAAAACTTGCGTATTAATAATTTGCTTATTTTAAAAATAAATTTGGTAATAATAAAATAATTATTTTCTGTTGGTTAAAAATTTAATTGCTTAGATTGTAGCATTAATATGATTTCGATTCACTAATCCACAATTTCGATAGGATCATTCCATTTCACTCACCTTCTAAAATAAAAGAGCTAAAATATTTTCTGCATTAAAAAGCTTAGCTCATCTTTAAATATAAAATTCCATTATTTTGCTTCTGAACAGTTTACTGTTTAAAAATTTGATTATTTATATTCCTCATAAATCTATTTCGTTTTAAATCTGCAATAAATTTCTAGTAAGGAATTTTATTTTATTAAATATTATCGTTACGTAATCTAGAAAAATCATTGCATGTATGCAAATTAAAAAATATATAGAATATAATGGTTTTCACAGCAGAGCAAAACTAATATCAGAAATATTGTAGTTTATTTTTCAATCGAGAAAATTTCTAATATAGTACAATTTTTAAGAAATAGTATCTTTTTAATATTGATATATTAAAATAATGGACTTTTTTTTATATGGTGAAACAGTCAATAGTGTTGCTATATTTTTCAATATTATGTTTCATTAAAAAGAAATAACACATGTATAATATTCTTGGCTACACACTTATGAGACAATCATGTTATTCTATTGCCTTAAGATGATACTTCTGTTTTATTATCAACATTTGAAGTGTATGTAAAAAGAAATTAAAGTTATAACGAAATAAAAAGCAATATGCAGAGAGTAAACTTATTAGTAAATTTTCCTAATGCACAAAATAAAAACGCATAAATGAAATGAATTTTAGTCATTAAAGTAAATGTTATTTATTATGGAGGACACATCAATTTACAATAACAGCCATGAGCTCTTTCGATGGAAATTAAATAATTTCCATTTACGAAATTTATTTGTTTATTTCAGTCATAACTAGTCGATAAAAAATGCCGTCAAAAACAATAAAAACTGAATTAAATTGACTAAGATGTCAGAAATAATTAGCATAAGCAGGAAAATTATTAAAATTCAACTTAGAAAATAAGGCAAGCTCGTTAGCAATTTAAAAGTACATATGGATTTAAAATTTTTGTGTAATAAAATCGCCTAATTCAACTAGCTTAGGAACTAAAATTAAAAATAATAATGTATAAACTTGCATTATTTTATTTCTAAAGCAACAAATTTATAGATTATTAAATTTTAAAGTTGAAACTTGGCAAAAAAAATAATCAGTATTTTAGATATTTGGCGTAAAATTCCGGCTGAGTTGTAGTTCTCAAAGAAAAGTCTCCAAGGAGTGTGGTTTCAGTGATTAAGACCGATCAATCAAACCACCGATTAGGGGGAAAGCAAAAATAAGTGGTTTCTACTATGTGAAAATATACGTCGCGGCCGCTTTCGGTGAAAACTCTGCGACGTATCTCTGCCGTCGCAGGCCGCTTTTGAACAGGATAGTTTCGACGTATCCCTGCCGTCATGAGCCGCTTTTCGACCATTTTATTGCGACGTAACAGATACGTCACGGACGCTGAGTCGGTTAAGAAGTTAGATTTGGATATTTCCTCTATGAACGATCCCTTCACCTTCAACGGATTCATTACTAGCTTCTCTTTAGACTTAATTATTCTAAATGCCACTATTCTAAAAGCAGCACTAATTGTTAGAAAGAACATTAAATCAACTTATATCTTTTCCTCTGAAGACATAGTCATAGCTAAAATCATATTTAATAAATTCTCTCTTTTTCTTTGCTCCATCTATTGTCTCCCATCTCAAAGCTTACATGACTCACTTGTCCCTTTGTAAGTTCATCTTGCCAAATACAAAAACGAAAAAAGGGATGATTTTCGGCGACTTTAACGCCAAATCCCAATCCCGGAGTACCAGAACAGATCACAGAGGAGAAATCCTCTTAGATTTCTGTTCCAGAAATGATCTAATTATTGAGAATAACCCAAACATCTCTCCTACCTTCTCAAGTACAATAGGACAGAGTTGGATAGATCTTTTATTCACAAAGAACTTTCTGGAAGATGAGATCTGCAACTGGGAAGTGCACGATATTTACTCTGCAAGCGACCACTTTTTGATGACCTGCGATCTCAATGTGGGTAAAGTTCCCAAGACAAGCAACTGGAGATGGAATTCCCAAACTCTGGTTTGGACCAACTTCAAATTTGGCATTCTGGACCTCATCAGGGAGTATCCTGTCACAACAGACAGCAACGTAGACGAACTCGTGGAGAAAATCTAGCTCAAACTCGATGCCCTCTGTAAGTTGCACAGATGAAAAGGGAGGAACCCAAAGATCAATGGCAACTACTGGTGGACGCAAGACCTTTTAATCCAAAGAAGCAAGGTACGAGCCCTCAGAAGGAGATTCCAAAAAGAACAAGCTCCCGAGAAAAGGACCAAATGGAAGAAAATATTCAAGCAAGAGGCAGAGATGTACAAGAAAAGGATCCTGGAAACCAACAGGCTTTCCGGAATTTCTTGAGCAGTGTCACGAATACCAACGCGTTTGGAGGACATTTCAAAGTCATCCGGGAAAAGTTTAGACGTCCGGCCATCACCCAACTTGTAGAGTTAGGCAGCGAAGACGCCGTTATTGATGTCACTCAATCCATCAATGAGATACTCAAGTTCCACTTCTCTCATGTTAGTAATCCCATTTCAATCAACAGAGAAGCACTCTCTCCTGATGAACCTCCGTTCACCTATCCTAAAGTTGAGGAAGCCCTTCATGAGATGGACCCCTGCAAAGCCCCTGGATTCAACAACATCTTCCTTGATGCTTACTCAGAGCTTTACCACTGCAACAAAGAATGGTTTCGCCAGATCCTGAATGCCTTCCTAGAGAAAAAGGTCTTTCCCAAATATTGGAAAATCGCCAAGGTAGTCCTCATTCCCAAAGAAGGAAAGGCTCTCAAACTCCGAGAATCCTATCGACTAATCTGCCTTCTTCCAGTTTGGGGTAAACTACTTGATAAACTACTCATGAGGAGACTCTACTCCTACTTTTAGCGCGACAACCTGCTAAACCTTCCAGTCCGGATTCCTGAAAGGTAAGAGCCCCTGTGACGCCATTCATGAACTGATCCAGAGAATCCAGTCCAACAAGAAGGAGAAGAAGTTCTCTTGCCTCATATCACTTGACATCAAAAGCGCCTTTAATAAAACCAGATGGTTGAGCCTAATTAAACACCTCTGCAAACACAAAATACCAGCCAACCTTCTCGATGCCGTATGCCCGTTCCTGTCGAATAGATGTTACCTGTACGAGACCGGAAACCACATCTCTTACAACATAGGAGTCCCACAAGGATCCACTCTGGGACCCTCCCTTTGGTTAGTCAAAGCCAATGAGCTCCTATCCAAAGACTTCGGCCCAAACGCCCATTGCCAGACCTTTGTTGACGACGTTGCCGTCTTTCTACCCAACAATTCCTATTATAAATTCCCGAAGTTAGCCATGAAGCCCATGAAAATCATCGAGGACTGGGTAAAGGAACACCATTTGTTCCTCAATATCCATAAATACTTCTACACTGTCTTCGTCCTTGAAAAGCAGATCACCAGAAGACCGGGCATCTCTTTATCTCCGGGAAAAGGATTTCCTACACAGACGAGATAAAGTACCTAGGAGTCACCTTAGATACCAAGCTCTACTGGACGCCTCACCTTTGCGAAGTAAAAGATAAGATCGGAAACCTACAGTACAAGATCTACAGAATCTCCAGAGCCACCTGGGGAGTCAAACAACAAATTCTCAAGCTCATCTATCTCTGCGTGTTCGAATCAATAGCCCTCTACACCTTCCAGGTGTGATACAGCGATAAGGCCAAGATTAACAGTAAACTTCTCCAGATCCAACGAATCACCCTTCTGAAGGTGACTAAGTGCTATAGGATGACTTCCATTGAGGCGCTACAGCTGCTTGCTGGATGCGACCCCCTATACCTCAAAGCA
Source organism: Latrodectus elegans (assembly GCA_030067965.1). Lineage (NCBI taxonomy): Eukaryota > Metazoa > Arthropoda > Arachnida > Araneae > Theridiidae > Latrodectus > Latrodectus elegans. Next base: position 105,305,990 of record CM057814.1, on the reverse strand, counting down.
AGTTTCCTCCAGAGAAGGTATGAACTTTGGAACCTTAGGAAACCAACGACTATTGAATGAGCCACCTGGAACCACCTCAACACCTGGACCAAGTCCCCACTTCTGAAGCTTCCATGGGAAAAGTGCAGAATAAAATGAACTTCGGACCCCAACCCCATGGTTGTTTCGTCTATACGGATGGGTCCAAGCTTGACGGAAAGGTAAGATGCGCTACTCTCCTCTTCCGAGACCATCAACTCCTTGAAAGCTTCCATGTCCGGCTCAACGACACTGCGTCCATTTTCGAAGCAGAAGCAGCCACCATCTTGCAAGCCATGACCTACGTCATCACCCATCACCTTCCTCAGTGCCACATACACACAGATTCCATGTCGGTGCTCTCGTCACTCAAAGGATTCGGTCCAAAATCGGATACACTACTAGACATCATCGAGAACTTCAAACAACACCCTGGAGTCTTCACATTTCATTGGGTGAAAGCCCACATCGGAATCCTTCACAACGAGGAAGCAGACATGGCTACCAAAGAGGCCACAAAGTGACAGGGCATTGACAGGGTTGTCAAACTGAGAAGGCAACAGTTTAAGACTTTGACCTCCGAAGCTAAACTCCAATCCTGGCAGTCCCAGTGGACGGACTCCTGAAAAACGAGAAGACTACACGCCCTCTTCCCCAAGTTTCCAGGAAAATACTCATAACGGACTTCTTCCTTAACCAGTACCTGACCGGATATGGAGCCTTTGGATCATACAGAAAGAGGTTCCACCATCAACCTGACGTCTGTCCCCACGACAACGAGGCACAGGATCCAGAGCATCTTATACTCAGATGTAGCAAGTACACCAGCATCAGAAAAGAGCACTTTTCCCGGAATTACCTGGAACTCTGCCAGTTTCAGTTCATCAGAAACAAGGAATTCAAAAAGGGAGTTAGCTTAATCCTCCAAAGCGAACTCCAACTCTAACTTGATCCTCAGCAGTGACTCCTCCTCACTGTCTTGTTCATATTGTATATAACCTTTATCCCTGTAACTCTTCTCTGTACATATTAATATTATTATCATTGTATCATGTATAATTTCAATAAAGGCCATCCGGCCCTCTTCCAGTCAGAGAGATTCCCAATGGGTTGTGGGGCGGCGCGCTACTTTGCCTATGGCATAGCGTCAACCATAACTCTGGAGATTTATAGCAGGACTCGTGCCTGTGTCACTTCGCCGCACATGTACGGTTCCTCCAAGTTTACTAAGCGACGAATGTTGTTTTTGCCGAATACCTTCGGGTGGGACGGCTCACAATTTAAGTTATCCACCGAGTCTTCTGCCTGTAAAAGAAACCGTGGTTTCAAAACATTTGAATTGTATTGAGCAAGTTTTTATGATTTACACACATTTCTGAATCAACATGAATTTTTTAATTTATTTACCTAATCAACTTCTTTCTTTTAAAAGATCCAATAATAATATTCACGTCAATTATTATTCTTTTTTTTTTGCTTGTTTAGTAAAGGTGTTCGCTTCTATCTCACTTAGCATGGAAATAATTATACATAGAATTGATATTTATACGACGTGAACATGTTTTATTGTTAAATCAATAACTAATATGTAATTTAAGAATGAAATGTCACATCATTGAATAGTTCTATTACATCATAAACAGCCATTTAACTTGTGAATATGCCAATGTTTATGCCATAAGAAAATCCTAGTACCTGAATGTCTTGAAAGATAAGGTTGTGTGTTAATCTAATAATTTACTCCAAACGATTTATCAAATATCTTGTCCTCAGTATCCTTGACTTCTCTCGTAAGCAACGTTCCTCATATTTCTAAAACTCTGTTCTTTTATTTTCTTGTCGACCATAATCAGCGAACATGTCACTGATTATGGTCGACAAGCAAGAAATCTTTGCACACAACTCATAATTTCATTGAATATCCTAACATACGAACTCAGAAAAGGGCCTCATAAGCAAAATAAAAAATGTAACAAAAATAAATCTTACAAAGGAATAGTTTTTGAGAGTTTAAAACTTAAGTATAAGAATCATCTGAGGTATAAAATGTAATCACGAAGTAAGATTTATTTATCCTATTCTATTTAGTTAGGCTATAGTAGTATTTTGTACTCAATTTTGAACATGTTGATGTTGTTTTCATTGAATAAGTCAGCAATACGAAGGAATACACAAGCTATTACAAGACACAGAATACTAAAAAAGATTAAGTAGAGTAGAGAAAAAACTCTATTTCAAGTAATTGGAATTATTTCATATAATTCTATAGGACTTAGATATCATAGTTTTTTTCTAAAATCAAATTCAATGCATTAAAAAAAGTTAATTAATTTTTTGGAAATAATTCAATTTTATTAGATTATATATGAAGAGCCTTTATATAATCACATGAATTGTTTTCTATTTCTTTATTACTGCATGTTCTTATTTTAATACTAATTTAGTTATTCTCTCACTGTATAATCATAACAAATAAAGTTGAAACTCGTTTTATATAAAAATAAGTATAATAGATCTGAACAAAGGTAATGGGAATTAAATACATGCTGTACTAGTTAACAAACTTAGACTGCGCAAAGGACATTACTCTGGCAAATGAGCATCACAAAATATGAAAAATCATGAAATTCTTTCCCTTCAACAACTTCTTCCAATATTTTATGTGAAACTAATTCATATTTTTCGGTTCATATATTTAGTATTCCTATATACTGTAACATCTGTAGTCAAAATTATTGGAAATTGTATGAGTAATCAAAAAGGCTTTTCTTAAAAAAAAATTGTTTTAAAATGTATAAATAGTAAAATCCTGAAGGAATGTTTTATTATTTTTCATATTGGTAATTCTTGTAATTCTTCACAAATAACGAAGAGTTCAGTCAAAAACTACTAAGGATTTAAATGCTTATCTCAGCGAATTTCAGAAAAAAAAATCATATCAAAAACAATTACATCGTTTCGACAATTTTTGATATTTGCGTAGCTGAAATGTGCAATTTTTACTACCTTAAATTATTAATTGCAATTTTTAAAAAATAAGAGCTTTTCAAACTGCAATATTAAACAATATTCAATATATTTATTTTACAGATATTGAATATTGTTTAATATTGCAGTTTGGAGAACTATTATTTGCAGTCATTATAATTTTAAAATTAAACATTAATTCCAATGTTACTAATGCAAACACAATTTTATTTGGAAAGTTTCTTGCAAAAAAAATGAATAAATTGTAAATTAATTTAAGTTTACAAGATGATTGAATTAATTAATAAATGAGAATTTTTTCCATTAAAAATATTTATAACCCTTTCTTTCTTTTTATATATTTAGCCATTTATCCTAACTCATGAGTGACTGAAACACTTTTAAAGGTATTTACTATGACCGCATGAACTGTGTTCTCTACATTGTTGATGCCGAATTTTCAGAAACAAAGCTTCTTTTGTGCATTGATTGATTCCCGATTTCTCCCCTCAATAAAAGCCTCTAAATCTTATTTTGTAGGTCGAGTTAAAGAATACTGAAGGTCTAGGTCACAGGAAAGTAACCTTTGATCTGCCTCTCTAAGATTTTCCTCGGGAGTTTCTCTTGAAAGTTTCAATATCATCACGTTATCAGAAAGGAAATGACTCTATCGTGATATTTGTAAAAGCCCAGAAAGTTGATGCCTGAAAACTATTCCCTATTTTTAGTCCTATACGAGTAGAATGATATTTCACATACATTAATACTTTTGTTTCAGATCTAAACACATTTTCTGAATGAAATCCGTTTTCATTTCTACAACGCGAAGCACTTTTTAAATATTAGTTACCATAAATTTAAGTTTTTTTTTTCTATTTTCTTTTTGTTTTATTTTTATAATAATTCATTTTACAAAATTCGTGCTCGACTACTTGCTTCTACATCAATCTGAATTAGATTAAAAACCGGAAGCATGCATTACAATACTTACTGTGGGGAAATCTATGCATCTGTAAACATAAGAAGAGTTAAGTTGTATTTATTCTCAAATATACTTTACATTTATTCTTATAGTTAAAAAAAATCCTTCATTGTTAAGCTTTCATGATAAGCATTTTATATATAAGTATAGTTTATATTTTATTTTTAAAACATTGCATTGATTTAACAACGTATATTGTATCTATATATATATATATATATATATATATATATATATATATATATATATATATATATATATATATATATATATATATATATATATATATATATATGCCTAATACATTACAAAAAGGATTTTTAAATAGTTGCACTAAATTATGTGTTAAATTAATGATCAACTTAAAATATAGTAGTTTCAAATATAAATTGTGAAATTCATTGGCAAATTTTCTTCACTCGCTACCGTTATGATTAATATAAAAGATAATGTGCAAAAAATGAAATTATACTCATTCGCATTCAAAAATAAATTTGTCACTATTGAAACAAATAATATTAATTTTCAGATCATAAAAATATACAAAATTCATTTTATAAAAAAAATCAGCTTAAGCAGTTTTTTTTCAAATACTTATTGAAATATAAGATTGAAAAGATTTGTGTTACTGAGTAACAAGTAAAACCTTAAGATTCAAACTCGTATCCAATAATTAACTTCTTAAAAAGTAAATATTATCAATTATTTGTAATTTGAATAGAATCAATTGACAATTTGATATGTAAATTGGAATATTTTACTAGATGTTTGCATAACATATTGGTGAATGGACGCACATTCGAGAATAGTTAATTTACAAAATCTAAGACATTAGTTATCGTAATGTTTTCTGTCTCAGATGAAGTACAAAATTGGAACTTGGTCAATTCCTCTAACAATCAAGATTGCGCAAGATTCCACTTCCAATAATCACAATTACTAATACTTTAGAGGAAATTACCATCAAATTATTAATTAGGATTCATTAATTGCGTGAAAAAAAAGACATTTGAAATAAATATGTGGTAAATTCGAAATGAATTGCATTTTTCTCTAAAAAGTTTAATTTTAATTTTTAATGTTTCATTACTTAAATTATGAATATTTTATGGGTTCTTTAGAAAGAAAAGCAAGTATTCATTCAGTAAAAAATTTATTTTAGAGGATAATTTAAATAACACTCTTCTTAAGATTATTTGAATGTGTGTTAAAATATATAATAATATTCAAAAAATAGTAACTCCTAAGACTGCTTAGTGCGGCATTTACCATACAAAATTTGCTCATTTAGAAAGTAAATATTACAGAAATTTTAAGAATAATTATTTTTCATATAATTACATTATGTAAAATAAAAAATATGGAGTAATTGTGTTCTACAAAATTCTATTATTATATTTCACAGAATATAAAGAATATAATAATATTACGCTTCCTAAAAATAATCAGCTTTTTTGTTTGATTTATATTTAAGGTAATATCTGATTTATATAAATAACATTACATCAAGAATATAATTTAATTTATAACATATTAAGCTTAAAAAGATTCCATTCACTTTGCAATCTTATATTTTTAACTATTTAATTATTATCTAACCAAACATAACTTGCAAAATCACTGAAACTTTAGGAACAACTTAATTAAGCTACAAACATATAATTTTGTGCAACCCTAGAAGATTTTTATTACGACATATATGTAAGAGTGTTTAAGCTCAAATTTTCAGTACTACGTCGCATAAGAAATTATTAGACTATTAATGGATTACTCCTTGTGAAACATTACAGTGAACAGACTATTGTGAAATAACGACACACCCTAGTAACTGAGCTCTTTTTTATTTTTGATTAATTGCTGAGATGAACACTAAATATTTTTTAAGAGCCTGTTTGGTTTCTACGACATTTAGATGCAGAGTGCTGCCAATACCTCATTATAAGTAGATATTTCATCATAGAAGCAGCTTTGATTATTTTTTAAATGTTCTCATATCAGCTTAGTTGTAGCGATTGATATGAATCACTATTAATAAATGGCGACTGATGGGTTGCGTGAAAATAGAAATCCAGAATACACAGGTGTAAAATAAAGACACCTTTGATGGATTTACAATGTTATTATTTTTTTAGCTCTGATTTGTTCTGGCACACGTGTTGCGCATACATATATATATATTCATTATATAATTTTCTCTACTTAAGAAATATATTTAATTATTGACTACTGTTCAATATATCAATAAATTATTATATTTTAAGTTCAGGCTTTGGAACAAGCTTTTTTTTTCAAAATCCTATTTGAATTAAGTATTTTCTGCAGATAATAATATAATTACGAGAAATCATACGAAGACAAATATCTTATTCTACAGATCGTATAAAATCTCAAACTTATGTAAGAAAATAGGCTCATTTTAAATAATATTTATTGAAGAATTATATTTAAGGACTACTGGCCATTAAAATTGCTACACCAAGAAGGCGACGAGCTACAGATGTGAAATTTATACGAAAGGAAGAAGATGGTGTGATATGCAAATGATTAGCTTTTCAGCGCATTCAGACAAAGCAGGCGCCAGTAGCGACACCTATATTGCGTTTAAATAAGGAAATTGTTCAGCCGGTTCCTCATACACAAATTGCATTTCAACGTTGTTGCCTGGTGAAAAGTTGTTGTGATGCCTCGTGTAAGAAGGAGACATGCGTACCAGAACGTTTCTGACTTTGATAAAGGTCGAATTGTAGCGTACCGGGATTGCGGTTTATCTTATCGCAGTATTGCTGCTCGCGTCGGTCGAGATCCAATGACTGTTAACAGAATATGGAATCGATGGGTTCAGGACGGTAATATGGACCGCTATGCGGGATCTCAACGGCCACCTATCACCAGCAGCCGAGAAGACAGGCATATTATCCGCATGACCGTAATGGATCGTGCAACTACGTCACGAGCCGTGAGTCAAGAAACGGGGTCGTTTGGAAGACATCAAGTGTTTGCACGAGCAGTTCGACGACGTTTGCAGCAGCATGGACTCCCAGCTCGAAGACCATGGCTGTGGCTTCCCTTGACGCTGCGTCATAGACAAGAGCGCCTTCAATGGTGTGATCAACGACGAACCTGGGCGCATGAATGGCGAGACATCATCTTTTCAGATGAATCCAGGTTCTGTGTACAGCATCATGATGGTCGCATTCGTGTTTTGTGGCATCGTGGTGAATGCACACTGGCAGCGTGCATTCGTCATCGTCATACTGGCCCATCACCTGGCGTGATGGTATGGGTTGCCATTGGATACACGTCTCGGTCACCTCTTGTTCGCATTGATGGTGCTTTGAACAATGCACGTTACATTTCTGGTGTGTTACGACCCGTGGCTCTACCCTTTATTCAAGCCCTGCGAAACCCTACGTTTCAACAGGATAATGCCCAACCGCATGTTGCCGATATTGTACGGACCTTCCTTGATACGGAACATGTTCGGCCGTTGCCCTGGCTAGCACGTTCTCCAGATCTTTTACAATAGAAAATGTCTGGTCAGTGGTTGCCGAGCGACTGGCTCGTCCCACTACGGTTGATGAACTGTGGCATTGTGTTGAAGCTGATTGGGCATCTGTAGTACATGCAAACCAATCTCTGTTTGACTCAATGCCCAGGCGTATAACTGCTGTTATTACTGCCAGAGGTGGTTGTTCTGGGTACTGATTTCTCAGGATCTATCCTGCCAATTTTTTTGAAAATTTAATCACTTGTTATTTCTAGTATAATATATTTGTCCAATAAATATAATTTTGTTATCTGTATTTCTTCCTGGTGTAGCCATTTTAATGACCACTAATGTGTATATATATATGTGTGTGTGTGTATATATGTGTATATATATATATATGTGTGTGTGTGTGTGTATATATATATGTGTGTGTGTGTGTATATATATGTGTGTGTGTGTGTGTATATATATATATATATATATATACATATATATATATATTAGGTGTGAGTTGTTTATTATGAGAGTTTTTAATTGCTTTTTTTTTCAGTAAAGTCAAAAATTTTATGAGACGGTTCAAAAAAATCTTCCCTAAAATATCATTTAGATCTTTTAATGATTCTTGGTGATTAATTTTTGGAATAAACTAGACATCCTAAAATGATATCTATGATGTAGCCAATAGAAATAGAGCAAGAACATTCTTGAAGTCCAACTTCAAGATGAGACAGTACAAGCGCAACAATGGAGATTGATGGAAAAATCAAGAGATAAAACGTGTAAGTATATTTTACGTTAATATTTATTAATTAATAATGTTTATTCCTTCTTTCTATTTTATTTCAAAAATCAAATTATCTCTGATTAAACTGTTTAAGTTCGCTATTTTTCAGATTTCCTAATCTGTTTCCTTAGTTTTCAGACATACTCATTCCACAGAAGACAGAACATGGTTTAGAAACTCTAAACAGAAGAAAAAAAGAACTTTTTTATACTTATTATTGTGATTACTGTGGATTATTTGAAAATATTTCTAATGAACTGTCCTAAAGTTCGCAGTCTTTGAAATGATTAAAAATATTTTTAACGTATTTTTTACTTTTCTTGAAAACTAGGTGTTTTTAACAAAGAATAAAGTAAACATCAATTAACTAAGCTTTACAAAATGTGAAAGAATCATTACACACCAAACAAAGCTTAAAAAGTGTCAAATTTTCATTTTTAAAAAAAGGCCATTTTAAATAATCACAAAAATAGTATAGTATTTTAGTATAGTAAAACAAACGACATTTTACATTTATTTTATATAGGTTTATAAAATCTTTCTCAATCAATCTGGTTTGGTTTACGGAATTTTTCATGAAGGTTAGTTTATTATCCTTTATCTAATCAAAAGTATAATTAAATTAAATAAAGACTTCTTCATAAGCATTCTCCTTCACGTAATACAACAGTCTGTATTTTTTCATTATGGAATGCGAATTACTTAGAATATCGTGATCCAGTCCTAAAACAAAGGCGGCATTTTTTCTTGCCCTTTTGCACTTGGCTTGAAAAGCTTTTCGATAAGGCATCTCGACTTCCTCATTTACTGAGTGGGATCAGAGGTTCCTTCGTGTGATTCGTTCTTGGCGTGTGTTCTATATACAAGATTTCGTTTCTTTTTTAAACACAAATTACAATTACAGACATAAAGTAATCAATGGATAGAAATATTAGCATAGATTAGGTTGTTTTGTGATGGTGAAAAAATCATTTATATTTTCATTTAAAAAATTCTATATTCATCTGGATTATATTTATAAATATTATTAATGCTAAACATATTGAACTACCAGTTTTTGCCGTGTTTCAAATGTTTTTATATTCTTAATTTCATAAAAAATAACTGATACTCTTCTGTTTTACCAGTGAAGGTGATGATGTCAGTAAATATTATGAAATAACACAATGAACCAAAATAACACAAATGAAACAAAGTAACATAAATTGTGCTGCTGCCGTATCATCATTATCCTTATATTTTTAACTTCACAAATATTAAAAAATAGTTATCCTTTCAGAATAAATTTTTCACCAAACAGTTAAAATTTCTTTGTTTATTATGAATTGACACTAAAATTTTCAAACGGTGATATTTGCGTCGGTGAAATGGAATAGTACCTGAATTTTTACATTATGTTCAAAATAACAAAGACAAAACTTGACAAGTAAAGTATGTTTGATATGATTCTACTACCTGTTTAATAACTTTAACATTAAAATAATGTACAAACATGCATGCAATATTGATGATAATTTTTTAAAAAAATAAGTTTGATGAATAAGTTTAGGTAATTGAGTAAACTATATAATACACTAGTGATACAATATTGTATTCAACATTCTTTATTTAAAAGTTATAAAAGATGTTAAAGTAATGTATGAATTTATTCGCCCTATGCATGCTTACAGTTTTTTATTGTCCTTCCCCATCCTGCATATGATTATCATTCTGCAATAAAGAGTGATCGGTCGAACTTCTGGTAAACTGGAGACTTATTCAAAAATTTTCATTAAAAGATTAATTTACTTTGTTTGAAACCTCAAATAATATGTTAAGTCGGAAAGCAGAAGACATATAAGACTTGATAAATTGGAATAAAACTAAGGAAATTTATTTGATAACGTATTATAACGCTGCGGACGTGTTCATGCTCATTGAGACTCACCAATCCTTGACATTTGCTTTCCAAATTTTAATCACAGCAATACCTGAAATATTTTTTACTTTTTTTTTTTTTTTTTTTTTTTTTTTTTTAATTTCTAAAGTCACTTAACTACTTGTCACATAATTTCAAACAGATAATGAATTTTAAGATTCCTCATTACTTAATGCAAGGAATGAAATTTTAATTAGTAATCACAAAATACAGATATTTTTACATGCAAGGCTATCATAGGATATATACTTATAATTATTTTATGATCTTAATAATTTCTAAACTAAAAGCGTCCAGTGTATCAAAAGAGTCGTACAAAAAATCTACATGATAAAAGTGAGCACTGCGAATGGGAACATGTTAAATTGCTTTAACAGTTTTGATATAAAGTAGAATTTATTTAACAATCTCATCAAATTTTTGCACTGTATAGAAATAAAATATGCTATTAAAGTGAGAATAATCACAGCGTTTTTAGCACAGGTGCCGTATAATCCAAGATTCCAAATTCTGAGTTTTTTGGCAATGAAGAAATGTTGTCAAAACGGGCGAGGTGACGTAAATACTAGGGTTAACAATATAGAATTTTCTGCATAATTCTTATAGGTCTTCATATGTATGACGTAATAAAAAAAGGTTGCCAGATACATAAGAAAATTTGCCAAAAAATCGCCAAACTCAGAATTTAACATCCTGGATTATACGGCACCTGTGCCATGTTTTTAACAAATATTTCTATTTTAAACGTCAACAAGAAAAAAAAACTGATTTTTGAATTTATGTTAAAAATTTTAAGGTAAAATAGTTAATATAAATTCATAATTCATAAATACATAAATTGAAAATAACATAGAAACACATAGCATTTAAATAGAAAAACAATGATATAAAATCATTTTTACGCCAAGCTCAAAATACTTTTTGTTAAATGAACTATCAATGGTGTATTTCATACATCATTAGTACTCGTTAACATTCCGGTTTATTATTTATAAACTATGTTCAAGAGGAGAAGTAATAACACATCATTTGTTGGGAAATTTAAAAATAAAAGAAAAAATACAAAAAAAAATTTTTAAATCTGCTGAAGATAATGCTACACCTGAAATTTTTGTTCACCAAATTTCAGAATGCTCAAGCGATATTAATGCAAGAGAATTATTAAAAGGTAGAAATGTCAGGAAAGTTTACGTTGTTCATAAAGAAATGATTTGGTCTGGTTTTTCATGTCACTCGGTAGTAACATTTTTTAATTTTAGCACGTCAAATCACTTTTATTTTTGCATGTGAGTGTTCGAGAAGGTTCAAGACAGTTTTTTCTTTCTTGTGATATGTGAGTACGACTTTTAATCAAGAGGTTGTCCAGGAAGGCACTAATAAGCTGTGAATGTTAGAAAACTTTTCATCTTCATTAATCTGTCAGGTAATATATTTTAAAGTGCTTGACTAAGGATGATTAGTATGGTAATACGCAAACAAATCTTCACTAAATTCAAGATTATGTTTCAATATAAGTAGTGGAATATCTAATGAAAATAATTCTGATAAATAAGTGTTAATTAGTTTCAATAACTGTGAATTTTCATTTTTAAAGATCTAGAATTGAATTACTCGGATATTTTTAATGAGTCTTATGAAGAAAGCAGTAGCGAATCAAAAGAGACAATATGTATCATATATATGGTGCCACTAGCAGAAGAGACCAAATAATCCTTTAAATAAAATTTTAAGAAAATTTCTGATTTTATTTTGATATAATTCTGAAAAATATTTTAATAACTAATGAAATGTTATTTCTTTTCATGATTTGTCATATAAAATGTGTTATAGATGATGTAATAAATTAATCAGATGTTTCTATATACAAAGCATTTTTGCATTCACAATAAATAAATTTTTAGATAAATTTCACGTTCGGTTTGTGTTTATTATTTTAAAACGATAACAAACAATACACTATAGTCTTTTATTATATTATAAGCCCTTCGCGCGAGCATAACTCTACATCAGAAAGAGATAAAATTATTGATATAGAGTTTTAACAAGAAAATGTATGTTATTAATTTTAGGTCTCTCTCAATGACTTAGATTAAATCCACCTTCTATTCCATATTTAAGAAAAAGGTTGATTGATTTTGATTCTGCCATCTTCATATAATTCAAATCAAACTAAAAAATTTAAAATAATTAATTTTTATAAAAATCTCTTTATGTTATGGCTATTGATCAGATAATTTTCTTATTGGAAAGCGAATATGAAGAAAAATTTTCTAATTGCCCTTTTACTAAACATAATATTGTTTTAATTTTTCTGATTTTTATCTTAATTTAATACACCAGCTCTTATATTAACTTGAGTTACAGACACGTGATGATTTGAATAAACTTAAGGAAAATGCCTTATTTATGCAGAGAAAGTAAGCATGAATTAAAATACGTTAAAATTATTAAAATAACTGTATTAACTTCAGTTTCATCCCATTGAGGAGGTGGATATCTTGGTGAAAATGGGTACTAGGGTGGTTGTGGCTAGTTCTTATTGCCTGACTTACCTTGAGCTCTATTCTGCTAGAAGGCATACTGCTGAAATGACGTATCTTGTACCTCTGGCGAATTCTGGTTAGCAAATCCCGTGGTGCATCCCCCTTAATAAACCTCGACAGATACTTCCAGACAGCTCTCTCCTGCTTTCTTGGTGGCCATCTAAGAAGCCTTGCTTTGAAGGTAGTCAAAAAGCCCACCTGCTTTGTCCGAAATATAACCAAGAACAGGCTTCAAAGGTACATATTCTTAAGTGCCTAGGTTTGTCCTTTGACGACCAATTATATTTACCTATGCTAGTCTATGAATATTTGAAGGTGAATAAACTCGTTGATATCATCTAGCAAAAGCTGGACACAGAGATTAGCAACAACAACGGTTTTTTTCATAATTTTCACGTCAGAAAATAAAAATATTTAAGTTTTTCATACTCTTCAAACCCATAGGAATAGCTAAGCCTTTAATTATTTAGCTAATAAGAAAAAATCATATCTGGTTTGTTACTTAAATTTTAATGCTTTAAGTAATTGAAACATTTGTCACAACAAAGAGTTCGCATAGATAATTGATTTTGTCATATTAATGACAGAAACGATTTCTGCAACTACATTACAACAATTTAAATCCAATATTTGAAACTACAAAACGTTTTTACTATAACACTCGCAATATGTAATATTTTTACAAAACACAGCTTTTACATTCGTAACGTTATCTAAATGTTTGAGTAAGGTAATAAAAATAAGGACAATATGAAAAGAGAGAGAGAGAGAGAGATCAGATACTGAATTAGATTGAATGCATTTTTGGGGAAATTCCTTTTTACACGATTTTCGTTTGTTTCTCTTTCACCTTTGATGAATTCAAAAAAACTACAAAATATGATAAGACAAAGTTTTATCATTTAATTTTTAATGGATAAAAAAAATAACAATATTAAACTTAGTAGTACTAGATAAAATGTTGATATAATAATAAATTCTTAAATTTGAATTCATTATTTTAAAAGCAAGCTTACGAGTGCTATAACTAGACACAGAATTCGAAAAATTTAGTTAAAATATTATTTTGATTCAAGAATAATTATCAAAACTATCCAGCTAACCATTTTCATTTATCAGAAAAAAAAATATTTCAAGCATAACATAAATATGAAATAAAATAAAAATAACTTTTCTCCATGATATTTAAATTAAAAACAGGCAGCAGACTAAAAGAAAAACCGCGAAGAGTTTCACTTTATTGCGCATACGTTTTGTGAATATAAATTTTAGTAAAGGAGCTCTGAAGATATATGCTTTAGTTGTTCTCTCATGTTCATCACTCAATGGTAATTTAGTTCTTTATTTGGTGTTTCCCTGCATTTTGCTGGTTCTGTGCATGCTATTAATTTAATTCTTTTAAATGCTAGATTTAGTTTTTAGTCATAATTTTTCTGATTATGATTCATACTACATTTGTTCATTTCAGAAATTTTATGTGAATTTGTAATAATAAGTTACAGTAAATGTAGAAATTAGTTTATAAGTGTTTATACCCTTAAAATGAATGCCAAAATTTTTTTCAGGAAAATTATTAGAAAAATACTTTACTAATTGGAAATAGAAGCATTATGACTATTACGTGCGTTCAAGTTTTTTTATAAACGTTTAAACTTAAGCAATAATTTCATATTTTAGTAATGCAGTTTATTTAACAATAATTTTTTTTTTAATCATAGAAGATGAAATTGAAAACTTTTTATAATTCAAATTCCCACACACACATTTTTAAAATTAATTTTAAATTTGTTAATCAAATTATCAAAACAAAATTAATTAACAATTAAATTTTCTTCAAAATATATTAATTATAGTAAATTTATTTTCAAAATAAAATTGAGTTTTAAGGAACAGAAACGTCTTTTACAAAAGCTAATTAATGTTTGTTTGCATTTATATTTCTTTTTATTTTAATTTCATCTTTCCCTATGACTTTTAAGGTTTTTAAAGAAATAGTTGTTATTATAAATATAAACCATAATGTCAGGAAAGATTCCAAATTCAGTCAAAATTCTCTTTTATAGCATCATACAACCTTAATGTGTGTTTTCTAAGTCAGCACTATAATCTCCTTTCAGTAAGAATGGAGCTTTTATATTTTATTCTTAAAATTAATTACATGTAACTGTGGCTATTACAGACATTTTATGTGCTTTCAACTTTATTTATCACTTTACAAAATTAAATTAAAAACTGCAACCGTAATTAAGAGGGAGACAGTAATAAAGTAAGTGAGACTTGTCTGAGTTGGTTTCTTTTGTGATTGGGGTAAAGCAGAAGGTCAAGAAGTTAACCAGACTGCAAAGAGAAGTTAGAGCATTGCAAAAACTGTATAAACTTGTTCATGATTTGATACTACCTTAAAAAAGCAGATTTACCTTCAGCTATTTTTCAAGAAATGTTATTCCTTAGGAACCAAATAAATATACGAAAATTTTCTTTATATTTTTATATTTCTTCCTTAATTAAAAACTATTATCTTTTAATGTTAAAACACCCAAAAATAACTCACATAAATTTCAAAACAGGAAGAAAGTCAAATATATATTTTTTTAAATCAAGTCATATAAATATGAAGATGGAAATTCAATTCTATTTTTCTTATAAGAGCATGTAATCAATAAATATTGCCAATGTGACTAAATTGAAAAATCCTATTATATTCTTGACGATTTAATTCGAATAAAAGATTTACTTGCAAACATATTCAACTCACGTGGAAGATCTCACTATTTTGCAACGTAATTTATTATTTATTGTTAAGATTATAAAAAAATTTTCTCATAACTGATAACTTATTGCGAGACTTTAAATATTAAATTTTTACTGGACATTGTTTTACACACCTGCCGGTTGTAAAACAAGTAACATTAAGTTTTCCTTCCAATAATATAACCTGATAAAGTGTGATAAGACACTTGTATCAAAATGTAAATAAGTTGTTAGATCTAGCCATAAAACTTAAATCTTCTCCACATTTTGGTAGACTTATAAAGTCGTTTCATTCGTCTTTCCCTTCCAAAATCTGGACTTGGCAAAAATGCAATCGAACTCTGTGCTGCCGAGCCTAAGAGGTGACTCGTAAACATGAAGCTCGCCATCTCATAATTTCGATGGTGCCTGGATCTCATTCCAAACACGAACGCGACCTATGCTGCTGCTCGAGTAAGGATTTGTCGACTAGGTCTTAAATTCAACCTAAGTTCAACGCCTTACAAAAATCACAGTTCGTAAAATTCTGAAGATGCTAAAAAATGGGACTTTAATACAATATGACAATTTTAATTTAAGAAATGTTTTACTTTATTTTAGCCGATAATGCAAGTATTTTCAAGTTATCTCGACAAGAAAGTTGATTTATGTATTTTAGTTACTTATTAATTGATAAAAGAATTTAAAAAGCATGGGATTTAAATTTATTAGGTATGGTTGAATAAACCTAATAAAAATTTTACCTAACTCCTCAGTATCTAAAAAACGAAGGTTTTCTTTTTTAAGATTTCATCTATCATTCTAAGCTTCTTACAATTATATATATATGTGTGTGTGTGTGTGTGTGTGTGTGTGTGTGTGTGTGTGTGTGTGTGTGTGTGTGTGTGTGTGTGTGTGTGTGTGTGTGTGTGTGTGTGTGTGTTATGAAAATGTAATATATAATCATTTTCTTATTTACAATAAATCATTTTTCTAATTTAATTGCCATTATGAGAAGAAAATATCCCTTCAGATAAGTTTTGTTATTATTTTGAAGTATAAGAGGCAATATAATGAAATATCAAAAGTAATTTATATGCTAATTATAACATTCTTGCTTCATATTTTATTTTGAATACATATTGTCAAAGAAACTAGTAGAAACATAGTTACAATTTTAAGATATTTCATTGATTTGTACGTAAATATACTTCACATACAAGATGTGACATTTAAAGCCATATTTAAACTTTATTTAAATTGTTTTGAAAAATCTTTCAGTCAAAATGCAATAATTGCCAAATTTTACTGTACAAAATTAAATAGAATGATATTGTACTAATTATTAAAATATAATGCCCAAAAAATGAGGAGTTGTATCTTTGTATATCCTACACAATTATTAGCGCAGTTGTTGTTTAAGCTGACTAAATATTGCCTCGTGATGATACAATCTGTGAGAAAGGATGGGTGATATTTACTTTGTGTGCGTTATCGTGCGATGCATTGAATTGTCGTATTTCAAGTCATCTAAATATATTTTTTGTTTGAAAAACATTTCAGTTCACATGGCAAATTAAATAAAATGGCACATAAATTGTCTTTTCTAATATCAAAGTTAAAATCAAATGATTTCTGATTATGGAGTCCTTACTTATTATGCTAGACATTTTACTTATTGCAAGATATTCTGTGACATCCTATCTAAATGTGATGGAAAATTATTTTACTGTCAAATACTCTGAAGAATTATTTTACTGTCAATTACTGAAAGAAAAGGTATGAGAAGAGCAATAGAAACTTTGGGAAAATGTACAGATAGTATAGTTGAGCTGAAATTCTTTAACAGGAAGGATCTAAAATCAAATCAAGTTTCACTCCATCAGTGTTTTAACAGATAGAGTAAAGCATACTTAGCAATTGTGTCTCCAAGCATATAAATTCAGTTACACATTTCAGTGGCTAGGCAATAATTGAATACACACAGGAAAGTTCTACAATCAAATCAAGTTTCACTCCATCAGAGTTTTAACAGATCAAGCAAAACAGACAGAGGGTATTAACACATTTTTAGAACGATTTCGTGGCCGTTTAATTAATGTTTAAAATATAAAAATTATTTTTTTAAATGTTCAATCTGATCGCCTTTTTTCTGGACTATAAGTCTCCATCGTGATTTCCATGATAGAAGAACTTTTCGCAATATTTCCAGGGGTATTGCTTTCCATTCCTCTTCCACTACTTTCCCGAGTCCATCTATCGTGGTGGGTTTGCGTTTAGAAAGAGCCTTTTTTAACAGACCAAAGGTACAATAGTCCATAGGTGAATTGTCAGGAGACTTCGCAGGGATATGTTGAAAATGTATACATGCAATACCTGTATTAGTCCTCATTTTTTTCAAGGAATGCAGTGGTACTTTTCGAAAAATGACTTATAGCTTTGTCTTTATGAAGTTCTCTCTTTGAAAGTCATTGGGATAAAGAAGTGGAATTTCTTTTGTAAACATTGGGCGTAAAACCTTCTCCTGATAGACGATGAGTTGATTTTAACATTTCTTTCCACTCTTCTTATTTTTAATTTCCCATTGTAGGAGAAACCTGTAACAATCATAAACCCCTTACTGAAACTTTCTTTATATTGACGGAAAAAGTTTGTACATTTTTTTCTCCTCATTTTCTATAGTAAAAAGACCTTTTTCAGTTACAGTCATTTAGGTAAACCCATGCTTCATCAAAGGTCACAATGGTTTTCCATTTATCTCCTGCTAAGTGGTTTTCATACAGGATTCTACAAAATGTTTTGTGTTGAGCCACATGTCTCGGCAAAAGCTTGTGAACAATATGTTTTTTAGCATTTTTAAGTTGTAAATACTGGTTTATTATTTTATTTATTGTTGCTACAGATGTATCTAAATACTTTGCAATTGATTTCTGTGTTGGCGGGTTTTCTCTTGTCACCAGCGATTTCACTTTAGAAACATTTGAAACTGTACGTACCATTTAAGGATATTCGTTTAGAGTCTTCTTTCTATGTAGAAATAAAGATTGACAGTTTTTACCTGTCCGATTAATAATATTGCTTACTTTGCACTTAGAAATTTTAATACCATGCATTTCACAAAGGTTTTGATTTCTGGAATAAAAACGTTTATCTTCGGAAAGCGCAAAAAAATATCCTTCAGTTCGGAGCATGTTTATATGTGACGTTTTGAAAGGAAAATAAATTTAAAAGCAGCAGACGATATTTCCCATTTCAAATAAGAAGCTGTTGCCAAAATATTTTTTTCTAAAACATTTATTTTTTTAAATTCATTATTGAAATCGTTCTAAAACTGTGTTAACACCCTCTGTATTTAGCAATTGTGTCTCCAAGCATAAATTCAACTACACGTTTCAAAAGTTAGGCAGTAGTTGAATGCACACTTAGCTCAGTAGAGGTATTTAGATTTAGTTAATATCCTGATGACTTTTCATGTTCAAGTTTGAGGATCTCGTGATCGCAACCAATCACTCTATGTCAAATAGTCTTCTTTAGTCAATAAAGATTTTGCAGAATGTGCTTAAATTTTCATGGTTTCCCAAAGGATAGCAGAAGTGATTCACAATTATGCTATGCAATACATCTTTGTCTACTTTTTTCCAAGGATAATCTCTGGTGCTTTTGTTCATATGCCTATTATTTACCTATGCCTATATTTTTCAGCTAATTAATAACAAATGTGACAAATTATGTCCTACTGATCTGCTATTATATACTTCCTTGAAAGAGCTTCCATAAATGACCTCTTATTTACCATCCAACTTTTTTTCCTTATTTATCAAAAAGTCCCACTCCACTGATTAAATCCATCTCAATTTTAGACTTCATAGCTTTTTAATTCCAGTGATCCTATATAAAGGTATAGCTGTGGATTTCAAATTTCCAAGTACATATTTTCCTCTCCAAATATTTTACTAGTTCAAAAATCTGTAGGTAATTTTCTTCATTAGATTTAGTAGGAAAAAAAAGAACGAGGTGTTAATTTTTCGACCCATACTCAGTGGAAAGGATCAGTTTGTTTTTCTCTTGTCTGTCAAAAGCAGAAGGCACAACCACTAGAAATGCTACCTTCGATATAATTCCATGGATTTTTGATATATACAAGTTTATTTATCATGACAAGGTGGCAACACTAAGTGGTGGTGCTTTTCAATTCATTATTATAAGATTTAAAGACATTTTTTCTTCGTATTATAA
The DNA here is from genome assembly GCA_030067965.1 of Latrodectus elegans. Lineage (NCBI taxonomy): Eukaryota > Metazoa > Arthropoda > Arachnida > Araneae > Theridiidae > Latrodectus > Latrodectus elegans. The sequence continues at coordinate 105,286,322 of CM057814.1, read as the reverse complement.
CGTGTATAGGACGTTTTATGAACTGAGAGGGAGATAACGAGAAACTGTTAAATATCTTTTCCTGCAGAGGATGTTCTTGAAATTTGAACACCAAATTTTGCAAGCATGGTAACAATAAATGTGTAGGAATTTATATGTAATCCACACTCATATTTATTCAAGGGAATTCCCTACAGCAAACAACTATATTTCTAAAAATGTCTCTTTAATTAAAAAAAATAATAAAAAGTTTTATTTCATTGGGTATCATTTTTCTTCCTTGACCCATTGGTAGTAGTTAAGCCCATATGATCTAGTTAATAGCTGAATAGTAAGGGTCTTCAGTTCAACAGTTCACAGACTCGATTCTTAACTGGATGTTGGGTATTTACAGTAATTTGGATTCCAATTTAAATTTATAGGCTTCGATTAAATAAATCCTCATATGCAAAAATTAACAAACAGACCAATTCCAGTTCCCATGTAACTGACCCATATTAACAATATTGACAGTAGATGGCGCTGCTGCCCAATAGACTTACAAACAACATGAAATGAGATGAGTGTAGTGATTTGAGAAATGGCAAGGAAGAACCATCCGGTTCCTAAATACGTTTGTTTTGTACCACCCTGGTACTATGTAACCTTGATTTTATTTTATAATTATTAAGTGTTTTCTTTTTGTAATTAATCTTAATTATGTGTAATGTAATAAATGTTTGTTTTGTTTTAACTTCCATTTTCTTACGTCGCTACACCCATAAATATTGTAGAGTGTGAAAGACCGTACACGTTAAATACTCTTTCTCATTGTAAATAGTGTAAATCAACTATAGATTATTAAGTTTGGAAAAAATTATTCTGAATCACGTGTTTACTCCACTTTCGATCAGAAATTTACAACAGCTTAGAACTTTAGTGAATAACTCTTACAACATTAGCAATGTCCCTTTTACTGCTGCAACTAATCAATATGATATAAAAATAGAAATTTAATAACTTTAGCATTATAGTGAATACTAAAAACATATACTGTGGAAATAAATAAATGAATAATAATCCCAATGAATTGAATTTTATTGTGATTCTTTCGCAATAAGTTTTGGAAAAAATTTAGCAACCGAATAGAAAAATGTGGAAGAAATAAATCTGGAAAATTAATTATGGTTTTTTTATTCTCAAGCACACAAATTTGAATCAGTAAAAATGTGTATGATGAGATTGATTAATAAAATAGTTGCTTTTCTCGATTTTCGTCGATAAACAATAGCTTTCACTTCACTCATAAAAATCGCAACTTTAAGAACTTGTAATAAATTATTTTATATAATGTTAATTTTCAAATACACACACACAATACTTTATACAATAATATATTCTACGTATAATACAAAATTTAAGGAACATTTTATTCTAATCAACAATTTCTTTGCGCTATTCATTTAATTGGGTAATTCTGAAGGGTTGCGCTTTTTAAAGATGCTTTTGAAATAAAAAAATTAGGAAATGATGAAGCTATGATGTAGGCTTTGTTTCATAGCACTTCGGTTTTATATAGTAAAATTTGTCAATTTTTCCTTTAATTCAAAATGTCTAATTGAATTTACAAAACTAAATGCAGCGTTTTATGATATAATAAGATTTAATAATAAAGAATGAAAGGATGGATTCTATTGCCAGAATAGATGTGCGTCGTTTTTAGATATGTGACAAATAACTTAGAAATTTTAAAACATCGAGACAAACAATTTAAGGAGTTCACTTCAGTTGCACAGTGTCTTAGAAATCACTTCTTTTAAGAAATATTTCAAGCTGAAATTTTAGAAATCTTTAAATACACCAATTTTGATGATCTAATTATAAACACTACTGAAGATCTATTCTTTGGTCAAAGCGAAAACTTCTTAATAGTGATTCGATAATTATAAGCCAATATGTAGAAATAAAATTTATGTGTTACTTATTTTCATATAATAATACCTAGGTAAAACTATTTACGGAATTTTAATGAATCTTGATTTAAAATTAGTTTTTGAAACTCATTGCTTGCAGAATTTTTTTTCGCAATATTTTTAGTTCCTTGGTTATTAGCATTATTATTGCAAATGTAGCATTATATAAGAATAATTTTGTTTGAATATCTTACTTTATTATATTTTGCGCTTTCTTGTACAGTAATAATTAGTTAAAGATCATTTATTTTTAACAGTTATTAATAAAATTTGTTCCAATATTAAATTTTGATTCTCGCAAATGGATCTTAAGACTAAACAAAATTGATTCTTTTCATGTGTTCAACGATTGTGGAATTGAGCTTCAATCACCTAACTTTGCAAAAATCAAGAAATGGGATAATCATTTCTTTCATAATGATAATAAAACAAAAAAAACATGTATTTTTATCAAACTTTTACTCAGAATTTCATCAATTTTTCAGTTGATTTTATTAAAAATAAATAAATGAAAAAGCTCGTATAAATAACTTATTTATCTGATTACCATTGTACAAGATAATGAATAAAAACGAAGTAAAATATTTACAAAATCATAGTTAAATAATATTGCATTTGCAATAATAATATCCATAATAACAGAATTCATCATTTAGAGGAGCTGAATGAATACCATAAACTTTGTGTTTTTAAATCAAAATTCATTACAAATTCTATAAACAATTAATTATCTGCTAAATATGCAAAATGTACTGTTTAAAGTTTATGTAAATAAAAGTTTAAAATCTCATCAATTAGCTTATTATTTATCTAATTATCGTTATATAACATAAAGAATAAAAGGGTAGTAAAGGATTCACAAAAATCATAACAATAATATTGCATTCACAAAACATATGCTTATAATCAAAGAATTCATCATTTAGAGGCACTGAATGAATCCCATAAGCTTTGTATTTTTAAATCAAAATTCATTACAAACTCTAAAGGCTATTAATTATTTGCTAAATATTACTAAGCAAAAAGTAATGTTTAAATTTTATATAAATAAAAAATTAAAAGCTTATTTAATTAACTTATCATGTGTCTAATTACCCTTACATAAGTTAGTGAGTAAAAATAAAACAAAGGATTCACAGAAATCATAACAATACTATTGAATTTTCGATAATAATACCGCCGATCACTCTGTCTAGCGGTCAGAGTTCCTGGGTTCGAATCCCGGTTAGGGCATGGATGTACTTTCTCTCTCAATCTATCCTGTCTTTGTCCTTTCTGTGTATGAATGAGGTGTGAATGGTTGCCTACCCTATAAACGGGTCCCTATGGCATGTGTGTATTGAAGCAGTCGGACTCCACACCAAATATGGTTCAGTATGAAAAACTGGAGCAGCGCACCCCATATTGTCAGCCTAAGCTGGCACAAGACAAAAAAAAATAATAATAATATAATACCCATTACCATAGAACTCATAATTCAGGGGCTTTGTAAGTTCTGTGTTTGAAAAGTTAAAATTTTAAGTCAAAATTCCTTTTACAAAATCTATAAGAAATTCTTTATTTGTTAAATTATTAATTACTATGAAATAATAAAGGAAGTACACCCTTGTATACCAAGAAAGAAATATTAGACTCAGATAGATTGAATTGTATTTTTAGTGAAATAATATACAGTGAATTTATTAAGTTCAACATACTATTAGTATGTTGAACTTACAGAAATTGATAATTTCAACAGCTTTTAAAATTTAAGTAGAATATTTTGATTAAAAAAATCGTTAGAATTTCTCTGGAAAAAAAATTAATTTCTTGTAGATCTGCCTTGAAATCGTAGAATTTCCTACTCATTTGCTATATATTTAAGATGAATTTCAACAAAATATGCCTTTTTTTATACGAAAGTACTTTATAATAAAATAGTGTGTTTAGAATTTCAATTTAATGGGTAGACTTTCTGAATAAAAAGAAAAATGTAAGACCCTTATATATTGGGATGTTCAAAAAGCAATTTCGTTTTTCATGAAAATGAGAAACGTATAACGAATAAATATCGTATTGCATTACATACGCATTCGAATTGCATATTCTCCATTCTAGTCCAATAGTTTTTAGCATCTTCCTGGTAGTAGCACGATTTCGCACTCATAAAGTGGTTGGATTTTAGCAACAAAAAGCTGATCCAGGTGGGAAAAACGAAATGACTTTCCAAACAACCCAAGATTATTAAAATATGTAAAATATAAAATTATTAAAATATGATTAAAATATGTGACAAAGTTTTTCGCTAAGATTTGTTTATATTTTAATCGACGAAATGAATTAATCATTTTAATATCAGTTAATAAAAAGCGATGAAAAATAAATTTCGCATTATAACAGATACTGTTTATATGAAGAGTATCATTTCATTGTACATTAGTGAACTAATGTTTATGAAAAGAGACACTTGTCAAAATGTGATGTCCATTCAAAAACGATTATGAACATTGCTCACTGAAGAAGAGCAAATCTTTTTTGATATCTCAAAATACAGTTTTAAATTTTCAGTTCACGTTTCGAGCTTTGAACTGTTGGCTATAAGCAAGAAATTCACCCGCAAAAATCAGCTTTTGACATTGTGCAGTTTTATTGTAATGTAGAACGCGAGTATTTTAAATCACACCTTTTTTTGATGCTAAAAATAATTACCAACAAATACGCTATAATCACTTCGATGATGATATAAATACGACAGAATTTAAAATACATATATTACATATAATTGCGATATTAATTTGCTTTTTAATATACAATTACTTTTTGAAGGAAATTAAGAAACATTTGTTGAAAGATAAAAAAAAACATTTTTTTAAAATGCCATGGTAAATTTGTTGTGAAAACATTTATTTGCCTACTTATCATTTGTTATTATTAAACACTATTTTTTAGTTATATTCATTTACTTGTAAAAATATCAAAGTTCTTTGAACAAGACATCCCAACCTTAAATGTAATTAAATGAAATTATTCTGTACTGATCTCTAAAAATTATGCTAATACCAACAAACTTTAACTAAACATCAGTCTGCGAGATTAGTGATTGCCTTAAGCACTTTTTATCAGCCACTTCTTCTAAATAGAGTTTAGTGAAAATAAATTTTTATACCCTACAAGGAAGCTCCTATTTCCAAAATGAAAATGATTTAATATCATTCAATAAGAGATTACTCTTTATATCAATATTATAAAAGAATTGCATTTATTAATATTTACTTTTGTTTCACACAAGATTTGATTAACAGTTAATAAAGTGCATTAATGAATAAGTAGATTACTATATAACGAGAATAGTTAATACGCCTTTGATCTGCTTTTAATTCTAATCAAAAACTTAAACTTTAATTACCTTATGATTATCTTAAATTTTAAGACAATAGACACTCTGTAAAAAACATTTAAATATTAGCTTCTGAGAAAAGTAAATGGAAACCTCTATTTTCATCACACTTAATACAATAATATATTTTTATCCTTTCTATCACATTTACATGATAAGTTATTGAAAATTAGCATAATAAATACTTTCATATATTTTTATCAGATAATTTATTTCTTATTTACCCAAGAAATATTATTTTAGTTTTCTTAGTTATTTCTCACATAAGTTATTGAAATAACAACAATTGCTTTTGAATTATTTTTTCAGAATATATGATTTGGATTCGAAACATAGATATGACTATTGAATGTGCTATTCCATTTATTTTAGTTGTGCGTTTAAGCAACTGAAGATCAACTGATGACAATTTTAAACAATTTAATGCTGAAAATCATCTGGAATAGATGGAAGAAATTAATAAAAAATAAAAGAGTACATACGATTTACAATATATATTTTTAAATGAAAATTCTGATAATATAATGCTATTCCTCTTGTACATACAGATATAAAATAATGCTAATATTTTGTATAAATGGGTTCTACACAATCAAAAATATTTTGAATTATGCATATGTAAATCTATGTTATCTTAAATGAATGTATGTATTATTATAGATATATCGTGTACAAAATATGATACAAATAGATATATTTAAATTCTTGTTATTAGAAAGTTTGCCATTTTTATTAGCAAAGCATTTAATTAATAATTTTTTGACTCATTGGATAAATATTACTTTTCTATGTCAAAAGATATTGTCGCATTGAAATACGTATAACGCTCTTTCAGAACTAATATTGAAATTACATATTTTTCTATTGAAATTATGTTCATAAAAAGATGAAAATTCAAGTACTGTCAATCTAAAATCAGATTTGGAATCAGCATTCTTTACTATATTTATTTTTTATTTCTTCGTTTTGGATTGAATTAAATTATTTTCGATAACATAGTAAACGTTATTGAAATTTTGAAAAAAATACACAGTAATATCTATTACAGATATTCTACAAATATCACGGAATTTCAATATTAACTTCCTGTAATTTTACTACTTATATTACTGAATGTCACAATATTACAGTTATAATAATTATGCTGTAATACCAATATTAACCCCTCCTGCTGTTTTACTACATATATTACTGAATCTCTCAGAATTATAGTTATGCTAATAAAACAGTAATACCAATATCAAAACCTGCTGTAGTTTTGCTACAAATATTACTGAATGTCACAATATTACAGTTATACTAATTATGCTGTAATACCAATATTAACCCCTCCAGCTGTTTTACTACATACATTACTGAATCTCACAGTATTATATAGTTATACTAATTAAACAGTAATACCAATATCAAAACCTACTGTAGTTTTGCTACAAATAATACTGAATATCACAATAATACAGTTATACTAATTATGCTGTAATACCAATATTAAGCCCTCCTGCTGTTTTACTACATGCATTACTGAATGTCACAGTATTATATAGTTATACTAATAAAACAGTAATACCAATATCAAAACCTGCTGTAGTTTTGCTACAAATATTACTGAATGTCACAATATTACAGTTATACTAATTATGCTGTAATACCAATATTAACCCCTCCTGCTGTTTTACTACATACATTACTGAATCTCACAGTATTATATAGTTATACTAATAAAATAGTAATACCAATATTAAAACCTGCTGTAGTTTTGCTACAAATATTACTGAATGTCACAATATTACAGTTATACTAATTATGCTGTAATATCAATATTAACCCCTCCAGCTGTTTTACTACATACATTACTGAATCTCACAGTATTATATAGTTATACTAATTAAACAGTAATACCAATATCAAAACCTGCTGTAGTTTTGCTACAAATATTACTGAATGTCACAATATTACAGTTATACTAATTATGCTGTAATACCAATATTAACCCCTCCTGCTGTTTTACTACATACATTACTGAATCTCACAGTATTATATAGTTATACTAATAAAATAGTAATACCAATATTAAAACCTGCTGTAGTTTTGCTACAAATATTACTGAATGTCACAATATTACAGTTATACTAATTATGCTGTAATATCAATATTAACCCCTCCAGCTGTTTTACTACATACATTACTGAATCTCACAGTATTATATAGTTATACTAATTAAACAGTAATACCAATATCAAAACCTCCTGTAGTTTTGCTACAAATATTACTGAATGTCACAATATTAGAGTTATACTAATTATGCTGTAATACCAATATTAACCCCTCCTGCTGTTTTACTACATACATTACTGAATCTCACAGTATTATATAGTTATACTAATAAAATAGTAATACCAATATTAAAACCTGCTGTAGTTTTGCTACAAATATTACTGAATGTCACAATATTACAGTTATACTAATTATGCTGTAATATCAATATTAACCCCTCCTGCTGTTTTACTACATGCATTACTGAATGTCACAGTACTATATAGTTATACTAATAAAACAATAATACCAATATCAAAACCTCCTGTAGTTTTGCTACAAATATTACTGAATGTCACAATATTAGAGTTATACTAATTATACAGTAAATACACAAGTATTATATATATATGTATATATATACAGTCATAATACAAATATTACTAAACGCGAATATTAAGTTCCTGTAGTTTTCACTGTCTTGTCTTGAAAGTGTTTACAGTTTAAGGAACTTTAGATATATTTATTTCTTTGTTGAAGGATGTTATTTCCAATCTGAAACATATCTTCGGGAGTCTTAAGTGAACAACCGCTGAGAGTATTAAAAAAAATTCCTCAAAATCTATAAAAAATAACACTGATGAGACCATATAATACTTCTTAAAGTGTTAGTTACATAAAAAACAAGTTATTCCACATATATCTGCTGGCCCATGGCAGAAATAAAAACTATTCCAGCAGCATACTTCGATCCGATAACAGATGGACGCCAGGATGCTAACTAAGAAATGCAATCCCCTGACCCCGGAATGCTCTGAGATCTCAGGCAACAAGGGCCCGTCGTGATTTTTACAGGGAAACCCTTTTGACACCAAGCCACTTACTATTCCGATAGCAAAGTGGTATCGGAAGGGTTAACGATTCATTCTCTGAAGGGGAATGTTTTGTTTTTCCCTCTGATACGGTTATTCCATCTTGTAGAAAGATCATGCCATCGCCGTGTTCGAGGTTCATCCCAATCAATAACTGGACGATAAAGTCGTTTGCATCAGTGTCACGTAGAGGCGTAAGTGAAGTGGATTGCCATATTCAGACGTGCCTCCCTTCTTTGTTTTCAACGACAAAGGCTGGTGGGCTCTTATGAAATTCCGAGGCTATATGGTTATAATTATTTTTCTCGCCGTGAATAATTCTCGTGACGGATACTTCTAGAAATTGAGTGCATTTGCGTTCGAGAGTAATTGGCGATACTGTAATCAATTACACTCTGTAATATAATTGAGACGCTGAGAATATCTGTAATAGAGAAAGAATATATAAACTCGATTATGAAAGTATCATCTAAGTAAAAAATAATGATAAATTTATTAAAATAATATAATTTTTATTGACACAGCATATTATTTCAATAATTATTATAATATTATGTCAATAACTTTAATTGAAATCTCATTAAAAACATTATATATATATATATATATATATATATATATATATATATATATATATATATATATATATATATATATATATATATATATATATATATATATATCAAATTATATCAATGAGAAAATACGATAAAATATCATTTCTTCATACGGAAGCATAATATTTTACATTTTAATGATGCAGCTTTTTCCTTTGTGTTCAAACAATGTATATTAATAGATTTGCTACACACAATAATACAACTGTAGGGGCGAAAACAGGGATTACTTTTATGGTTATAATTCTTTACTATCATTGAGCGAAGATAATATATAGAATTTATAGTTAATATATAGATATTATGGATATTCATTAACTCTTTCTATATATTCGTTCAATGATAGTGAAGAATCTATATATCTTCGTTCAATGATAGTGAAGAATTGTAACTATAAAAGTATATTCCTTCTTATCGCTAATTCAAATGTATTTTGTTAATAATATCCATGACAATCTCTATAAACTTTTAACTTAAATTTTATTTTAATCATTCTAAATAAAGCTTCTTATTCTATAAGAGCAATTTGCGGAAGTTACAATAACTTCAAAGTTAAAAATGTGTTGCTACCATGTAAAGATAAATAAAAGTTTGTAGAATGTTAATATTTATTTGTTTAGTAAATGTATGTTTAAATATGAGATTAATTGAAATATGAGATAGAATATTCCACAATTTATTATATGACCTTAATTAATGTAATTAAAAAAAATTTTTAATTGCTATGGAAAAACCAAATAATTACAAATACAAATTATTCTTTCAATAATATAATTTGGCACCATAAAATTACTTTTTCATTCAAAAAAGCTGTTTCAATAAAATAGAAAGTTTAAGATTTACTTGAATTATTGTAAAACACACAATGGAAGTTATTACATTTGTTGCTATTTTTCGTAGCTTGTCAAATTTTTCTTAAAATAATATTTGACTCTCGTTGTTAGTAAAAAATTTCTTGACATGCACTTAACAGCATAATTTGTAAAGAGATATTATTGAACATTTCAACACAAAAATATTTGAAACATTTCCTGTTTTTAAGTAAAGCTGATTCTTCTATAATACATGTTGTGTAGTGTAACGTGAATTTCAATTGAGGTAATTTGTCTCGAATTTTAAAGGTATGAATGAATTCAAAACTATTAATGCGTGATGGTATGCTGTTCTCTTAAAAGAATAGTAAATTTAGCCTGACACTCGAACTTTGGTGTATTGCAAAAAATAAAAATTTATATGAAAGCTTCAGTAATTCCTAGAAGAACTTGATTCGTTACGTTCTTTTAAATACAAAATCACATGGCCATAAGAAACATCCTAAAGCATCGCTACATATCTATTATTTAGCTGTGATGAAATATGAATCATCAACACAAATTCTACTCACTCAAAATCAAATTAAAAACTTTTAACTTTACTTTCTGCTTTTTATTAATGCTTGTAGATAAGAAGAAGATGACACTTGTAGACAAGAAAAAAAAACTTGTAGGCAAGTAAAGGATGGCATTTGTAGACAAGAAGATGGCACTTGTAGACAAGAAAAGGATGGCATTTGTAGACAAGAAAAGAATGGCATGTAGACAAGAAAAGGATGGCACCTGTACACAAGAAGAAAAAGGCACTTGCACACAAGAAGAAGAGGGCACTTGTACACAAAAAGAAGAGGGCACTTGTACGCAAGAAGATGGCACTAGTAAACAAGAAGGAGACATATGTTAATCAACAGGCATATTTTGTTACAGATATTTTCTCTAGTACAAAACTTTTTATGATCCAGTTATTTTCCTTTTTCACATTTTAACCTTTCAGCAGTGAAAATTTAATTTGTAATTCTCAGTGTTTTTTTTTTTTTTTTTTTTTTAAATTCGTGCCAGTGGAAAAGAGCAATGCCTTTTCCCACGGTTATTGTGATAACAAAAAATAAACTGCCTCTTGTGAGTGGTTGTTTGCTTTTGAATAACATATTCTCTATGGCATTTAGTATTGCATTAGTGATATAATTTTTTCCATCACTTTTTGCTCTAAAGCATCGATTCCATCACTACCTGAAGCTAAAAGTAGCTTTCAAACCACTAAAAACATTTCCACTGGAGCTTAAAGTCGTAGGCATGAGGTGTGAAATTTAAGGCTAGAGTACTGATTACTTAACAATCAGCTCATTTGTTCCGACTGATGTATCTAGAAAAATTTAAATATTTATCAATCAAGGAACATTTTTCGACTATTTTATGAATCAAGAGATTTTCCATAAGGTCTGCGTGGAATTCTTTTATGCAAGAAATTTTCTTAATTCCGTACTTCAATATGTTCTGTACTCCTACAAGCCATTTTCATCTCCAACGAATTATCAATGAAGTATTTAACCCATTCAAGCCTTTTTATACTGAAAGTTCAACATTATTTAACAATTGCACTGTTGTATAAGTAATGGTAAAAAGGTCGTCATGAATTGAATTGCTGCTATAACCAGAAAGATAAAGATTGACTTTAAAAAATAATCATTTTGTATTACACAATAATTTCCTTCCACCATAAAATATATGGTTAGTCGGTTGGGGTTGGTGTCGTGTCCAGAGAAAGTCAAATGGATCCATGACTGCCTATGTCAGCTTCGCTATATTCTCTATGTAGAGATCGTCATCAAATGGGTATTCTTCCATGTCTTACAGAGATGCCAGTATTGCTGGACAGCTGAAAATATGGCTTGGAAATAGTTATTCGACGGGAAACATTTATAAAATGTATCTCTCAATGCTATTAAATCAAATTTCCATTCAAATTAATACCTTGTCCTAAGAAGATATGTATACATTTACAGTGTAATCTCTGCAAAATATTATATGAGAATACAGAAAAGGCCTGGATTTGTTGCTATATTACATATAAAATTACATGAGTCATATTGAAATAAAATAACGGCACTTTAACAGTAACTTCTCACGGAAATGCCTTCACTTTAGAATGAACAAAACAGCTGTCCTCATATAATTTGATAAGAAATTTTGAAATAAAGCATTTGCCAAAGTAACATAACTTTCAAAACTGAAAATATTTGTGAAAGTTGCATCACTTACCACATAATTTTTCCACAAAATGAATACATCTGTTACACCCATAAAATGTCAATAGAAGTTAGTTTCAGTGCTCATAATAAAACTTCGATGCTGAATTGGTTTCTTTGTCCATCAAGGGTTAATCCTTACACACGAAAGCTAATTAATTATGGCCTACATTTTAAGGCGGAGTCCAAACAACTATAAGCTTCTATGACCGTGACGGGAATCGAACCCATTAAGTATTTAGACAATAGCCAGAACCACTAACTATTTGGCGGCTTTCTCGGCAATTTCCATGATAAAGAAAACAGATAATGTATTATTCAGGGCATTTATAAGAAAATCTGCATCGAGAATAATAAAACTAACGTGCTCGTAAATGACTTTAACCATTTTAGAATGAAATAACAGCAAAAAACAACAAATACTTGCCGACAATAATAAAAAAATAACCTTACTAATTTACATCAAAATTAATATTCTCTTAATTTTTTAGTTATATGCAAACCAATTCGGAAAAATTCTTTGTAGGTTGTATTAATGTATTTTCAATGATTTCAAAAACAAATAGATATATACCCAAACGATGGCTAATATTCAATTAATATCATTGTATTAAATTGTAATTCTTGTGCGCATCCTTTTAAAAAACTATTTTTGGAGTATTTAACTCTGTTAAGAAAATATCTCTTATATTAAATTCAAGAAATGGATTTTTTAATGAATTTTATTATTTCTGTGTGCCAAATTTTAAATAATGCATCAGTAGAAATTATAAAAACTATTCCGATATCTGTTTGTACTTGACATGCAGAGCAATGAGCATTGATAAAATTTGTGGGGCAAATGTAATTTAATTTACCTTTCTATAATTACTTTACACATAAGAAGTAGTTTAAATACACATAAGAAGTAGTACACATGTATACACATAAGAAGTAGTTTAAATACACATAAGAAGTAGTACACATGTATACACATAAGAAGTAGTTTAAATACACATAAGAAGTAGTACACATGTATACACATAAGAAGTAGTTTAAATACACATAAGAAGTAGTACACATATATACACATAAGAAGTAGTTTAAATACACATAAGAAGTAGTACACATGTATACACATAAGAAGTAGTTTAAAGGGATCTAATATTTATTCTGAATAATTTATGACCGAGATGGAAACTGAAGGTAAATTTAATAGTTCAAATCCTATTATCCATCGAACTTGGCAGTTCTCTGTTGAAAAATAAGGATATTGTAGGCTAGTATATATATACAGGGGCCAATTAACCTAATCGAGGACCGGAGCAAAATATTCTTTGGGAGCCCCCTCTGTTTCACAACGACAAACTTTCTATTCGATTTGGCATGAGATTGTATTCGATTGACAACGTAAAATAAACTTTTCATTGGATTTGAGAGCCTCTGTAAAGTGGGATTCGAGGCAACTGCCCCGTATGCCTCTGCCTTAATCAGCCTCAGAGTATATAGAACCTTAACGAAAAATTCTTATATTAATGCTCGAAGGATACTTAAAATGTAAATATAAATATGGTGAATTTCATAAAGATAATGTTTTTAGAACTTAAGTTCTGTATATTAGTATATATATTAGAATAGAATATTCCTTAAAATTAGAAATAGCATTCATGGAAAACTTGTTTAAAAAATGTCCTTCATAACCGGAATTTAAACAATGTATAGTTATTTAAGGTTGTAAAATATTATGTAGTATTTAATTTTCTTTATCATGAATGATATATATCTTAATGAACCATTATATAGGCATCTCGGGGCCGTCATAATATCACGTCAATGCAGCAGCCTTTGTCATGGCGGCCGTTGCAGTTTTGGAAGAGTCTTTCCAGAATCAAGAGTGCAGCAGTTATGCAGGAAAGTCCCTGATTTGTTTCCTGGATTTGCTATCCGGGACGGCGATGAAACAATAATCCTGGATCAGAATTTAGGATTATTACGGATCCGTTCCGTCAACTTCCATGAAACTTTAATCCCTGGTTTCCATTTTCTTTGGCAAAGATAATGGCGAGCGAATGCGTGTCCTAAATGTCCGAAAAACGGGTCTTTCAGGAAATCAGTAAATTTTGACCTCGACGTGGATGGAATTATTTCCTTATATAAATAGACGATGACACAAAAAAATTATATTTCATAAAAAATTAAAATAAAATTATTTCAAATAAAAAAAATCGAAAACTTTAGTGGCGCCATCTATTGATGATTTTACATACAATAAATACTAAAATTATTTAAACTTCAACCAGTTTGATGTAAACTTAGCATGTGACTCAGAAGAGACAAAGAATAAACTTATAGAAATATACAATCTAATTTCAATGTTTTGAGGTAATTTCAGTGTAAATATTTATAGGGAAATTTCTTCTGAAGTAAATAAATGGCAAAATACAAAAATTTTGAAATATTAAAATAAACACATTGAGGAGTAAATGCGTGGTGTTATATCAAAAATACATTTAGTAGTTATCATTTATTTTTTAATTTGTCATTCATTCAAATTTAAAAATAAAAGAATTTAACCTGAAACTGGCAATCTAGTCAGTTTTTCACCCATGAATTTTCTATTATGCATTAATAATTATGCAAGTTGGAAAAAAATTACAAGGCAAGATTTTTGTATTTATCTTAGCTGAAATTCTTTCATTATCATAATTTAAATTCGATAACAATTTTAAATTCTAATATTAAAAAATTTGTTTTAAAGAAGATTTTTAATTGAAAATTTAGTTTTATTTTGTGAGTTTGAGAAAATCATTTAATCTGTAAATAAACCTTAATTACTCATATAAATAAAACCAAAATCTCATCTTTATGCTTATATTGATATTTTGATACCATAAATCTCGAATTACTAGAATGTCCTTCTCATACATTGTTACTCATTAAATCAATAAAAAAAAAAATTCAGTTTTAACTTAATTTTGAATATATTTATACAATAACCATTATTTTTTGGCATCAAGCCATGCTCTTCTTTAAACAACATTTAACTTTTTTTCTATAAAAGAACCAATATTCAATTTCTTAGCCGTTCCTTTTATTAAATGAACCTGAATGATTGTAATTTAATATTATTTTTACTTCCCGCATTTCTTAAATGTTTGATATTTTACTTCTTTTAAAAAAAAAATATTGTAAATCTAGATTCAAACCAAAATAAGTACAAGTTTTTCCTACTTGAGTAAGTTACTATTTTTCCATTTTGAAACCGATTGAGTACATACAACAAAAGGCAACTTCTATTTTGGATAGTCAGTACCAAGAAAACTAGATTTAAATGTTTTTCTGCTGTTCCGAAAAAGTCAACCTTGATCCGATGTATCAAAGCATTTCAACTTAAGTGTACAACCACAGCTAATTACTGTCGCCGAATAGTGAAAGTAGTAGTTTGCCTGCCAGCCATTTATTAGATCTCGACTGCTTCATTCGTATTAGATAAAACGGCTTAATGTACTGGAAGTAACGAAGAAAAGTAAAGAATTTAGATAGATGAGTGACGTCTGAGAAACAATTCATCTCTAGTTGCAAAGTTCGCTTCCATAACTGGGTTTGTAAGTGGTTTTTTTTAATTTGTAGATTCATGCAATTTCTAGCCAAGGTCGAGGTCTTGGGCTCAGGCTTAATGAGAGTTGGAACTTACGTTACAGGTTTTTCCAAAATACGACTCCCTTTGCATGAAAAAAAGGGGGCTGTCCAAATCCACTTATTAAACTCAACTAATTCTACAGTCTAGACAAAACAGGCAATAAAATGATGTTTCGTTCTGTTTATACTTTGTTAAATGAGAGAGAACAACACTAAATCCAATAAATATTAGGTATTTCAGTCAATGTTTGTAATTTAGTGGTGGAAGTGTCCACATTTTGACGTTGTTGATGAAATCGCTTTGCAGAAGACGCGAAGGTCGAATTTTCAAACAACCCTAGAGTAAGAAATTCTTTTCGCTGGAACTTGTTTGACCTTTAATTAATGTTTTTGCACAAAAAGGAAAAATGCTTTTAAAGAAACATGAAAATTATATCTAAGTAGAATAAATATTAGATGTGTTTCACTTCCTGTATATATAAAATACTTTTAGTACTCTATAAATGTTATCATTGTAAGTTATAGTGAGGCAAAAATGAGATTGTTGTCTCTAAGTTATTAAATATTGGTAGATATTTAAAAATATTTTGAAATATGTTTAACTTTAGGTAGGAAATATGTGTATATCACTATATTGTCAATTTGTCGAAACTGATTATCTTTTACAAGTTATCGTAAATGATCTTTTATGGAAAGAATTCTTATTATTTCTCAAAATATTGAAATATCAAAGATTCTTCCCGTTCAAAATATCGTCCATTACGTTTCCAATATTTTAAGCAATTTTTAAAACTTATTTTGTATACTTCAGTCTTTCACTAAGTATGCTTTTATCGTGCAAAAACCAATAGAATTAAAGCCTGAGATGTATAAATTAAAATCAGATAAAATAATCCTATAAAAAGTTCGGAATTTAATTATTTTTATTCTTGAATCAATTGTTTCATTCTTTCTTCAGTTCATTAGATTTCCTTTCTTAATAATTTATCATTAACCAATATCGAAAGATATATTTACATAAATTTAACTTTAGATATTAATAAATCATACTCATTGAGTTTTCAATTTTTTACTATTTACAAATTGGGACTTTTGGTTAGTAAAAAGTAGTGGTTAAATCCATCAATATGAAGTAAATTAAAGTAATCGAGTTTTTACTTCAATATTTTCCACAAATATTTTAACTTGTGATTTTTATGGAAACATTCTTTAAATAGCCAATTTTAATAATACCTTTCTTAAATAATAGCTAAAAATATTAATTGAATTTTTTTTTAGTCTTTGACACCATACCATAGAAGCTTAATTAATAGTAATAGATACTTAATTAATAATCATAGAAGATAATAGCAGAAACTCGAGGAAGGATTTTGCTCAGATCGCATTCCTGTGTCTCAAGGAAAGAAACCCGGAACACTCCCAAGTACCCACTTCTACTGATGTACATGGCAGAAATACCCATCTTTCATTGTTCAGCATTTATTAAGATTGAACTTGTTACACCGAAGATGTAGGCTGCATGAGTAGAAATTATTATATTCAACCAAACTGAAAATATAGGTACTTTCCCAGTAAAACAACTCTGTTGGCCACCGTAAATGCAACACCCTGAAGGAAGCATGTAAATAATATGAAATTTACAACATGCATTAGAAGTAAGATATGCAAATAATTAGAATTTCAGCACAGATGCACATTACGCGTGCGTGTCGGTATTTGATATCACTCTTACGCATTGACGGTACTTTAACAGTCAGTGCTACATCTCCGACGTGTTAGAGCCAGTTGCCCTTTCTTACCTTCAGGGCTTGCCCACAATCATATTTCAACAGGATAATGCGTGACCACACGTGGCCCCCATTGTCCAAGATTTCTTCGTCAATCACCAGATTGAATTGCTTCCCTGGCCGGCTCTCTCTCCGGATCTTTCACCGATAGAAAACATGTGGTCCATGGTTGCTCAACAATTGTCCCAGATTACATTCCCAGCTGCCACACCAGATCAACTTTGGCAACGTGTGGAAGCTGCTTGGCTTTTAAATCTTTAATAACTTGATACTTTGGAAAAATGTATACTATGTATTAAAATAACATACTGCTATAAAAATTCTCAACTATGAATAAATAAAAAAAAATAGAAATGCTGAAAGAGAAAAGTATTTATCTTTAAAAAATAACTGCCAATAGCTTACGAGAAAAATTCTACCAATCATTTAAATACTGAAAACAAGCAGAAATTATCTATTTGAAAATATAATCAGGCTTTTAAAGAGAATAAATTATAAACTACTCAATCACACAGAGGCTTAAATTTAAAGAATGCTATCTGGCTCTTTTTATAGAGTATAATTCAAAATCATTTCTGAAAATTGAATTTTATTTCAGTGAATTGATGTACGATCACTGCACTTGAGGTATTCATTCGAAGGGGGAAATTACGACTTTAAATGAATCCCAAACTAGAAAGACGTTCTTGCATATCTTATTTTATTTTAAATTGATTTTTTTTTCATTTAGACAAAGGAACACGCTTATTGTCCTTTTATTATTTTTAAACTTTCTTTTGAATAAATTTTTTCTTTCCTTTTTACACTAGTTGCACTTATATCTAACACATTCACAATCATCATCTATTTTGCAATACTTATATCTTTGATGTCTCATTTTTTTATGCTTTTAAAATTAATATATATTCATTTATTTTATTTCTTTAATTATGAACTTCATTTACGTTTCCATTGTACTTCTAAAAAATGTAGAAACCAACCAAAAAAATTCTTAATATGATATTAAAGAAATTAATTAAACTTCTGTGATTGTGTGTACTAAACATATAAAGGATATGGTCATAAACTAAATTATTCTGCTATTTTAACGTTTGTAATAAAAAATGCAAATATGAAGTAAATAAATTAAGAATTGCTTATAAAAATAATTATCTTCTGGAATATCGAGTTTAATCTACTAAGTAATATTTTGGAATTTTTATCACAAGACTGATATTTATTTTAAATCTACGTGTAATTCTATTTCGCATATTCTAAAAAAGAGAAAATATCGTGTTTTTTATTATTATTATTTTATACAAAGAAAAATACGATCGAATGGATAATCAGCTTGAAAAAATATAATCGCCCAACGTGGGGCTCGAACCCACGACCCCGAGATTAAGAGTCTCGTGCTCTACCGACTGAGCTAGCCGGGCTACATGATACGTATATTACTTAATATTAAAAACAAATTTTCAATTCTTTGGTTCTTATTTTCTGTAATTTTTTAATTGTAAAAATTTATTACACATAAAAATACCTATTAACTATCTTCTTTTCGGTCTTTATTTGTTGCATATCATTTTAGGGACAACAGTGTTGATAATTCACTATCATTCACACAAATTTTTTATGCTTTTCTCATATGTGAAGTTTTTTATGTAAATTTTTGTAATTACTAATATTTTCAATTACAAAAATCTATATAAATTTATGTACAAAGATTTTTAATCTTAAATATTTTATATATAAACTCTTATATTATTAAAAATATGTTTTTTAAATACTTTATAAAAAATTTATATCGTTATTTATAAACATTTTATTGCACTTACTTATATATAGGAATATACATTTTTTATTCTTAAAATGATTGTGCACAAATATCTTGGTAAATTGCTATTTACATGCATTTTGCCATACAGACATACTATCAGAGATAATTCAAATTTTATTTATAATCACATTTCAAGTGATATACGTCATTTTGTAACATTTATCATAATTAATGTCAGAAGTAGAACTTGTGGGAATATTATTTCTTTATTTTAAAAATATATATTCTACAAAATTATCTAGCTTTATCCTAATACATGGAACAAAGTCAATTGTGTAAACCCTATAATTTATAAAAAAAATAAATAAAATATTCTATTATGTTAGTACAAATTTCATCTCGTAGTAGTTACATAGACACTTCATTACCCATTCCCTTTTTCGTTCTTAGTAATTACACTACTGGCTATTAAAATTGCTACACCAGGAAGAAATGCAGATAACAAAATGATATTTATTGAACAAATATATTATACTAGAAATAACAAGTGATTAAATTTTCAAAAAATTTAGTACCCAGAACACAACCACCTCTGGCAGTAATAACAGCAGTTATAAGCCTGGGCATTTAGTCAAACAGAGATTGCATTGCATGTACAGGTACAGATGCCCATGCAGCTTCTACACGATGCCACAGTTCATCAACCAAGTCACTACGACTGGCGTTTGGTGACGAGCCAGTCGCTCGGCAACCATTGACCAGACGTTTTCTATTGGTGAAAGATCTGGAGAACGTGCTGGACAGGGCAACAGCCGAACATATTCCGTATCAAGGAAGGTCCGTACAATACGAAGGTACGTCGGGCATTATCCTGCTGAAACGTAGGGTTTCGCAGAGCTCGAATAAAGAGTAGAGCCACGGGTCGTAACACACCAGAAATGTAACGTGCACTGTTCAAAGCACCGTCATTGCGAACAAGAGGTGACCGAGACGTGTATCCAATAGCACTCCATACCATCACGCCAGGTGATGGGCCAGTATGACGATGACAAATGCTCGCTGCCAGTGGGCGTTCACCACGATGCCGCCAAACACGGATGCGACCATCATGATGCTGTACACAGAAACTGGATTCATCTGAAAAGATGACGTCTCGCCATTCGTGCGCCCAGGTTCGTCGTTGATCACACCATTGAAAGCGCTCTTGTCTATGACACCGTGTCAAGGGAAGCCGCAGCCATGGTCTCCGAGCTGAGAATCCATGCTGTTGCAAACGTCGTCGAACTGTTCGTGCAGACATTTGTTGTCTTCCAAACGACCCCATTTCTTGACTGACGGCTCGTGACGTAGTTGCACGATCCATTACGGCCATGCGGATAATATGCCTGTCTTCTCGGCTGCTAGTGATAGGTGGCCGTTGAGATCCCGCACGGCGTTCCGTATTACCGTCCTGAACCCATCGATTCCATATTCTACTAACAGTCATTAGATCTCGACCGACGCGAGCAGCAATACTGCGATAAGATAAACCGCAATCCCGGTACGCTACAATTCGATCTTTATCAAAGTTAGAAACGTGCTGGTACGCATTTCTCCTTGTTACACGAGGCATCACAACAACTTTTCACCCGGCAACAACGTTCAAATGCAATTTATGTATGAGGAACCGGCTGAACAATTTCCTTATTTAAACGCAATGTAGGTGTCGCTACTGGCGCCTGCTTTGTCTGAATGCGCTGAAAAGCTAATCATTTGCATATCACACCATCTTCTTCCTTTCGTATAAATTTCACATCTGTAGCACGTCGCCTTCTTGGTGTAGCAATTTTAATGGCCAATAGTGTAATTTTACTTATTTTAAACTATTGTGTAATACTAGAATACTTGGAAGATTAATAATGAACGTTTGCAGATGCATGCAAAATTTACAGACTTTATTTTTCAACTTTATTAATTTTAAATTTTTAACTTAAAAACTAAATGATATCAATTTGAGAATAGAAGCAAGATAATTTTTCAATTTTAATTTTTATGATTAAATTTGAAATCTATTAAAGTTTATGTAAAAAAATTTTTTTAATTTGTTTCCTTTCTTCTAGAAAATATAAATACACATTCCTAGTTTGCTAATTAGCATAGGTTATGGTGATAATTCAAATTAAAGGATTTAAATTTTGCTAGTTATATAGTGCTGCCATCTATTATTTATTTATGATATAATAAGATAAATCAGTTTTCAGATTTGTTTCGATCATTTCATGAAATTATTTCATTTCATCTTTTCTTATAAATTATTTTTAAATAATAACTATGCACACATGTTATTAAACAAATATTTAATTTTACTTTCATTTTCATTGATATTAAAATTTATCCTTTTCATATGCTCTTTTATTTGAACTGAAACTTTGAAAAAAGTTGTCAATGACAGAAAACTTTAACAATAATAGCTTTGCAGTAAAATATTTAAGATAACATACTAAAGAAACTTTTATCCAATAATTTTAGTAGTTATTATGAAATTTTACTGGAATTTATTGCTATCTTAGAGATAGATTTCAAATTATGATATAAGTTCAACAGTAAAACTTAAAAAAACTCAGATTGATGAACTAAACTACTTGCCTAAAAATATATCAAAATCAGAAAGTATATTAAAATTACCTATGTATAAAATTAGCATCATTCATAATTTTTAAGAAAAGTGTTGGTTTGTACGCACGTGGTATAATTAAATACAAGATTAAAATATTTTAGCAATACATTTAACAATATGGAAGTAATATAATATGCGAAAATATTTTTATCAGTATAATAAAAATTCTCCAATTTTTTTATTTATTTATTTATTTATTTATTGGTGGCTCTGGATCACTCTCATTTTAAATCAGCTCCAGATTTAATTTTAATATGTAATTGACTTCTGTGTCACTTCCAGTATAATTAAAATTTTCTCATTAATACAATAATCGAAGTCTTTATGAGTGAACTATTTACATTTCCAACATTAGTAATGTTTATTGAATAAATTTTTAAGAAATAATTTATTAATTTTTTATGTTAACACAATTTTAACGAAGCAGATAGTAATGGGCATTGTAAGGATAATTTTAAACGCAAGTGACAGTCAAACATGATAAGATACTGAAATATTTAAAAATTCAGTATTTTATAATGCTTTATTGTCTTTTATGTTTTTATTTGCATTATTTTCTACTCTTCTAAAAAATACATTTTTGTCATAAAAATAAACAAATTTATTGTGATAAAAAATTTTATTGTTTATTTCTTGGTTACTAAGAAAATTGATTATATTTTTTGAAATATTGAGTATGGAAGTATAAAATTGAATTAGGAAACTTGAATATTTATGGTTCAAGTTCCTTACTCAATTTTTTATATATGAAATTGAGTATTGAAATTTAAATATAATGAAGCATAAAGATAATTAACTTTAAAAGTTTTATAAATATTCATTATTCTACAACTTTTGTAATAATTCATTATACTAACAGTTAATACCTATATATATATATATATATATATATATATATAAATTTAGAATGAATAATTAAAACAGTTGTCAGTAAACCAAACATGTGCTGCCATCTATTTTTGTACTTAGATACTTAACCTATTTCTGCCATCTATTTAAATCGGAATTTGGAAAAAATTTATTTAAAATAAAAAATTTTCAGTTGAAGTAAGATTTATCATACCTAATTTTTCTTTTTAAATTAATTTTTTTAAGTTAATAGACTGATTCATTTTCTGTAATGCCAAATAAAAAAAAACAATTTTAATTATACTTAGTTAAAATTATATAACTTATAGTTAAAATCCTTTAAAGTTAATAAAACAGTGCAAAATAAATATAAATAAAACATGCTGGTCTTCTAAATAAATTTTTTTTGTTAAATAAAAAATTAATTTCAGTTCAAGTCTTAAAATATTGTTAAATACATTGTTAAAGATAAATCTGCAAATATTTTTTAGTACTTTAGGTTCAACTGATCTGTTTCACTTAATATACATTAAAATTCTTATAAATGAAATAAGCGAAAGATACTTATGTAAAAAAAATAATAAATAGCTTCCATACTAAATTTTTATCTTAAATTCTTCTTGGTCTTCAAAATAATTCTTCTTTATAATTATTCTTTTAGTATAGTTTCCGAAATTCCTAAATTACATACATATTCTATTTGATGTAATTCCTTCAAATGTTTAAAGTATGAAATCTGAGAAAAACATTTTATGGATATATCTTTCAAAAAATAATTTGAAATATATTCCAATTTCAATTAAAAAATGAGTAGCATTAATTTTTCAGTATAGTTTTCCACGCTGAATTTTCATAAAAGTCATTTAAGTGACTATAATCCGTATGAAAATAATTAACAAGGATTATTTGAAATCCATGTTCGTGTCGGTGTGTGAACATAATCTATAAAACAGTTTTTTATCTTTATAAATGCATGAAAATATAATAGCAATTATATGGAAAATATTCTATTAATAAAAAAATTTTAGAAAGTGGTTTAGATATATGGTATTAACTTTTTCAGAATAACAGTTTATCTGTGCTTACAAAATAATTTCTTAAAGTTCTACAATTTCATAAGCTTCTGAAAAAGTATGTGTGAAATTACTTACGATTTAATAAATTAACACTGCAACTGCATTACTATACTCGTTCAAAATATCTTTATCCTCTAAGATTTGAACAAATTGAGCAACAATAAAAGCAACAATAATGAAGTTGTTTAGTACAACAGCTTTAATATATAATTATTTTAATAGTCGTTTTTTTTTTTTTTTTTTTTTTTTTTTTTTACGAAATAACAAAATTTTTATTAATTATTACGGAATATAAAAAAAAATTAAAAGCTTGCGTCGGCCGGGAGTCGAACCCGGGTCAACTGCTTGGAAGGCAGCTATGCTAACCGTTATACCACCGACGCTTCATGAACATGAAAGTGTACAATAAATTTAAAAACTTAGAAATGAACAGTTAACTGGGTTTGTAATTTTCATTTGTTTAATATTTCTAAAGTGTAAATATACAAAGCTAATACCTTAATTTCTAAAATTAATCAACAACTCAAAGTATTTTAATTCTTTCACAATATAATCATATTTTTACTTTTTTCTATTTTTAAATAAACTAATATGAAAAGCATAATAAATAATTTAAAATTTAAATATAAATTGTAAAAGAAAAAATATAAATTTTTAAAACAGATACTAAACTGCTTATACATGGTTTTCTTCAGTAAAAAAAAAAAAGAAACTTTATTATTTATTTTATACAAACATTACTGTCCTTAACCATAATTTAGAATCTTTTTAAAATCTGTTTCATTACTTAAGTTTCCCAAGCCGACAAGGCAGTCAAAATGGTAAACGCTCTGACATTCGATTCAACAGTTCGTGAATCCGATTCTCTCCTCGAGCTTGTATATTTCTTGCAAATGAATCTTGAAATTATTGGTACTAGTCTATTTAGCCCTTATGAGCGAAAAAGCCTACTCCAAATTATAGGACACCAGTTAAATTATGAATGCAAAATTATAAAAAATTTGTTCTTCTTAAACCTATTCCTTGAATTGCAATAACAGTAATTTTTTTTAATACCAGTTGCTTCGAACAAAGTAAATACATTCATTTTTTCAAAGATATAAGTAGTACAAAGATATAAGTAAATACATTCATTTTTTCAAGAGAGCTTCTAATTATCTGCAAACAAAAAAGTATTTATCTTTCGATATATGTTCGTTGTTTGGTAACATTTATTTGACCAAACAAATAACTTTTCAGGTACGCTTATATTATAACGAAGATTGAACTTTTATTCTGGAATTTCATGAACAAGAATGCAGTCTAATTCCTTATAATGTATTCCATAAGTATATCAAAGTTAAGTACACAAATCCATAGTAAAAAAAAAGAAAGCAAATCAATGCATTAAAAATTCTCAATACCAGCAAATCAAAATCTATTTATTAAATTGGGATAAAGACATAGAGTTGACAAAAGTAATTAAAAACATTATGAGTTAAATTAAAAATTTAAAGTTGTTTAGAAACTATGACATAAATTCAAAGTTAATGTATATGTATATAAAGAGATTTATAAAATGAAAAAGTAGGTGTTTTGAAGATTCTTCTAAGAACTTCTACGCTTACTTAGTTGGCCCATTTGTAGTTCTAAAAACTATGATTTACTTCAATCGTACAAGTGGTTCCCTACTTTTCCTACGTATTTTAAAATAAAAATTACAGGAAATTATTGTTTTTTAAGGATGATTAATTAAACATTCCATTTGCTTTCTAGTGAATTTATATCGAGTTGTTCGGAAAGTAATTTTGTTTTTCATGAAAATGAGAAACGTATAACAAATAAATATCGTATTCCATTGCATATTGTCCATTCTAATCCAATAGCTTTTAACATCTTTCTGGTAGTAGCACGATTTCACACTCATAAAGTGGTTGGATTTTACTAGCAAAAAGCTGATCCAGGTGGAAAAAATGAAATAACTTTCAGAACAACTCAATAGTTGTAGCAAATATTGTAGTTGCGATTCAATTCATTATATATATATATATATATATATATATATATATATATATATATATATATATATATATATATATATATATATATATATATATATATATATATATATATATATATATATATATTATATATATTAATTTGTGAACTTTAAAATGAAATTGACTAATTTTATCAAAAATATCAATACAAGCAATAGAATTTTCGATATTGATAAATAAATCTAAAAATTCAGCACTATTGTTAAAAAAAAATATTGGTTTTAATTAGTGAAAGTTCAGTAGGATAAATTAATTTAGAAATATCGCCATAATATGAATTATTGAAAACAATAAAGTAGTCAATATACAAAAAAGCAAACTTTTGATTATTTTCAAAAAAGTTTTATTTATTAGTATTTTTTTTCGGGTCATTTATCAGTATTTAGTAGTTTTTACAACTACAAAAGGTTCATCCAAGCATTAAATTTCTTTCCAGAATCCCGGAAAACACCAATTTTCACTTTACATCTCTTTACATATACATTTTTATCTGAAAGGTGTATGCATGAGGACCAAACGACCAGGAATATCGTCTGGCTTTTGAATAGCTTCATTGCCAATTATGGGTTCCATTGCATGTAAATGTGCACTGACTAAAGTTACATATGGTCTGGCCCGAGAGGACAGTTGTAAGGAAACTACTCATGGTAACTGCATTACTTTTCCAGAGATCACCACCCGGAGCAGGCAAAATATCTGTTCTTGGAAGAGAACTCCCATGTATGAATTGTATGAGGAAAATCGCCCTGGTGCTGTTTTAATTGGGGTTGGCAACAGGTGCGATCAGACAACTCTCGCGAGATTTTGAAGTGGGCACACTCGTGTACAATGTCATGTGACGGGTCTCAAAATTGTCCAAAGTGCAATGCGACTCAAACTGCTCCTGCTCACATTTTGGTATTTTTAAATAAAAGCCATCTATTCTCAAAGTCCTGAGGCAGTACTTCATTGCTTGAAAGTGTTCGGGCTCATGGACCTGGTATTATGCTACTGTCAACCAGGAAGGGTATGCCACAGCAACACATACGTACATTAACATTGAATTTACATCATCGTTTCTAAACTTTTTATACTTTTTAATTTAACTTGATAAGATATTTAAAAATATTATTAAAATTATTAGCCACACATTGTATTTTAAGCCATCACATTGTAAGAGAAATGCATTTTTATTATGAGACCTAATGATAGTTTAAATAATTTTATGTAAAATGATGTCTTTGAAAAACTGAAATCTCTTTCAAATATTAAATATCCTTTGTCTTAAATTTTACTTTTCAAGAATTCAAATTTTAATATTATTTCTGTTTTTAATAAACTAATGTCAGCTTGTGGTGCTCATATATCTAATTATAGATCATAATAATATCATAAAATTGCAAAACTTTTCTAGAGAAATTATCAATGTTCATAATGGAACCAAGAATTATAAATATTCAACGATGGGGCTTTAAAAATGGCCAAGAAAACAACTTCTGTAAAGAATAATACATAATGTGTCCCGTGGTTGTGGGTAGTATTTTAGTCTAACAATAATTCAATTATTTAAAGTGTTAAGTTACACACAATAACAAACAGAAACACTACATTAAAAGGATGACAAAAGGACATCCGAAGAATTCGATATCAAAAGCCTAACTAACTGTCTTTCGTTTTCCCCGCTAGTTGCACTCTCGGAAAGATTAAGAGAGAAAAATATCACAAGCTTTCTCCCTGGCTGCGAAGTCGTCTCGACAAGTAGCCAAGTAAAAAGTTTGATGATTATTCACTTTTTGGCAATTTGTTTATTAGAGAAGTTTTAGGAGGTCGACCCCTTTTGTTAAAAGGATTAGTGAGCAGATATGTGATATGCTTCAAGAGAAATATTGGGTTTTTCCATGCTGGCAATTTCATAGCTTGTTGGGGAACGATGTGCAAGTATAATATATGGCCCATCTCGACGAGGCACAAATTTGGCTATTATCTTTTAGGTCTTGTTGCTATGAGAATGTAAGATTACCTATACTTGATCTCCAGGTTTAAATTGGTGACCTTTTCTTCTATTTTGATCAGCAATGTGCAGAAGATCGTTCATTCAAGGTAATGTATATGGATTTTATTTGGTAATCGCATTGAGCTTGTGGTAGTTGATGTAAAGTTGGAATTCACTTTTTGGTTTAGATATGAGCACTACTGGTGATGCGTATGCTGAATCTCATTCTTCTATTATCACTGAGGCAAGAAGCTTTTCAATTTCCTTTCTTAAGATATCTTTTCTGGCTGAAGAGAGTCGATAGGGAGGTGAAGCAATGGGAGCTGAATCTCTTGTATCAGTTCGTTGTTCGATATAAGATGTTCTTTTCCTCCTTTTTAGGAGACATTTTGGTACTCCTTCAACAATGCATTAAGTTGTCTCCTCTGATTTAAGATTTTCCCCTTCATCTGATCGAAGAATTATTGAACTTTTTATCACTGTTAGTCCCAATGAAATTAGAACATTGTTTTGCAAATTCTGTTTGACGTATAAAAGAATTTTCTGGAAGAGAAGTATTTAAGTCTATGAAGGAATTGTCTTCTGACAGATCTTCCCACTGTTTTTCTACAATTTCAGAGGAATGATCTTGAGGATCTGGTTGGAGTTAATCAGAATTTGCTGGAACATCGAGTTTTACAAATGAGAACATTTTATGCAGTCTATCACAAAAATGCCACGAGCGTTCTATAAGATTTAGAACGATCCCTGTTTTCTCTCTAAAGTTGATTCCAAGTAGAGTATTATTTTTCTGTGCGTCTGGAATAGTAAAAATTAGAACTGAAAATCTTTTTCTCTGTATCCAGACCTTATCGAAAACTTTATGTACTTCCTTTTTTGAATGACTGCCATCTGCTAAAGTTATGTCAAGGACTGATTTTTGGTAATGGATTCCTTGTTCTCTAAGAAGGGGGTAAAGAGTTTCATCAGCTATAGTATGAGTAGCGGCTGTATCCACATAGGTGTACTCCACATTCCATTGATATTTAATATTGCCCTTTGGTTGGATGTTGACAGACTGTTCAACTTTATACTGAGAAATCGAGTGGAATTTTTTTTTCAGCTTTGGAACAATTTAGACAGTTTGATTTAATGTAACCAAGCGTACGACAATTATAGCAATAAACGGGAGAGAGTTTGTCCTGCTTAAACTGGTCAAATTTTCTGGCTTTAACTTCTTTTTCAACAGAGTTGAATCTGGAATATTTTTCTCTGGTTTTTGGGAATTATTTCTTATTGATGACTGATGGCCTTTCTTTATCAGCTTTGAGACGAAGATTGTAGAATGCATCGAGTTTTTCCACCAAATCAGTTGGAGAGGTGATGTCCCACTATTCATCCAAAAAGTGTTCCTTAAATTCCGGTGGGCATTTTTTCATGATATGATCGGTTATCATAAGGTCTCAATTTTTCAAATGTGTCTACATTTCCTTCCTTTATCCTAATTTCAAAACAATATCGAATTTCAAAATAAAAATCATTCCATGTACTATCAGGATTCTTTTTATGTGTCACAAATAGGTGAAAATAAACGTTCAGCACTTAATTTGAATCTTTTTAGCAAGATCACTTTTATATAGTTGTAATTTTCAGCTCTTTTTTTCTGACTCATGAGTGATTATTTTTGCTACGTCACTAGGTAGAACTCCCACTAGGTATACAATGCATTGATTTGCTGGAACCTTTAGAAACTTTAACTGTCTTTCAAAAAAGATTGAGAAATAAAGAGATGTCGTCTTCTTTTGAATTAAAGTTAGAGATTAACCTTTTCAGGTCAAGTTTTGGTGTATCATTTGATTGAATGGGTAACACCGGTGATAGCGAGGATAACTTCTGAACTTCAAGTTGTAGCTTGAGAATTTCAAGTTCATGGGCTCTTTCTCTTTCTATTCCAGCTTCTTCAATTTGTTTTTGTTTTGTAATACGCTCACGTTCAAATTCTTTTTCTTTTGATAGTTTCTCCTGCTCCATTTCTTTTGATACTCTTTCTTCAATAATACTGGATAGTAAGATTTTTGTTAGTTCAATCATACTTGTCTAATTTGACAGTTAAATCCTTTATCTGGATTAATTTCATGTTGTTCCCAATATCCAAGCCCATTTCCTCAGCCAACAATATCAAATCACTTTTTCGACCTTTTGTGAGGTTAGTATTCAACGATATCTTAAGCTTATCGTGGAATGGTTACCAATCTCGAAAGTCTTAAATGTCTATTAAAGTTCGATGATAAATGAAAACATAATGGTTCATGTAAAGTTCTTACAATTAGTAACAAAATTTATACTCACTGCGCTTAAAAAAAAATTGATTAAAATATTTTTACTTAGTTTATTTTCACTTCAGAATAAAATTATAGTTCAAAGTAATTTTAACATATAAATCATTGACACATTTTTAAAATTCTAAAAGTCACTAGAAATGTTAAATGTAAATTTTTATCACCAAAACCAATGATAAAAACTTTAATGATATTGTAGTTAGAATAATTAATAAGTGAAAACCAAATTCTTATACAGCAATTATGAAAATTTACTAAGTATTCAAATTTTAATCACTTAAATAATAACTATATTATAAAAATCTTATTTGACTATTGAAAAAACAGTGAAGAAAAATAGTACTCATGGTAACATAATTTTATGTGTGTGTATGTATATATATATATATATATATATATATATATATATATATATATATATATATATATATATATATATATATATATATATATATATATTCAATATAATATAAACTTAGTGAACATTTTATTTTAAACTGATATACCAATCAATAAAATATAAATTAAACTTAATTTATAAAAATATTCAAACAACACAAACAACAAGTTACACCTATTCTGAGTACTGTTTTCTATAATCAAAAATTAACGACTAAATTTAGGTTTTTTAAAATCTGTGATCACCAGTTTTAAAAGTTATTATTCCTGATAAAATTGATCACAAGTCAAATTATTTTAATAACACTTTCCAAATTTAAGAAAAAATATTAACATCACAATATCTTTAAAGTCTTTTCTTTCCAGGGTGGAAAATGAACTATACTTTGAAATCAGTTTTTCAGTATGAAAAATATAATGCAGTTCAAGTAAAATAGGAAAACCAGAAATTTAATTGGTCCCAGAACTCTTCTTTCAAAATCAATGATTCGGCTGGATTGTTTCTTGGGCCCTCTGATGATTGATTGAAAAAAAATGACGTAATTATGATCCCTAGCTGCCTGACAAATTGTTGCGAAGTTTGGATGTATAAATTATCCACTCGAAACTAGTTCATGAAAATTCAATACAAATTATATTAAGAATAAACAAC
The DNA here is from genome assembly GCA_030067965.1 of Latrodectus elegans. Taxonomy (NCBI): domain Eukaryota; kingdom Metazoa; phylum Arthropoda; class Arachnida; order Araneae; family Theridiidae; genus Latrodectus; species Latrodectus elegans. The sequence continues at coordinate 105,255,090 of CM057814.1, read as the reverse complement.
AAAACGTCGAAAAAATTAACAAGAATAAACAATATCGTGCGTCAATGTCAAAAGTAGATTTTGTTTGCTCGGTGAACAATATTGAAAAAAAATATTTATGAAAATGTATTTTTTATGTATATATACATACAGTATCCTACAAAATATACTATTACTTTGTGAGAGACTATTTTCATGTAATATCATTTTAAGCAACCACCACATAAGTAAATATAGCCCTAGGCTGAATTTAATGGCACTAACTCTCACACCGCATTGTGAATTGCCTAAAGTTTTTGAAAGGAATTTCAATCACCACGCGTAATTGTCTTCCCCGAGCACCCACCACGACAGACGTATATAAAGAAAGCGGAAGAGCATCATCCTTTTCCCATCGTTTAAAAGTTCTGGTATCGAACCCAAGACTTTATGATCCGAAGAGCACTATACTGTCTCTAGGTCATAGGTCAGCCCATGGCTCTTGTTTATTGAAGCTAGAGCTTAATTTTAAAAGAATTGCTGAACACGACAAGTATTTAATTATTACACACAAATATATATATATATATATATATATATATATATATATATATATATATATATATATATATATATATATATATATATATATATATATATATATATATATATATATATATATTATCCTTATCCAGCCGAAAATAATAACCTGAGTTAATAAAATATTTAAAAAAATATTATAAAAATGCTGAGAGTAAAGATATTTTCAACCTTAGTCCATAAGATATGCGACAGAAATTTGCTTTTATACAAGCCCCGATTAAGTTTAATTGGGACCCGCTGCTAAAACTTCTTTAAGGGCCCTTTCGCTTTCATTACAACAAACTTTCTACTCGATTTAGAAATCGATTCTATTTGAGTGACAATATAAAGGAAACTTTCTATTCGATTTAGGGGGCCCCTATGATGTGAGAAACCAGGGTTAACTGCCCCATATGCTCTTGCTTTAGTCAAGCTATGCTTTTATCAGATCTTATACTATACTAGCGGGAAAATTGTTTCCATCATAAAATATTTTTAATATGATATGTAACATTTACCTTTCATTTCAAATAATATTTTTTAAAAGTAATAAAAGCAAAGCTAAGCAATATATTAAACTTATAATTTATTTTCAAAAATTTTTTTTTATATTCAGAGCTGTAAATTAATTTTATTTCTTCATTGTTTATTTATTTATTTATTTTTTTATCCAAGGATTTATATCCGATTTGAATTTCCGGACTTTGTATTTTGAAAATTCATTTATCCATATTCAAAGATAAAAATTTGGTTCTTATTCATTCGAAAGATGTGATGTGTAAACGAGACCCGCAATGTGAAATCATGTTTTCTAAATTTTTCTGGAGTAATTGAAACCTAATACTTTTACAGATAAAAAAAAGCATTTCTATAGGACATATCATTCAATTTCTTGAGTAAAACAATCATTTGAAAGAAAATGAATAATTAAAACAATTCTCCACCTTTTGGAATCATTAATTATCAAGTTCTTTAAGCTTTTGTTCTATTACTTATGCTCAGTGATTTGATACCGATTTCAACGCGTCGCTTATATTGATCTCTTTCACCGATAGATGCCGCTGCGAGTTTAATCGTTTTAAGAGTGAGATCGATCGCTGTCATTGCTGAAGAACAATGCAATAAAAATCGAATTACAAAAAATTCGCTTTTATCTTTTCAGTTCCAATCCACATCGGTTTTTACAAGACAATCTCTTTTTTTTTTCATTTTATTATTTTTTTGCCATCATTATCGAAGAAAAATATTCATTAAAAGGCTCCCTGCAAATGAAGATGTCTGCTAGTGAACCCAAGCTGTTCTTTCGCTACTTCAGTTTTATCAATGAATTAATTCAAGCGTTTAGCAATTATAATGCGGTGGCTGATAAAAGTAACTTTAACGCATGACTTAAGCCTCTTGTAAGTGGTTTATAGGCTTCTTTTCTGAGATAATTATTTGGGAAGAGAGAGAAAGAGAAGAGAGTTATCACTCCAACAAAAATAATTCCAGTTTTTACTCCTTACAATATTTATCGGCTTTTATATTCACTCCTCTCAGAGTTCTTCAGAATATTCTTTTTTTTATTTTATTCTTTTTCTAAGATCCTTATTGTTGTCTTAATTTTGTCGCGGATTTTTCACGCTACGTGAAATATCGTCTGCAGCTTCGGAGAATAAGGAAAAGAGGGAAAATCTCATTATCTTACGGAATCCGGGAAAATAATTAAAACAAAGCCGATAACGATGACTAACAATAGCTTTAATCTTAATTGAAAATCGCAATCGCACGGAAAAAGAAATTTTTCGAGTAAACAATGCCGCGTTCCGGATTTAATTGGGTTTTGATCATGCGTGCATTTTGTTTACATTGGCTGATTGCTAGGCCGAATATTCGAAATTCGGCATTTTCCCTGCGCAGGCATTCGATTGCAGTTAAAGTGCTCTTAATTTTTATTCTTTCTTAATGCACATTATGCGAGGTCACGGAGAAATAGAGACAAAGCCGGCATTTATCTCGTGAAAAGAAATTTGTTTTAATGAAATCTCATCGAATACAAATATTATTTCGACAGAAATGAACTAATTGTTTGAAATTATATAGACAACCGTTCATTCGGAAACATTATAATCATGCAAAGAAACGAATTTAAAGTTCGTTTTGAGGAACAACTCACCGTGAAACTAAATGATTGCTGATTATAATTTCCACAATAGAAAGCATTTTTCGGAAATAATAAGTTATCTTAGAAATGCCCATTGTTCTTAAAATTCGACAATACTTGATAGTTGACTTAGAGAAATTGTAATTTACTCAGTACCCTTTTTGTAAATGTACGAACAATAAAGTTGTTTCATTAGAATACTTACTGTAGTGCTTGCACTCTTTTTCATGTGATGCAGTACACAAATCAATAATTTTTAAGACATTCCTTATTATTCCGATTAAAATATAGAACATTAGCTTTTAACGCTAGAGGAAAGATTTTAGAATGATTTTCCTAGTTATTTAATTTGTATTATGTATTTCAAAAATAATAAGTTTTAAATTTGTTCAGTTTCAAATATTTCTAAATATGACAAATCATTGGGATAAATATAAATAAATAAAAGTGACATGTTTGTTTAAATCAGCAATTTTCATTACAAAAGTAAATTTTAAAAATTTCGTTAATGAATTTTTTATAAAAAAAATATATATATATATAGCTATTTTGAAATCATAACTATTATTATTTTTTTTTTGCAAAGTTACACAATTTAATGATTAAGAATTTAGAGAATAACTAATTTCTATTACTTGAACAATACTTGTAATCATTAGAAATATAATTCATATCAATAATGTTTATTCATTCAATTTTGCCCACTGCAGCGTAAATGTTTATACTTTTCCCAGTGTGGGTCACCAGTGGAAAAGGCATCGGAACGCAGATGAAAAGAGTCTTGACTTTAATCTTTGATAACTTGGTAATTAATGAGAATTTTGATGTGCGCGCGCGAGTTCAACACCTTATTCAATATGTTTTTAGCTGTTCTCATATATAGCATTATATTCTTCCTTGAACGAACAAATATTCTGCCCTGATCTTCTTGGATACAGAGTGTTAAACTGTTGCTCTGACAAGCACATTCTCCAGGTATGTGTCCTAGTGAGAACATTTGAACATAAATAAGTACTAGCACACCACAATTCAACAAACAGCATGATTGCGGTTGACTCTGGTAATTGAAGCAACATCGAATGAAGTACTCGTATTAGTCTTTCAAACTCAGTGTGAATCCATACCCATCTTGATTGCAATTGGTTTAGAGGTTCAAGGTTGCACCTACTCCTACAGGATACTGAAAACTGTACACTACACCGCAAGCCACTGACAAATTTATTCATGGTTCCTTCCAATATAGTATGTGTACAATGCATAATATTTCTTTCCTTTCTTCAATTTTTATGTCCAACAATATATACTTAAGCTTACTTTAATGACAACAGATAAATCCAAGACAATGTGTCAAGTAATGCATTTCTCGAAGTAAACAGAACATTTGCTAAAAGTTTTATCAACGCTTCTGAAAGAAAAGATTGTTATGGCTTCACCATTTGAATCTTAAAAATCTATTAATAAACATTGAAAATAAAATATTTTGCTATCACTATTAACAACTTAGGAATAATATTATAGCATATATATTTGAAGAAAACTGAGTTTCCATATATTAAATTTCATGTTTATGAGAAATAACAATGCTCGTGACTTTCATTTTATCTCCTTGAATTATTTGTATTTACAGTAAAACATTTATGATAGTTTGGTAGTTAAAAGATTAACATACTAAAATATTGGATCATCTAATGTATCTTAAATTGTCATATTATGTGTGTGTGGCTTCACAAAACAAATATTGATGCGATTTATATTATTTTACTTTTTTCTGAAACCTTTTCATGAATGGTTTATTTTGGGATGTTACATGTACATGTGGGGAACTAATATAAATATACCCTATTTAAGCACTGAAACTTGAACCAAAGATTGTAGTTCAAATGGGATCATTAAACTAAAACTAAATCTTCCACTGCCGTACGACAGCCCATGTGGACCATGGCCTACAGAAACCATATCTGTTTTCCTAAACGGATGCCTTAGGGTGCGAAGCATATATTCCGGTTTGGTAGTCAGCCTAACGCGAAACTCCCAGTGTTAAATTCCCAAGCATGCTTGCTACTCAGTTTACCGACCCACATATAGAATAATTATTTTCGGGTAAAAGTTCCAAACGAAAATTTGTCTCTTTCCTTTACCATATGTCAAAAACATTGCTGGACTTATTATCACCAATTTTTTCTATTAAATAATGATAAATTGCAAGTTTAAGTATCACTAAATAAAACAAATTTTCTAATGCATGGGTATGAATACTTATATGAAAATATCAGCAAATTATAAAAGTACCTTTACGAGTTACTTTTAGCTCATTTATCATTTAAAAGAAAATATTGTGAATTTCTTATATAAAATCGATCATAAATATTCTGTAATCCCGCAAAATGAGTTTAAAACTTTTACACTTTTAAATATTTCAGAACTTTTAAGCTTATCTAAAAACTTATGGGCATTTAAAAATTTTATCAAATTTAGGATAGAAGTTTTCAAAAAGATTATTAAAAAATATTAAAATAATACAAATGAATGTTAAGAGCAAATATGTATGATTCTAATCTTATTACATTCAATGTTTAAGTTTTATTTTCGTTTATATATAAACATCAAGCTACATGCACACAAGCATATATATTTTATTAATTTTTTAACTATTAATTTTACATTGCTTTATTTTCAATAGGAAAAATATTTATTTTTAATAAAGAAAAAATAATTTTAAAGACTAAATGTTTTTACTTTAAGATACTCTCATGCTATCATCACATATTATTATATCACACATTAAGTCAGTGTAATTCTGTATATTATGAGTACATTTCAAAAGCTTCTAGCGATTTTTAGAAACTTTTAAAATATATTTTTGGATTTTAATTTGGATTTCTTTTAAGTTTTAGATTGTAAAAGGTAATAAACTATTTAATTTTTTTCAATTAACGGAATTAATTAAAATTATACTGTCAAGAAATTATAGTTTTAAAATAGTAATTATAATAAAATATTAAATATAATATTATGCTTATAATTACAAACATAATATACGAATCAAAATATATATTATAGTTAAAAACATTATTATATTTATTTAGCGACGAATTTGCATTCAATTTTAAATAAGAATCTTGAATATTAAATTTTGAATATTTTATCATTTTTTCGCGTATGAAAAAGACTCTAATTAAAGAGTTATTAAGTTTAAATTAAATCTCATTGAAATTCATTAGAAGAAACTGAACATTAACATTTAAATTCAATTTCTCCATTTAGAATCTTGCATCACTTCATATATCAGAATAATAACCTTGAACACCGTTTCTATTTATTCTTGATCATCCAGTACTGATTTAATAGATATTTAACAGTTGAAAACTGAATTACAAAAGCTTACTACCATCACCTGTCTCCTTGCTCACGAGCAGTTGTTATTCAAATTAAATAATAGCTGGATCATATTTAGCAAGATTATCGCAAATATTGCTACGTGATGATACACCTCCCATAAACAAGTTTTCCAGTTTCACCTCTATTCGAGCATTTAAGAAACTTAATTGAAAATCTTACATATTTAACCAATATAACATTATATTTGCTTTATTTTTATCAGAATCAATGACTCAAAAAGCCTAAGTGTCAGTTATAGTAATGAACTTAAATATGATTGATTCAATGCATCAATAGACGTAAACATAATACAGTAGACCTAAACCTCATTCAATATCTCAATAGACCTAAACATGATTCAGTGTCTCAATAGACCTAAACATGATTCTATGTCTCATTAGACCTAAATATGACTCAATATCTCAGTGGACATAAACGTGATTCAGAGTCTCAGTAGACCTAAACACGATTCAATGTCTTAGTAGACATTAACATATATATATAGAAATATGTAATACTACTTATAGTACTTAACTAATTAATAGAATACAAAGCTTAGAATCACCATTTTATTCGTGAAACTTTAAACAATTTGTTCATGTAGCTAAAATATTAATTGCTTATTTATGTGACTGCTGCCAATTACTTTTCAAATTAAATAGGATACAACATGAGTGATTCAATTTTAAATATGCGGCATCACATGCTGATTATTATCATAAAGTCATAATCTGAATCCTTTTGTAGCATTTTTTTTCATTAATTGATATGCAACTATTAAGCAATGCTGAAAAAAAGATTAAAAAAAATAAGCTTTGTTAAGACTTTGATAAAATTATTCAAATTCTACCACTAATAGATAGGAAGATCAAGTCATTATTGCGTGTATTTACATAACTGAACCACACACAAATTACAGTTTCATACACCACTGCCATCAAGAATGAAATTATTTGATTCTCCGCGAATATCAATAGGCTAAAGAAATGCTTATTTAAATTTCTTTTAAAGCAGTGCTGTCAACCAATTATTATTTTGTATGCATCTGCATAAGCATTTTCAAAATATGTAAGAACCCAGAAAATTAATTTATTTTCTGAATGGCTTATGTTCTAGATTTTTTGCTCTCTAACGACAGTCATCATAAATTTTGTACACATAATTCTAGATCAAAGCTATTGAACAATTAGTTTTATTTTGCATTTGCATTTAAAAGCTAGTAGGACACACAAAAGTGTAAATAAATGTAAATTAAAAGTAATATTCGCTTCATTTTTGTTCTGAGCTAGTGATTTTTCCAGTAATAGGCTGTACCAAAACTATTTAGCAGTATCTTCAACTATAAAATGCTTTCATTTCTTGCAGAAATGGCGCTCCCGATGCAAATGAATTCCAAATCCATTTGCAATAAGACCATTTCTTTTGTTTCCTAGCTTTCTTGTTCAACAAAATTTTCCTATTCAAAGTTTAACAAAACATGATGGCAACGGATGTGAACACCTCTATTCCCATTCCACCATTTTTTAAAACCTTCAGTTCTACAAAAGTCCCATTCATTTAACTTTAGAAAAGAATTTTTAAACTATACATTGCTAATGAGCGTTAAAATTAGTATTCATGAAATCATTGAAGTGTGATTAAAAGACTGGAGAATTCCCTTTTTTTCCCCATATCTTTTTCCCTATTTATTCGAGAATCTGTTTTCCGTTTTCATACAACTTCTCGAAGTCCTTTTGTATTTGAAAAGAGATGGAAATTTTAAAAACATGCACAATACTTTAAAAATGGTATGCATAGAAAGATACAAAACTGGATAGCCTGTTAGATAGGGAGGGAAAAAAAAAAGCGGATCGCATTGGATTTTGGGAAAAGAATCTTCAGAAAATAGCATAATTTGGTACTCTACATTGACAAAAGATGACGTAATACTCCACTCTCCTGAGGTTTTCTATTGTCGTCATGGCATTGTTGAATTCTTTTTAGCTTTTCGGAAAAGCATTATCTTTTGTGATTGGATGCATTCATTATTTGAGCTTATTTTCTGAGGTTTTTCGAAACTTCACTAATTAGAAATCGAAAATTGAAGACGAATTCTTTTTCAAATTTGTGTTTTCTCTGGAAATTCGTTCCCCAATTATTAACTAGATGATGTTTATTTCTTCAGATATTGCTGATTGTAATCGTAAACGAAAAAAAAAAATAATGCTCATTTTGGGAATACTTTGTTTTATTTTGCCTATCTCCATATTTTCTTTTATAGATTTTGTGAAACATGTAATTCTTAAGACGAATGAAAATTGAGACATGCATTAATTGGACATCAAATTATTATCTTATTTATTACCAAAAATTACGTTCGAACAACTGATATTTGGGAATAAAATGAAGCTTATATGTATACCAATTTATACATTAAATTCATATTTTGACCATTTTGTAATTATTTCAATTTAAAAAAATTCCAAATCTACAAGAGTGTATAAAAAATTTAGCTGTTCTTGCATACTATTTTGTATACTTAATAATTTACTGAAATATTCTATGACAAAGCTAACAGGATGTGTATGTTCATGGTTGTATTTTCATTCATCACTTTAACTTGACTAATTAGACTCTTTCAGATGTACTTTAATTTCTTACCATTTTCTAATTTATTGTAACTTTTGTAAAACAGCAAATACTTTTTGATCTTATCATTTTATGTTTAAACATATCTTGATAATAAATTGATAGAAAACATGTTATAAAAGAAAATTGAAATTCTTCAAAGCCTTCCTTATTTTTTGTTCTCTTAAACTTTTTCTTAATTAATTTTACATCTATTTAAAGAGGCTATCTATTTTTATATTAATTTGTACTAAATAAAAAAATACAGCAATACGGTAACATAGAAAGACCTTGAACTTGTGATCTTCGATTGAAATTACATCAGTGAAAATAAACAATTTGTAATTCTTAAATTTAAAGGACACTACCAAAGTTTCGTTGGTGTTTTCTTCGCAGAAACTTGTCATTATTTTCAGCTTACTTTTTTATAAGTAAATTATTAAAATATTTCTGTTTTTCACAGTTTTAAGCTTTTCATACTATATTGTGGTATATTCGTAAAGAAAATATCATTAAATAACATGAAACATTAAAGAGAATTCTCTCTTTTAAAAGAATACTTTGTAACTTTACATCAAAACTACAGCATAATATAATTAGGAAATGCTTACAATCAATGTATTCAAAATATACATTATAGCATTTGAATTAGTTGAACATTTGGTTACATTCAATATCTTTTACATGGATAAAACTATATTGAAACAAAAAGAAGAAAACTCGTAACTTTAAATAAAATATGTATCGACATAAATAACATACGTTTAGCATCAACCCGCAAGGTAAGGGGCTATGTAAAATACTATTCAAGTGTACCTATGCATAGACTAACATTTATCATAAAAAAATAAAATAAATATATAACATCATTTTAGCTCATGTTTTTACATACAAAAAAAAAAGAAAAAAGAATCCATTATATATTCAAGATATATAATGGATTCTTATATATCTTATATATCATATGATCTTAATACAAGATATCCATTATATATATACAAGGTATATATTCTTGAGCTCTAAGCTCTAATTAAATATTTGAACTCAGAATTTACTATGTTTTAAATGTATCAGATTTCCTGGCTTATTTAAGAATAATATAAAAGGGGTTCTTTTGCATAAGAAAATAGTTATAACGAGAAATGATAAGAGTTTACAATCTGGTATACTTTCATTTTTTTTTTGGCGATTTTTCTTGACGCTACAAAATGTGACTATCAAGATGGCAGTTGACGCTACACAAAAGCTAAGCTAAGATAAAGTTGCCAGGGTTACTAGAAATTAAACTTCATTGCGAAAATTTTTTGCTAAACCTAAAGGTACCCAATTCTACACCGAACCCCCAAGAAATAATGTATTCATTACCACTTTTTATAAGAAAAAAAGTGCCTAGCATGTGGCAGGACTATGATTTCCTTCTTTGAAGAAATTAAGCATAGAACAAAGTTATTTAAAAATCTTTAAGAGTTTCCATATAATCTTTTGTTGTAATTTTAAATTTTATATTAAATATTCAAGAATAATATCAGATAAAAGAAAAAAGCGTTGGTGGATTTACTATTAAAATTTCTGAATTTCGATTGATAACCAGACTTTTTTTTTTCTTCCTTTCTTTCTTTTTTTTTTCTTATTTTTTTTCATCAACTTACTTTAATAAAAATAATTACTGAATTTTAACTGATTATAAAGTGAAAAGATATTTCTTAAATTTCTCGCACAAATATTATTCATAGCTCTCAAATAATTGGAAGAAGCTCAAATCTCATAGCAATAATTTTCATAATAATTATATATGTATATATATATATATATATATATATATACATACACACACACACACATATATATACATATACATATATATATATATATATATATATATATATATATATATATATATATATATATATATATATATATATATATATATATGCATCTTCATGGTCTTCATAGTGGTAGAGATTTAGTTTGATCACAAACATGTGTCTGATGAAGGAAGATGTATGTTTTGTTATTACATGGAGGATACCATAACAGCCGAATGTTATTGTAAGCCTGCTGAACATCCGTCATTTACAAATAGCTGTTATAGATGTCAAGCCCGTTTTCAAGGACACAACGAAGCAAACTCAAAGAATTCCCAGCCAACCATCTCAATAAATGAACACATAAGAACCATATGTCTAACGTTCTTGTCTCATTGTTCAGCAGTAGATGAGGTTAAAGCCACTGTACTTTTAAAAGTGATGCTCCATTAACAAGTATTGGTTATTCATGGGAAATCCAGTTTAGACACCACAAGTAGCTGATAACCTAAAAGCTAAGTGTTGTTTTAAGGTATACCCTTTGTGTATTTCTTAAAAGAGGTTTTTTCTTAAATGGTTAACCCTATTCACGTGTCTCAAGGAATAAGATCCGGAAAACTCCTAGTCACCAATTTCAACAGTTGCATATGCGCAAAATAAAATATTTATCTAACATTGTTCAACAGTGCGTGTAATCAAAGGTGGGGGCCTTCAACTCTGAAAACTGCAGTTCTGCCATTAAGCCGTGAGAATAGTTATTCTTTTCACACTTTCTGTATGCTTCTCTGCTCAAGCGCGTGCATCCTTTTAATGTCTGGTGTATCATTTATATATAGTCCTCCTTGAAATGAAGAAGGAGTCTTACTGCTATGGTGATACAGGGCTATGTACTTTAAAGGTTGATAGTCATGCATTTTGGTAATATAAGCTCACTTTGGTGTAACTTATTGTTACTGCTCAAAGTAATCACCATTGGCATCCAGCATCTTCTGCTGACGTCTCTCTAGTCATGCAATCCCCTTGCAGCAAAACTCTGAAGTTTGAAATTTGAAGAAATCTGTGAGTGCTTTTCGCAATTCTGGTTATTGGTGAAGCATTTTCCATGAATACAATTATACAGAGAATGGAAGAGGTGGTAATCTAATGGTGCAAGGTCAAGAAAGTAAGAAGGATGGCACAAAATCTCCCAACCAAATCCCTGTAGGGTGTTTCTGGCTATCAGTGTTACATGTAGTCTTTTTTTATCAGCCGAGAACAGTACACCCTTGAGATTAACAAGTGACGGCTCCTTCTGTTGCAATGCTGCATACATTCTAATTGCTGCGAGTACAGGTCTACAGTGACCGTTTGGCCGTTGGTATCAGCTCAAAGTGAACCACTTGGCGACAAGTTCAGACTCCAGCTTCATCGCAGAGGGACAAATCTCTCCACCTGAATTTGTTAAACTAATGCCTTACCGTACTTCATTCACAGCGCTATTTCCAAACGTTTCACATATTGTAATGATGCAGCAGCTGATGAGCTCATTTTGAAGCCGCAACATGAACAACACCGAGCGAGCTCCTTCGACACGCCCATTTCTCTTCACTACTGTACGAATTTCGATTGATGAATGAACCGACTTTTATAACGACTGTTATTCTTACACTTGTACAGATTGGTATCTCAAACATGGCTTACACTAGTTTCCATACTTATTCTCACTTTATTCAATGGAAACGCGAAAACGGCAATCACACTATAAATATATGTATTAATATATATATATATATATATATATATATATATATATATATATATATATATATATATATATATATATATATATATATATATATATATATATATATATATAATTAAAACACATTCCCTTAAGTAATCAGAACATCCTGATCTTAAATTATTTAAAATATAATCTTCTTTAAGAGATAAGAACCTCTTAATTTTTAGTTATTAAAAGATTACTTTTTGATTTATTAAAACGTTACTGTTCTACAAACTATCTGTATTAGAACCTATTTTTCTATCTCCCATCTCACTGAATAAGCAATTTTTAAAATTTCACACTTCAATTTTATTTTATCCTTTCATATTTTTATTGCAGAAAATATATTTTAACTTTTATTTCCGGAAAATAAAAAAATAACAAGAAAGGATAGATTTAAAAAAAATAATCTTCAAGTTTATCATTAAATTTAGATGAATGTGATTTAAATATGTGATTTAGACATTAATTTAACACTAATCATTTTAATTCGCTAGCCTACTCTATAATATATTCTTTCCAAGCTTACAAATGTTGGATAAAAATTTACTACATTATTTATAAATTAAATTTATATATGTTGTATTATATATTTCGAAGACCCCTTACGTTAAATTTCAAAAGTTAATATCGCACAAAGAAACAGAAAAGAATTATTTTTTAAGTTATCAAATAATTTAATTTTGAATCCATAAATAAGTAAGATTAACTGTTCTTCATTTTAAAAATTATCTTTTAATTCTTAATAAATCACAAAATTTTGCGTCATATTAGGTAATATTAAATAAATCCTATTTGTTATATATAATGTATGGGAAACTTTATCAATTCGACATGTATGAAAAATATCATTTTTGAAAAAAAAACATTATATTTTTATTAATTTATTAATATATGTTTAAAATATATTTTTTATTTTCAAAAAAAAAAATGATTAGTTTTATTTTATTAGATTAGATTTTATTGGCATTATACAATTATTAAGGTTATATTAACTTTCGAAATTGAAATTTTTGTTTTTATTATATATATATATATATGTATATATATATATATATATATATATATATATATATATATATATATATATATATATATATATATATATATATATATATATATATATATATATATATATATATATATATATGTGTGTGTAAACAATGTGTATCGTATCGTATCACCCTCACTCACTCACTCACAATAATTTATTTGTGTATCATACGATAATAATATAAATATTTTAATCCTATCATTTTAATGAAATATAAAAATGAATTTATATATTTATATATATTATTTTATGTAAATACATAGTTTTCATGAATAAAATAAATTAGTAAAAATTTTTTAAAATGAAAAATTGAATACATTCATATTTCTTCTTAAGCCATTTTTCCTACTAAAAATTTAAATATTTCAATTTAATTTTTTTTAAATGGTTAAAATATATAAACATTTTTACGCTAAATTTTCATTATTTTGTTGTATGCAAAGGGGTTTTAATTCTTCAGACCATTTTTCAATTAAACCATTTATTTTATTCTGTTAAAAATGGTAAAGTTAAAATAAATTTGAGAGGAAATGGATTTTACTTTAAGATATCAAAATTTTATGCAATAATTCCTCCATGCGAATCATATTTATGCAAAGAATTGCTGATATTTATACTTCAAAAAGATTTTAAAAAATCAATTTATGACAAAAGAAAAATAATGATTAATATATACTAAAAATAATTTAGAAAAAAAATTTCCTTTAGAAACTAGAGACAACATTATAAGTTAATAATAATAACAGATTTAATTTTTTTTTTTAATATTTTAGCTATATATGTGTATATATATTGAAAGATAAACTGTATGTCAAATGAAAGCGAAAGATTGCATAAGCATTCTCTTCTGGCCAAAAAAAAAAAAAAAAAAAAAAAAAAATTAATAAACTTAAATTCATATTAATTAACAGCAAATGTTTCCAAGTCATATATCAGCACTCACAACAGCTTAGAAAAAGGACCGTGCTATTCGGAGTCAATGTTCTTGGAGTCCATCCCAGTCATTATTGAACTACAGGAGGTAAAGGTTTGTTTCTGCAATCAAATGTGTATTAGAGGGTGTTTGAGAATTTTCCAGTGCGAGTTTTCTGGCATATGAATACAGCCAAATACGAATGACATTCCGTGGCCTATATGTGAAGGTCAGGAGCGTCTTCGAACATAGTCGTTCAAAGGTATAAAAACCTAAATTGATAGCTTGATAAGTTGAAGACAATTCTCTTCACCTGTTATAAAATCAATGTTTTTCATGTTACCACTAAACTGATAACGGTTGATTTGAGTCTCGGTTATTTGACAGTTCTTTAATTTTTGAATGGCTTTTGCAATTTTTGATTGGACTTTGCAACTTTTGATTGAAAGCCAGAGTTTTCTGCGAACATAGTCGTTTGAAGGTATACAATACCTAAATTGATAGCTTGATAGTTGAAGGCAATACTTTTCAGCTGTTATAATACCAACTTTTTCATGTTTCCACTAAACTGTAACGACTAATTTGTGTCACAGTTATTTAGAAATGTTTCCGCAATTTTAATGCGATTAATTTATTAGTACAGTTTTTAATATTCTTCTTTTCCAAAAAATAATATAAAAATAGGAGAGATTTCTATTCATTTTTCAGAGTTTTAAGACAAACTTTGATGCATTTATAATTTAAATCCACGAATTTATGTACACGCGTAGATTTATTATTTAGCCATATAAATTAGTTTAAAATCACGCAAAATTAATTTCGATTAATTATATGCATATAGCAAAATTATATCTCCTTATCTATCCTGATTGAATTAATATTAATTTTCAGAGGAGAATATCTACAATTTTATACTGGTTTTCTTTAGTCAATAGTTTATCATTTCTGCTTTCGTTTTACACACACACATGCCATATTAAGTGCTTAAAACCGTCTAGTTTATAAGAAAAAATTCGTTATAAATATAATTAATAACATAAACATAATTACTATCATATATAATTTTGTTTATAAACCTGAATGTCCCACACCAGAGCTTGACTAAGGCAGGAGCATACGGGGCAGTTGCCCTGGGCCCCCATATCAGAAAGGCCTCCAAATCAAATAAAAAGTTTATTTTACGCTTTATCATTTTTTACTGACGAATTAGTATTCCAATTTTTTTTTATTATTATTACCCATTACAAACTACAGAGGAGGAGTATGAAAAAGAAATGAGAAGAAATATATTGTAACTATTAACTGGAATTAAAGATATTATATGTTTTGGTGCTTTTATTTAACCTCAAAACTCAATTTTATCACACTAAATAATAGGTTTTATATGAGCAAATGTGCAATTCCCCCAAACTTTAAAGTATGATTCAAAGATTAGGATATATATGTATTGGGACAACTTTTTGAAAATTATAGTTATGTACAAAAGCAAATTAATTTTCACAAAAAAAGTGTTAAAAGCCCTTTATATAAGATCATAAAATAAAAATAACAATATAAAACTGTTTTGATTGCAATGTTAAAAGTATCACTGATCCAAGGAGTAAAAAAATTTAGTACCTTAAGTAAAATAATTCAAGAAAAATGTAAATATCTCAGAACAAAATTCTTCAATGGACTTCTATTCTTATTCCTTATTTACTATTGGACTACAAGTACTTAATATATTTTTAATGGAAATATTGATTTTTTCCATATTCTCTATTTTTCAAAATTCTATAGAGTAATGAAAATATCCAAACTAAAAGATTTTAACTCTAAAAATTATTAAAAAAATCCAGAATTGCAATAATTTTACTATTTTATATTACAATGTATGTTTTAAAGCTTTATTTTTAATTAGTTTATATAAAAGTTTAAATAGGACTTTATACATATTCAATAAGATTTCATCAGTATTTTTCCTGTAGCAATCATTAAACACATAGAAGCATTAATTTTAACAACAAAATTTTATTTTATTAGGACGCTACTGTAATTTAACAGTTTACCCTTGATTTTTTTTTTTTTGTTTACTTTGTCTTTACCTATTAAACTCAATTATCTCCAACACTAATAAAAGGAGAAATGACTAATGGATGCGAGTTGATTTTTACAACAATTCATTTAGAGATGATTGCTTTACACAGTTCATTATCTCGATCTCTCTTATTTTTATCTCTTTAAATATCATGTGTTTGAAAGGGAAACAACAAAAATTACTTATTGAGTTTGCCTTCTTATAGAAGGAGTTATATTATGTAACACATTTCTCTGATTTAATTGTTTTTTCTTTTTACTATCAAAATATAATATGTTGTTTTAGTAAAATAATTGCAAAAACCACTTCAATAAATTTCAATTTTATTTTCGTGCAAATTTTTTTGCTCTAAAATAGTATCTATTCTTTATTAATTTAAATATTGTTTTATTGTTTTTAATTTACTGATTTGTTTCCGAGTATACGATAAATAGAAGGTATAATGAAAAAACAATTGAAATCGTGACAGTGTGATTCGAATCGGGTAAAAATCATTAAGTGGTTGCACAGAGGGTTATGTAAATTTATACACCACCCCCTCGCAACAATAGCAGAGCGTCGCTCCTTTTCCTTAAGAAAACGGAGAGCGATCTTGAATGGGGAGTTCCCTGTTTAACCAGTCGTTAAACAAGCTTGTTGACATGACGATACTACCTAAAGACGTTGAATGAGAAATTCAAATAAGTAAGGAATAGAAAAGAAGGAACGCGGGGAGAAAGAAAAATCCGAATGAACTCTTCACTCCTTCGCTGCGTGCATTTCGCTCTTTAAGCAGAGGCAAGTCCACACTTGACTAAGTCTATTTTTATTCCACGGCCATTAGCATTCTTATGCAAATGGGCCTTTTTCTAATGCCAAGAAGAGCGCGGAGGAAGCCCCGCCAGAGGTCGCTCGCAACTGTGCTAATCACTCCCCCGAAGTCGTCTTCCTTTTTCTCCTTTTTTAACCTTATTTTGAAGGCACTTCTCCTTCAAATCACGCTGATTTATTTCGTGGTCGCTGGAGTGCAGTGTGAAAGTTCTTAGCCCACCCATTGGAAACCGACGAAGCACACCGCATGTAATTATAACGCTGAATGTGGCGCTCAGCGAATTGGATAAGAAACAGGGAGGCAATTACTCCCGGCACCCTTACGTATCGTGCTGCCATCTGTCCGCTGCAGATGATGTTACTTGACAACTGTTGACTTGGAGGAAGGATCAATGGGGGAAACCTGAAAAGGAGCAGAGTTGCATATTTCACTCCCATTTCTTGACAGCAGGTAATTTTGACAGCTATAGTTGTCACTGCTCGCTCAGAATAAACTGTTGTGAAAAATGACCTGAAAATACTGCAAATAAAGAAATATTTAACAAGCCATTTTCATCTGTCTAATTTAAAATGCAACACACCTGTTATGTGAATAAGGAAGGTAATAAATTAACCAATACAATCGAAATAGAGATCTACGATTTTCCCGAAAAAATCATGAAAAATAATTGACTATGTTGTATTAATCAAAATATGGGAAATGTTTACTGTTCAAATTTTGAGATAAGAACAAACATTAACTTAAAATGGTATTCCTCAACGATCTGAAGCAATAACTATAGAAGAAAGCAGTTTTTGAAAATAAAATATTTAACTACGATTTAAAACGTTTATCATTTGATATAAAGATCCTTTTTTAAAAACAATATTCATTTTAATACCTTATAATGAGTATACTAAATAATGAGTGTAAAATAATACTTTAGTATAAAATTTTCGCCAAGAATGAGTTTTGACAATATTCTTTGATGCATTTAAATTCCTTTAAATAACATTACTACTCTATGTTTACATAGAAAAATAATAATTATAATTTAATAATTATGATTAACTATGTAATTATAATTTGTTAATTATGAAATATCTTATTTATAATATCTTATTATGACAGATAAAAGAAAAAACTGGGAAATGTGTGTTTCTTATTACAAATCTTGTCAGAAAGTAAATTTTAAAAATGCACAAATAAAACATGTATTTTCAGTATATGCTCTATCTATCTTATACAAGAAAAAGTGAATATAAATCACATTCTCTATATGGGTTACAGACCCAAGAAAACAGAGAGAGAGCGAGAGAAAACTCACGATATTTTTAACATCATTAAATTTACTCGTTCTTAAGATTTCACTCCAAGGTAACACACAGTAATTGATAGGATAATATAATAGAAAATACCCATGCATAATACATAACTCATTTGCTATGTAAATGCTCAAAATAGAAAATGTTTCAGTTTTTGAAATGTCATAAATTACAGTTATGTCAAAAATGGAAAGTTCAAGCATCAATAAATTGCTGCATATAGTTTGGTTCTCTCGTCGTTCTACATTCTCATGTTTTGCACACGACATCTAACTCAACTAGGAGCTACAACCTGTTCGAAGTGGAATTCCAACTCAGACCACAAACCATTCAGCTGCCATATCGTAATTTATTTTTAATTGAAAAGCAAACAAGCCAATATATAGAATACAAAATATTAATAAATTAATCACTTAAGGAAATGATTTAAATTATTTTTTAATTACTTAAATATTTACACTTACAAATGTCATTTTTTATTCAGTTTTAAAAATACATATAAATATTACCAATATAAAATATTCTGAAACCTAATGCCGAATCCCATGCTGTATAAATTATCTTTAATCTTCTAATGCATTAAGATCCTTGTTTTTTAATCTATCTTGGCAAAAAAATATTATATCTTTAAAAGATATTGAAGCAAACTTAAATTTTGTAATTTAAGAATTGATTGAACTAAAAAATTTTCAATGCTATGACACAATTACTCGAATATATTTAGAATTCACTCAAATAATATAATGTGACACATACTTATACCTGTGCAGGCGAGTTCCGGACTGAATGTTAAGGTTAACAAAAGTTTGGAAAACTCGACTGTCACCAAACACCTCATAATTTTATAAATATGTAAAAAGGTCAGGAGACGAAATCAAGTCTGAGCTGACACCCTCTTCTCTACATTCACCCCATACCAGAGGAAGGTTTTCGAACGCATGCACCATTAACATGTCTCAAACAGATGCAGCTCTAGTAACCGCGGCAAGAGAAGGTCACCCTCCCACTCACTCACCGCGGCAAGTCATGCTTCGTCTTGTTGATCTTACGGGAAACAGCATGCAGCTACTGAATCACTGGAGCTTATATAACAGTCCCGAAAACGTTATTTTAATCATGGGCAATCAAGTTTGCTTCTTCGTATTTTATCCTTTCTGATTCTTCATACTAATTTATCAGATATCGATTTCATTCCCTATGAAATAGAACCCTATTATGTCGGCAATCGATTAGCATTTAGAAATTTAGCATTAAGATTAAGATTTTCTCTTATCCGATGCTAAGATTCTTAAAACCAGAATCTTCGTGAAACCTATGGTCCATCAGAAAAACCGAGTAAGAATTTGTTCTTGTTACAGTTATATCCATGTAAAATTGAAAAGAAATTTTGCTTGTAAAGTCATAAATCATTTGCTAAAATATTGAATCATGTATCCTCATGTTACTTAAATTTTATGTTGCAATAAATTTTTTTGTAAGATATTTTTAAACGTTCACCAAGAAAAAATAATAAAAGGTATAAAACAGGTGGCAGGATAAATTTAAGAAAATCATATTTGAAATGAAAATACATCTTGATTTTGAATTATGAATCAAACAATAAATTGCTATTGGAATTTGATATTCACGGAATGGTACAAAATTAATATACTAATTGACACAAATCAACATTTGTCAAATATTCAATATTTAGTCAAAAATATTTACAGTTAAAGTATTTGGAGAAAAGAAATAGAAGAATTTTAAGCCAATCTCCCAACTTCTTTACGAGAATTATAAATCAGTTCTAAAGTACACTAAAATATTCCAAAATCAGTATCGTAATAAGTCAGTTCTAAACTATGCCAAAATATTCCAAAATCAGTATCGTATCAAGCCAATTCTAAATTATAGCAAAATATTCCTAAATCAGTATCGTAATAAGCCAGTTTTAAATTACATCAAAATAATCCAAAATCAGAATCGTAATGTTACTAAACTCGAGTATTGTGCGACGAACATGAGAAGAAATTTACTCATATTTTTTTGAAGGAGAAAACTTTAATTAAGTTACGTGTTAAAGCGAATTATTTTTAGAACATATTTAGGTAATTTAATTCTTAAATAAAAATTTTAAAACTGTTACTTTTTCCATATTTAGTTATATTTTACTCGTCATTCGGTGATACAGACTTTTCTAAAAAGAATAACCAAAGTTATTCTAAAGATAGTACTCACTATGATATTTGGTTAACTATGATTAGTGGTTAAAAAATTTTTATAGCATAGGAATCACATAAAAATTACATTGAAACTGGTTTTCTCAGTACTCTTATAGAAATAAAATATATAAAAGACAATTCACAATTTTAGAAATCACAAAATATTTGCTTTTAACTTCTTTTAACTGTTCTGATTTTTTCAGCCATTTGTACAGAATTAAAAACATTGTTGCCTATTTGACTCTGTTTTATAAATAACTTAATTGCATTATTCCTTTTTTTGTGATGTATAGGAATACTTTTCTTGCAGATATCGTAACATACTCAGGAATCCAAAGAGTAAAAATCAGAAAAGCTTCAAACACTTTCCATTTTTGAGAGGACTATATGAAAGAAATGGAATTTATAGTTTCTATTTCAGATTTCAAGCGTTCGAAAAATTTTTTTTATTTATTAAAAAATTAAGATTGCTTTATTTAAGATGATTATTATCGCAGTAGCAATTTTAAATGAACGTAAAAATAAGAATCATCTAAGGCCAATCATTCCTAAGCACTAATTTTTTTTCTAAGTGACAAACGTTATATATTGAGTTGGTTGTTGAAAAATTGCAAAATAATTTCATTTCATTACATAAAATAACACTAAAATAGCATAAATTCTTCACTAATACCCTGTAACTCAAACGTTTCAACAGCACATAATGTTGTTGAAAAGTTATTTCAATGATAACTTTTGAAATGGAAGAAAAGGGCACCTGTATTTAAGTAATAAGAGTTTATTTATGAATTATCATCTTTAGCGCAGAAAATTTTTACCAGCCTACTCTGGAAAAGTATAAAAGTCATAAATTGATCTTTCGGATTATTCAGATCCACTTGATGATACCATACACAAGTTAAATCAACAACAAAGAAATTGACAAAACTGCAAAGACTGTTTTAAATATCTTTTTGATAAGATCAATTTCAACAAAGTATGTTGATCATTTCATATTGCATTCATTTAGTGCAATGACTGCTTACGATAAAGCGAGAATGTTGAAATAGTGATTTATCGTCTGTAAAAGTGGACGCACAAATCATATTTAGTTGTATAAAATATTAAGTATGAGCTTTTAAAATTTCTCCCCTGTATATTTATGGCCTATCACAACGGCATCTGAGAAAGTAACCAAACCTTCATGTTTCATCATGCATGTTCAGAAACTTATTCCCACCCACATCAGCAACCCTTATTAGTAATAATCTTTTTGAAAGATAATTCCTCTGGCTCTTTTTTTCAGACCTAAAAACGGTTATCATTTTCCAATTGGTAACTATTCCGTATTTCTAAATAATTCTATTTTTTTCCCTATTGTCCATATTTTGGCCTTGTGTGTGGAGGACAAACGGCCTTAAGGTATGATAATAATTTAAACGGATAGAAATCACATTTCCCCATGTTTTAGTTGATATAATTTAAAACTTCTATTTAAAAAAAAATGCCAGAAAAGAGAATATGCAATCCATTTGAAAATGATTCCTTTTTACATATCCACACGAATTTTTTTGCCTCTTTCTTTTACATAATCTGACTGATGACTTACGCATCATTTTTCACAAATATTCGTTCCGATAAATTACGTAATTATTCCATTTTTACAAAAAAAGCAGTGATTTCATAAAAAGAATAATAGTTAGAAATTTACTTAAATCATGATTTTCAGCAGTTTTACCGTTTTTCATTTTAAATGGCAAAAACTTATCCTGCATTTTAGATTAATTTGCGTATATTTACCCTTTTCTTCAAACTTCTGCTCTTGACTAATAAATGATACGGTCATTTCTGAAAGTTCTTCATAAAATATGTTGATAATTTATGTTGATTCATAAAATATGTTGATAATAATTGGATAATATCGTTGAAACAACTGTCTTTAATTATTTTGTTCTGCATAAATAGTTATTCATTGAAAATCTTTCGATACTACTTAGTGGGCTGCTTGATAGCCGAAGGCTGTTGTAAATTATTTAGATATCCACCATATAAATTTCGTATATTGATGGTCATATTCAAGCATCTCAATGGAAAAAACTCGGAAATCCCTCAAGCACATCCACCGATAGAGGTGCATTCAGAAAACAGAAATGCAACATCGTAGTGTAAGCCTTATTATCGAAAACATTTAACTTCTGTGTTTAATTAGGTTAGTGATTTTAATAAAAAAATGGTTATAAAGTAAAAGATTCATACTCAAATTAAAAATAATCACCTGCTAATGAGAAATACTTAAAGTAAATGTATTTAGAAACGTAAGCTACCTTAAAAATAATGATAAACATTTTTCTAGTCATATTATGTGAAGCTCTTAGTGGCCTAATGTTAAAATGCCGTTCATCCAAATGGATGATCCCAAGTTCCCACAGGTAGACAGTGGAAGATGAATGCAGCGTTTCTGCATCCATGCCTGTTGGGGTGGGTGGTTACGATTTTTCCGCATTCTGCCTCATTCAATACATGAATAGGGCCCGTTATTGGTGAAAAAAATTTGTGGAAAGCAGTAAGAGCAGTAAGGGGTGTATATTCTAATGCCTTACAATTGCCTTCAGCTGTGAGATCATCCATAAAGAACCGTCCAATAGGAATATCATATTCACTTTATAAGCAATTAAACTTATTATATCCCTTTCCGAACCTCTTTCAGAATAAAATTTAAAGACTCTCAACGTATATTGTAATTACTTTAGGTTGCCCCTTGACGAAAATTGTTTTTTTATTTTTTTTATTTTGATAAGCTTGTTTTTCAGTTATATTTTAAGTAACAAAATAGCGCTGAAAACATAATAGATCAACCAGAAATTAACCCACATCTCTTACCATATGGTAACAAATTGGTAACTAACCAAATGGTAACAAATCTCGTATCCCCACATCAGAGGGACCCCGAAATTATATATATATATATATATATATATATATATATATATATATATATATATATATATATATATATATATATATATATATAACATATACAGTAATCCTCCTGTAACAGGGTTTATTAGTTCCGCGTTGTTGGAAAACGTGCTGTTAGAGCATTCTCGTATGACCTCGTATAATGCGTTATGTACAAATGTTTCACTTTTGACTCTTCGACTCTTCTATTTAAAGATTATTTAAATCAAATATTAAGGAAAAACTATATTATATGAATTGAACCCGTTTTATTGAAATCAAATTAAGAATATTTTAAATGAAAAGATTATGCGAATGTTACTAATAAACTGTTAATCTCAAATAAATCAAAGGATTTTAAAAACAATTTTTTTACATGTTTATTCGCTGTAGGAGCTATCGGAAAAAACGTTCCGTTGCAACATCTTTTTTCAGCAGAATGTGCAAAGGTTAATTTAAATTATATTTAATTTAAATTATAATTTTATATAAGAACACAATCGACACAATGTGCAAACGTACTCGAAATTGATTGTCAACTGTGCAAATACTTATATATTTCGCCGAACAGAAGTATAACGTGAGGAAACAACTCGTTATATGTTGAAAAAACGCGTATTAAACGAGGGATACGAAATTGTGTAATATGATAACGTGTTATAAGAGCATCGTATACGGGGATTACTGAATTAAACTTATTAAACACACATATATTTAACATGCTTAGCGTAACTACAAATATTTATACAAAAAATTATTAACTAGCAAAAAATAACATTTTAATGTCAGGGTGCGTTCTCTTCGCTTCATTTCCATGAAACGATAGAGGTATTTTAGGTCAGGTGTGCTCTTCAGTTCTTGGTATCCATACCAGGAAACGGCTTCAGTCATTCAGAAGCCTTGAACTTTTTTAAAAAGCTGAAGATATTTCCTGGAGTGTTGATCTCTTAGTCGGATTTACGTGTAAAAAGTACCCTCACACTTTTCAGAAGCGGGAAAATAATCCAAATAAATGTGTGAAGGAAATCCATAATCCTCTCCTACTTGAACAATTGAGATGATAATCACAGGTGTTTAACCCTTTCATCTGTTCCAAGTAAACGCTTCATAGTTATAAAAGAATCTGCAATTGGTCAGTTAAGCACGAAGACGAAAGAATCTTCTAGAAGAAATCGAACCGAAAACTAGTTTTTCCAAGAATAATCTTTCTGTTTTATTTGTGTGTGGATATGGGTGTGTGTGAGAGAGAGAAAGATGATTTGTGTAGCACCATACTTGAAATGCATGTCAACTAATATTTTCATGCAGTAATGTTTATAGGTTTACAAGGCAATTGTGAAATTATCTTAATGATACACCTTTTAATGAAATTCCTTAAATGGAATCATTTTAATGACTTGTTTTTATTAGAAAATATGTGCGTCGTTAGAAATTATTAGTTATTGTAAACGTCCTCTGAAATGTAAAAGCATCATTAATAATAAGTTGAATATTCACTTTGTGCATAACCAATCTATATAATATTTAGGATTTCACAGAAAGATATACTAGAAACAAAGCTTAAAAATGTTGAGATATGTTAGCTGTTAGTTTTTCTTAAAACAATCATACAATGGCCCTCTGTGGCTTAGTGTTTTGTCAGCAGACTTCAGAACCTAATATCCTGGGTTCGATCTCAATCTCTAGTCAACAACGAGATGTTTATATTGCGATTCTGAATTTCAGCGTGCACATCTGTCAAGGTGGGTGCTTGTAAGCTTTCCGATTTCTTCCCATATAACACTTCAGTAAGATCCACTATCCTTGAAAAAGTCCTCCAGTAAAAATATTTTCATATAATCCCTTATACAACAGCCTTAAACTTTCCACTGCGTAGTGTTTAAAACTAATATAACATGGCAATAAATATAATGTTGAAAATTTTAGCAATTAATTACATTAATCGGAGCTTTAATTGATTTTAAGAGGCTGATCTATATTTGTCAATCATGGTCATATTTATGTCACCTGTGGCATTGACACGAATAGTCAACTGATTAAATCAAATTGGAAAGTCTTTAAAAATAGGCTTAACAATTCATCGCCAATATAAATAATCACGTAAGTTAATAACAAGATTTCTCTCCTTCACATGAAACAACAATAGTGTTGATTAAGAGATTAATTATATTTTAAAATAATTTAAGAATTTTTATTTGCACCGATGTAAAATTTGGTGTAAAGGATATATATTGGTGTAAATAATATAAATTGCTAAAAAAAATATATAAATTTCACTAAATAATTTTAAAGGTTTTTCTGTTAATTGTTCTCAACTCTTAAATTTCGCATAAAATTTTGTAGAAAATTATATATATATAAATCAACATTAGAAAATTATTTTACATTATATACTTTAACTGATAAAAAAAAACTGCATTTTTATCCTCATCTAAATAGGAAATTTCATGAAAATTCCTTTGTTTACAGATATTTTACTGACAAAGAAAAAACTGATTTAAAATAATAAGTGCTAATGAATATTTTCCTTATTTTGAAAATTAATGACAAATAAAATTTTCCTTTTACAACATGCATAGTATAATGTTTAATACAAATTAAATAAAACTTGGAAGCTTAATTCCAAATTGAAAAAAAATATTTTTATTCATATTTATATTTAATGCAAGCTAATTTGAAATTTTTTTAATACAAGTAATTTTTTTAAAAGTCTGAAAAAATAATTTTACTTATTTAAGCAATGCAATAAATTATTTGGTGAAGAAAGAGCTTTCTAAACTCTTGTGTAAATCAAAATTCTACTTTTTTGTTTTAAATGTTATTTTTACTTTATTCCTAAAATTAAAGAAAATAAGAAAAAAGAAAATTTTTTGCAACTGAGATGAAAAATAAAAATTATGAGGCAAATTACTTCGCAAAACAACCCAATATGTGGACAAACTATTCACATGCCCAAGGAGAAGGCAACACGGAAGCACGTGTTGCAGGCTGGAGATCAACATCGAAATTAAGCACTCCTGTGAAAAAAGGCGAAATAAATCTTTCCTCTTTGTTGCATAACCTTCCTATCTACAGTACCATTTAGCTCTAATAGATGGCAGTATTCGTTCACTTTGGCAGTAGGTAGCTAGTAAGAGGCGTGGCCCTTGCAGGCGGAGCTTGAACCGCGATTGGACACAGCTACTAATCAGATTGTTCACTCACTCGGAACATCTGATTGCACACGCAGCGGCGTGACGTCACGGTCACCTGGCAGCTTATTGGCCGTGCAGTCAGACGAGCGGCCGGCGTCGTTTTCGTTGCCACGCTTTCATGGAAACAGGGAGAGAGTTTTACTAGTAGTTCGATGGTTCCAGTGTCAGGCGTACGTTCTTGCGGTTTCCTTGTGCTCTACTGACTCTTCTGCTCTCCTGTCATACATTTTAGGGTTCAAGCAAAGTGACAGTTGGAACTGGACTTCCGCTCACTTCACATTAACGCCGCTACTTCTTCGGCTTACGTTGGCGGTAAGTGGACCGTTTGTTCCTTTTTTTATAGCTTATTTTCTTTATCTTACAGATTATAGAAAATAACTTTTTTCTCTCCCTTTTCCTTTAAATGAATTTTCGGACTCGCGGCACCACGTGCTTGAGGATGGTCATATATAAAAAAAATCAATTTTTTATGTGACTGACTTCTTTTGATTTCATAATTGTTCCCAAAAAATTAACAATACACTTGGAAGAGTTTTGTTTGATTTGCAATAAAACTATCATGGTATGATCAAAATTTAATATTATTACAGTTTTTGTTTTGAAATAGAATGCATTTTCGTCTGCATTTTTATCTCTGTATTAATATTATGTTTTAAACAATGTAAACAAAAAAATAAATGTATTTGTCTCCACAAGCAAAACCTATTTGCAAATCTTAGTTTCTCTAATTTAAAATGCACATATTTGGTGAAAATTCCCATCACTTAAATTGATTTAAAATTGAAAAATTATTTCTATGCCATAAGCATTTAAATTCTCAAAAAAACATTTTAAAGCATTTGTATTTTAAAAAAAACGTTGATGTTTACCTCATTCATTTTATAAATTTCTTCAATTAATTAAATTTTACAACCAAAGTTTCTCTTAATTTCATTGAAATAAAAAAAATAAACCATTCATACTTTGCATTTGTTTCCCACTCAAGATACTACAAGTTCGAATCTTGATCAGAAAATGGAATTGATTTTTCAAGAAATGAATATCAGAAGCAGGCATCTTTGACTTATTAAGTAAAAATGATCTGCTATCAGAAAGTGGTATATCTTTTTACATACGTTCTAAAATAAGTTAATAAATTGTAGATGGTATGTTTCCAATTGTAGAATAATTATCCAAATTCTTTTGTTTATTTTAGTGCTGCTGTTATAAAAAAAAACATCAAAAGAAATCAAGGTATTTAATCATGAATGCACATTTGTTTAAAACGTAAAGAGAAATGCACAAATGATACAGATATTTCTTTAAAAACATCATTCGTTTTCTGTTTCACAAAAATAAAATCCATACCTTCGAAAACTACTTATGGTATCATAGAATTTAACTAAAAATATTTTTGCTTGCCCATTTTTCTTTTTTTTTTTTAAATATTTTTTTAAATATTGAAAAAAATGGGCAAGTAAAAATATAAAAATAAATTATCACTTATAAATTATTAAAATAAGACTTATAGAAGTCAGTATAAATCAAAATACTTAATATAAATTAATATGTTTATGAAGATAAAAGATAAAAAAAATAAATATTGTTATATGCATAAAGCTATTTATTTATTAATTTTCTCAGTTTAAAATTCAGATAAATAGTAGCTTCCCGCATCTCACATATTTATTTAACGAAAAGCATTCAGTTTTTTACCTTCTTACATTTTTCAACAAAATTAAGGAAAAGGATGAAGTTTCTCAATAGCTTTCATATTACGATAACGATATATTCATATAAATATCGGGTGAATTTATGCAGGCTCAAAAATACATTTAATTTAAATTTTAAAAAAAAAAAAAAAAAAAAAAAAAAAAACGTTTTTGTCCATATCATGAAATATAACTCATTAAAAAAAATTTATTTAAACCCTTAAGCATATAATAAAAATGTCAAAAACATTGAATGCCATTAACCTTTTGACATTTTTATTGCCTCTCCCACAGCAAAGTGAAATGATAAGATCATAATAACGTGTGTATTAGAAAATCTTTATAGTTGTTTTAAATGGTTTGTTTTGTATTGCAACTGAACGGCAAAAAATTATCTCTTGAATGTTTTTCCTTAAAAACAATTTACTTTTGCTTGAATTGTAAATTCTTTAAACTTTCGAATAATTTAATTATTGTATTAATATACTGCTTCATAAATTAATAGAATTTATTATTTTTGATTTCATCTTTCACTATTACAGAAATAATTTAGAAAAATTAAGGAAAATCATGTATTGTAATTAATTTCATGATGTATGGGGATAATATGATTACATTAATTTTTAGTAGTTAGCAAATAATTTTTCAACGGTTATATATATACACATATGTATTAATATTTTTTTTAGACTCGAAAACAATGTTATTTTTTTCTAGATTTATGATTAGACAGTAAATGCAATAATAAAATGTATATATTAATTCTGCGATTAATTCTTTGACATATAATAGTAAGGTATATCGAAAAGTATTTCATTATTTTTCATTCAGGTATATCGAAAAGTATTTTCAGAATTAAACATTATCAAAACATTCATTTTAAATATAGTTAAAAGTTCCTTCTTTCTCTCCCTAGAAATTGTTTTTCTGTGAATACACACTGAACGAAATACATTTACGTCAGCAATATTCATGTGTATAGTTCCACGTATATATAAATCATAATAATATTCATAAAAATAAAAAAGAATATCGGTATTTTCTGTATGATTTTAATTACTGCTTGGATACTTGTGTGTAGAAGATGCTTATATATATCCAATATAAAAGTTTATAGGTAAACCCTGGTCTACTGTGCTATAAACCTCGAACTATAGAACTTACACAAACAATTTGCATAGTCTTATATTAAATCTTTATACCCACACATCTAGTAACAGTTTATGAGTAATCCTGTGGGCACAATAAAGACTTTTAACTGCAGAACTTTTGTTTTCAACATACATTAAGTTCTACTGCTGGTGAGTGTAAAATAAGATTAAGTACAAAATTCGTATCAGATATTTTCCTATTATTAATCATTCATTTTTCTTTTTAAATCCTCAACAGCATTGTAGATGATATCATTTATACACGAAGGATACCTATTTAACGTGGTCAATAATTCCCAAAACAAAATTTTTGTCAATATATATTGTTTTATTTTAATTTGTTTCATTTTATTCATTAAGTTATCTTTTAATACTGTGAACAACTTAATGAAAAGCAAATAAATTTTGCCTTTGGAAATAATGAAATTTTTTTCTTCTTAAAGTTCGGTAGTAAAAAAATTAAAAGTCCAAATTGTAATTAATATAATCGTAATTATATGTATTAAATATTACAACTTCTTGTTCATATTTTATTAACGTTGATTGTTATTGATACTTTGACGTAAACAATATAAATATAATTTTAAAAGGAATGCTATGATTACGAAACTATAAGAATTCAAATAATCTGAGGACTATCTGAATTGTATTAAATTTGTTAAGAAAGTTAAGAAAACCTGATTTTTTTTGTTATTAATAAAATGTTTATTTGATATTTACATAAAATTTTGCATAAAAAACAGCATTAAAAATTAATCCTTTAAAGGAATTGCTTATAAAACTCCTAATTATTAATAAGAATTAAATTCATTTAATTTTCAAAACAAATTTTTTGCATTAGTTATTAGAATTGCTATGTCAATTTCTTAAGCGTTTTATCTCATTTCTAATAAGTATAACAACTTTTATTAGCTTTGATTAATAGTTTCTTAAACATCATTTTACCGTTGTGACTTACTAAACTATTTCAACTCGAGTTTAGTTTAATGCAAAATGCGTATAACTTTTTAATACAATTTTTTCTATGTAAAAAATCATCTGTATTTGCTAAATGTTTCCTGTAAATTAATTACAAAAATTAATTATATTTTCATTTTGATTGTTTAGAAATGATTTTTCATTAATACGATTTTTCATTCTCCTTTTGTAAATGTAGTTATCCCACCTTTATTCTCCTGTTAGTTTAAAAACAATTAATTCATTTAATTTCCATGAGGAAGTATACATTTCCTTTGCTTCCTCATGACTTTCAGCGATTATTATAAACCGCATTTTAAGACATAATGTGGCGCCATCTATTTGATAAAGTGAGCGCTTTTGAAAGTTTTATCTTTGATCAGTGATAATAGCAAAGAATTCAGACACTGAACCAGAAAAAAATAATTATTATTTTGCATAATTTACTAATTAGTTTAAATTTTTCTTTTTAATAAGTTAATAAAAAGAATATATTTTTAAATCATTAAAAAATACAAGTCAAGTTTTTTAATGTCTTTGTTTATCTTGTTAATTTTGTGTACACTTAATGTTAGTTTTCTTAAAAATAGCTAAATTCAGTTTAAGAAGTTAAAAATTTATTTTTATATTTATTAAGATGTTTTAGTAATAAAAGACATATTTTTAAAAATTATTTCGATATTTCTCTCCTAAAATACCTTCACTTACTTTTCAATACTTTTGTCACTTTTGTAAGATACCAAATTTTCCACCTCATTGTTACAACCCAACTGAGTGTTGTTTGTTGTTTATGCTCAGAATAATGTACAAATTTCAGTAATAAAATAGTGATTTGATATTTAGAAAAAATTATTAAGCATTTAAAACTTAACTAAATATACAAATCATAAGTCTAAAATTTAAAATAATTGCATAAATATTTAGATTTTTTTTTTTTATTTTATTTTTTATTTTATTTTTTTTATGATTTTAGCCCCAAATACCTTAAAATAACTGACGCGTTTATTATTTTCAAATTGACAATTACCTCATGGGATCATGATTTCGCTGAATATTTCCTTTGATTCTTAAATCCATTAAACTCAGTTAACCAGAATATATTTTTTGCCCGTTATTATGTAATGAAGGGGGTCGTAATTAGAAATGATATCTCTTTACAAAATTACTCATTCCAATAGTAGAAGGGTTGAATTTTTCAATGAGTTCTGAATCATCAAACATGGAATTTAAAAGAAAAATTCACAAAAGTTAAATAAAAGTGTTTATTTTCAACTATGCTCTAATTTTTTTTTTCGAAGTTTTTTGCGTAAACCTGATATTAAAAGCATTATCAAATATAGCAAAAACTTTTTCTTTAATGAAAGCATTCTAAAATGTAAAATATTTTATAAAGCAGTTTTTATTTTAGAACAAATTTATATGGTTTAAGATATTTTTGTGGAAGTTTTTTAAATAATAAATATAGCTTTAAAAAAATATACAGAATCAAAAGCATATCGATTTCCCCTAATGCAATAATTGTTAATCTACTAAAGCTGGAGTAATACTAAGCAAATATCAAAATTGTATATTTCAACCCCTTCTACTTTCCTTCACAAAGCTAGCGAATCTGTGTAAGCTATCTTTTAATCTCTCTTCCATTTCTTCTGTTAATTTTATTCTCTCCTCTAAATAAATAGAGACAGGGTGTTATAACTCAAACGGATCACATTCCACCCCCCACTTAGCGACATCCACTAACATAATCATGGTGTATCAGTCAGAACCCAGGGGAGGGGCTCCTTTTAACGAAAATCATTAGCCTGATGTAATAATGGAAGGCCCCGCGCCCATTCTATTCAAATGAAGGGTGGGAACAGGAGCAGGCCTCAATTGTCACCCAATTACAACTCAATTCAGCCTGTCGTCGGGAGCTTTTACCCCCGCAGTCTCATTCCCGTTTTCCTTTTTTTTTATTATTATTCCTGTTTTTATTTTCGTTTTTGGAGGGAGGAGGGGATAGAAAGCGACTCGGTTTGAGGCCCTTTACGAGAAATTCATAGCAGATGTCGTTTCCAGTGAGTTCGCATCAGCTGTCCAGTCAGTGGCTGAGGGGCATCAAAAAGATTCCTTTCTTTTTCTTTCCCTTGTTTGGAAGTGATACCTCCTTTTTAAAAAAAAATGAAATGTGATGTCTATCTTTCCATTCTTTTTTCCCCTTCAACAGCTCGACACTAGTACAAGCCACAATGAAAACTTATTTTCACTAAATTATCTGGCTATTTTTCTTTTTCCATTCATTTTTTTTATATCAACTGTTCTATTTTAGCCTGTGTGCAAAGACACTTTTCTGTTTGGGGAATATTTGAGCAATATGTCCCGTTATGCTTAATCGCAATGGAAATAGAATGAGAAATATTGATTTTACCATAATTCACCATCTGCAATAAAAAAAAATAAATAAATAAAAACGAAACAATACAATGAAATGTTAATTTATCGTTTTATTGTCATTATTCTAATTTGTAAAGAACCCATTTGTATTCATTTCTTTCCTAGCTAAATTAATCTTGCACATTTATACATTAAAACCTTTTATAAATTTCCAGTGCATAAAAAAGATTTTTAATTTACATACATATTTTCCCTTCTTTGTACACAAACTTATACTTTTTTCCTTTAACCAGGGATAGAGATGTAATTTATTTGCATGGTTAATTACACCTTATTTTATTAATTAATATCCAGATAATTGTTTGTATAAATTATAACGTCTTTTATTTTCAGTATATGTACACATTAACAGAAATTCAATTTAAAAAATATTGTATTATTTTTTTATCGGTAATCTAATCTGTATCAAAATATTGATTTACTAAGTTAGTTATTATTATTATAATTATAGTGTGCTATAAATTGGTGAAGTTTAATTCATTTATTCATATTTTAGTTTTCTAAGATTTTTATCTGATCAAAACTTAAATGATTTATGAAGCTCTATTGTTTTATAAAATACATCTCCTTCTGCTTTTATTTTTATTTAATGAAGTATTGATTATAGTGGAGAAATCAATCAAATTGTATCAAGAAAAAAAAAAAAAACATTAAATGCTCACAGACTATTGTATGTTTATTAAGAAAAGACTAAAGATCCTTCGACGATTTTGTTATTTCGCAAACTACAAAAAGAAAAAAAGTTTTAAGGTAGAGCGCAATTTCTTTGAATGTCCTTGGTCCGCACGTGTTCCGGTTTAACAAGGTAAAACGATATGCATCCCCTTGTAACCTCGCCAAGATATCGTTTTCAACCTGTTTCAGATTTGTATCCCTCCCTCCATATTTTGGCACAAAATGCTATTATTTCAGTTACATTAGGAAGTCTTATGCAATTGATGTTTTCAATAAAAAAATTAGTATGAAATATTTTTTTCAACATTTCTCTAAAATTTGCTTTTAATTTTGTTGTATATTTTGGTTATAAATTAGTTCATAAAATAATGGAGGTATCATTAGAAAAATGTTTTTCCATTTCTTTTAATGATGATTATTTTTGAAATTCTTAATTCAAAATTTCAGTCGAATCCATCTTTGTATTTTTTTTGTGCGTACATTTTTTATTACAATAATACGCTATTATACCATCAATGTATAAATTATTTAATTTTTTATAAATTTTAAAATGATTTTTTTTTTTTTTTTATGTTTGGTGACTTTTAAAGAAGCCATTCATTTCATGAGCGGAAGATAGCATAATCAACTCTGAATAAATCAATAATTGCCCTGTTAACGAGGTGTGATCATTTTAATTGATATCACGATAATTATTCCTTTATTAATGTTGTGAGAAAAAGGTGTAAGTTACTAGAAACTATCAAAATTGTCACTGGACATAAAATAAAACTAATTTGTGGAACTCAAAATGACCAAAATTTCCCTTGAAAGTAAATATTAATGAATTATATACACTATACATTCCTAATACATACACATGGTAAAATTATACCATAAAATGTATTTAGACTAAAGGCATATTATGGTTAATATTGTTATAAATTAGTCAATTATAGGGATGTATACGAATAACTATATATACATATAATTCAAGAAAGTATGCGATGCTTGTAAGCATTTCGCTCCACATATTTCATCATTTTCAAAATAAGAATCGAAAGGAGCGAAAAAGAAACACGCTCCTGTTAATGCACCTGTGAAGGTGCAACATAACTAGCTTCGTGTGTAAAAACCGGGGCCATTCTATGCCAACACACAATGATCATTGGTTGAACCCATTATTTCTAACATGGCGCGAAATGCATCCCCGTCGCTCCCCTGCCTAAAAGAAAACTCTAAGTTCCATACTTGAGCCCTCACTCCCCGATTCTCCTTCTTTGAAACGCATCCTTCCATTTCTAATGAGAATTTAGACCTGCTCGGATGCTTCTCTTTGACTGGAAGGTTGCAGCCCCCCTGTGTTGGCTATTATGAAGTGGTTAAGCCTCGCAGAAATCGATGACACAAAACGAAAGGGGAGGACCACACATGATAGACGATCGTTTTAATTTGTCCGAACTTCTGCAGTAGCTGACATCTGTACGATGTGCACCCCTCTAAACTGTTTGGTTTGCTCAATGAATGAAGATGACTTCATTTGTTGCTGCATTGAATGAATAGCGAACTCTAGAAAATGTTTGATGTTTTCAAAAATTAGGTCTGTAGTTTTTTTTTATTTATTTATTTTTTTTTATTCACGTTTAAATGTGATATACTGAAATGGAATTCTAAGAAGTGCGTTCGTACAGTAAAGAGAATCATTTATGTAATAAAAGATGTAGATGGTCTCAACAAATGTTCAAATTGTAATTTTAAATTTTAATAATGAAGTTGTCACAAATCAGTGTTTATTTCTTGGAATGTGCATTTATAAAGAATGCAATAATTGGTAATCATATATATGCAATACTTAATTATTATATATTTGCAGTATTTGTGTGTTTATCATCTGTATAGCCATAGCTAGTTGAAATAGAATAATTGTTCATCAAGGAGGCCACTGTAATTTGATTTTTTGTTGTGTCCGGAAATTGGTATTTTTTTAATGTTATATCATTAAGAACTATCATACTTAGAAGAGCTATGTATACGAAACCTTGGTAGTGTTTAATATCCTTCGGCAGATGTAGTATGGAAGTTTATAGAGGAGAATATATTACATAGTGTGTTAATCTGATTGACATTATTATGAAATATTATGAAATAGAAAAGTTGTTTAGAAATAAAGATTATCTACCGAGAACTCTGATCTGTTGAAAGTATATAGATTTTAATATTTATCCAGAGAATCAGACTTAAAAGCTTGGAAAAAGTTCTACTTTTTTTTTTTTTTTTTTTTTTTTTTTTTTTTTTTTAAAAAAATCAAAATTGCATTTTTCTAATCAAAGAAAAAAAATTTAAATGTTTCAGAAAAGTTTCATACATATCCTCATTATTCAAATCTCTTGTAATGTTAATTACAATATAATTACTGTCGTAAAGTCAGTGCGTAGGATTGTGGTCAAAACATTAGAAATTACTAAACATGAAACATCAATGTTGTATTAACGCGTAAACAATATTTAAAAAATACTTGCTTTCGATTTCATCTGACTGAATTAGTTTTGTTTTATACCTAGTAACATAAATACTTCCGAAATCCTTTTTTTCCTGCGACCTGCCGCCACACTACGGCAGAAATAAAGTGGGAAAAAGCCTTTTCAAGCGAGGCTACATACCCCAAAGGTCCTTTTAACATCCAGCCTCTCTTGACTTCTTCAGTGGTAAACGAAGAGATAATGCAATCGAATCCTCATCTTTTTCATGGCGTTCCCAATTCACGCATGGCAACTTCCACTCTAAGAGAAGAAGAAAAACGCCTTCACGCCACGTTTTCCCAAGCACACATGGCTTTACAAGTCCGCTTGCAGCTCCACCCGGTTGTATAAACAGCAACGAAACATGTATCTTTACAACGCCTCTGCTCCCCGAGGTACTTATACAGCCAGTGTGGAGTATCGCCCTTAACAACCCATAATCTCGTTTGTCGACGCCTTGCCATTGATATAGATTTGCTGTTCATTAGTGTAACAAGATTAGGGGCAGAAGCGGTTGGAGGGAGGTGCGTGTGACGCCTTCAGCACACGCTTAAGTGTGAGATACTGCGGGAAGATTATTTGATTGAAGAACAGAAGAGGGATCTTCGGAAAAGAAGCTTGGAAAATGGCTCTCATTTTTTGTACCCTTCATTTCTTACCATTTCGTCAAATTCCGAGAAAGAGACTATAGCTGGATTCGAAAGGGTTGACGCTTGCTTGAAAATCGAAAACAATGTAGGTTTTTTAAACAGACACGTTTATTTAGTGTAGGAAAAATTTCTTGATATCGTTTTTAATGATCCATTCACAAAAATATATAATCAACTAGACTAACTTAATATTTTTATGCTAATTGCATCTATTGTATATGTAATTAAGTACTTTGAATTTATGAAGTGGCCTATATTAATCGGCGATGAAAGCATCCAAATAGTTTGATAATTCCACAAAATATTTTAGTTTATGATAGTAATCCTATTGGATTAATTATTAGATAAGAAAACAATCACACACAAATACATTATTTATACGCTTCTAAGTTTTCCGAACTAAATTTTCTAAGTTACAGAACAAAATTAACATATTGTTGCCAAATTATTTTCTGTTCTAAGCAATATGCTATTACAATGCTCCTGCAAATTAATCGTTAATGCCTTACGATATGCTCCTTAAATCGATGCAATGAAACAATCACTTGTATAAAAATATACACAGTTTTATATCTATAAGAATCTCAAATAAAAGTTAAAATTAGCAAAATTGTTAAAAATAATTTTGATAGAATGCCATTGATAAATTAATAAAGTGCTTAAATTAAAAAAAAATTTAATTCATTAGCTTGATTTTATATTCTGTGGAGATTTTTCCAAAATACGTAGTAAAATTACTTTGTATTTTATGTTTTTAAAAGCACATTTTATCATTACAATTTTATTTTTAAACTTATTCATATTTTTAAAAGAAATCATGAATTTAATTTAAAAGTACTATTGAAAAAGTGTATGCATGTGCAAATTTTTAAATATTTCTTACAAAAATTATCGAAGACAAATTATTTAGAGTTTATGAAAATAGTAAGTATAAGAATAAGAGAGTCAGAGACAGAGAAAGAGAGAGAGTATTTTTCAAATAATTATTTATTTATTTATTATTTTTGGACACGTTTTGCATTTTAAGTTATTGTTAACATATTTATTAACAATGTTGCATACTATATTTGTTGTATTATTATTGAATACATTAGCTTTTAAAATTTCATAATTAAAATGTTTTTATTTATAATAAATCCTATTTTTCAAATTTTATACTTTGCTTGAAAAATTAATTAAAGACTATTAAAAAGAAATATTATAATTTATATTATAGTCCTTTAATTTATTTTCATGTTATATCAATAATATCTAAATATGAAAATATAAAGAAAAGGAATGGGATCTGAATTTATATCATTTCGCATTTTATTTATTACATGAATTCTTCGGTTTACATCATTAGATTCAATGCGATTTTTTGAACTAAAGAATTTTTTTTAAACTTTAGTGTTGTGTAAATTTTATATCACTAAGAATTCAGTGCTATAAAATTTATATTCCATTAGATTATTTAGCTAATTTTATTTCTGAAAAATGTATTTGAAATTTCCAGTTGTAGAGAAAATGCAAAATCTAGGTAAAAAATGGTGAACGAAATTTTTTATTATGTATATAGAAATTGTTAAACACACTTCCAAACTCAAGATTCTAGTTAAGTTTATTAAATTCATCGACACACATAAGTTTTAAGGATTTCTTTCTTTCTTTTTTTTTTTTTTTTTTCCTAAATTATATTTTTAAAATTGTATTTTTCTTTTTTTAAATAAAAAATATGCTGAATATGTTTAAATAAATAAGAATAATTTTAATATTTTATATGTATTCTTGTTGATATATAATTGGAATTTTTCAAATACTATATTTTGCATTTGGATCTTTGTAATAACTAATTAATAAATGGATGATTAAACATGTTATTCACTATAAACAAGATTTTTTTACATTTATTTTTTTCTCACAAATTAATTCTCTCAACTTTTCTTATCGAGTAATATCCAATGCTCAAAATGTTTCATGAAACATATTATAAAATATTTCATTTACCAAAATATCCTACATTAGATAGCATATGCGAAGTTGGACTAAAATATATTTTTGAGTTTTTATTACCGTAAAAATTATCTGACAAATATTTTTAAAACTTAGCATCGTATCCTGACTTTCACATCGCAATATTTTACTTATTTTTTTGTATTGAAACTGTAATTTTCTTCAAATACAGGAGATATTTGTTATTTAAAATAAGCTAAATTACACTTGGACATTTGACGAAGATTGTTTAATAAATAAGAACAGAATTTTCCTTGGAAGTATTGATAAGGATTTCTAAATAAGAAATTTTGCAGAGAAAAAACAAAGCATTTATTAACTAATCGAAGTTAATAAATTGCAATCTTTAAAGAAAGAAGAAAAAAAGTGTGTGTAACAGTTAAATGGTTAAATTCCCTCAACTCCTTTTATTAAAAATAAATACCAGAAAATTTTAGTATTCCAAAAATTTTGCATTAAGATATTCTGAGTAATATTTAAAAACAATTATTATAATAATTGCTATTATCAGTCACTAAATTGTTATCAATTAAGGTTAATTTTTTAACATGACAATTCAAAGTAAAATTTATAAAATTGAAAAACAATTAAAATCAGAGTCATTATTAAATTTAATCAATTATAATGAATTTTTGTAAAAGAACTAAGGAAATTTTGTA
Source organism: Latrodectus elegans (assembly GCA_030067965.1). Lineage (NCBI taxonomy): Eukaryota > Metazoa > Arthropoda > Arachnida > Araneae > Theridiidae > Latrodectus > Latrodectus elegans. Next base: position 105,215,655 of record CM057814.1, on the reverse strand, counting down.
CCAATTTCGGGGAGTAATTTCGGAAAGTATAAGTAAATTCAATCAAAAAACATTCAATGGAAATGAAAGTGAATTAAAAAGGTAATGAAAATAGCTTCAAGAGAAATTTCGCTGTTAAATCTCTTTTTTGAAAATGACTTCTTCAGACAGTGATAGCACGAGAAAATATTTCACAATTGTGACTTCAAAAATTTCATATCACCTCTCTCCCCCCCCTCCCTTCCATACAACCTAATATCTTCTTGACTGAGCTCCGATTGCTATTTTCCAAACCTTCCGATCTAGGGAGAGGAGACAGAAAAATACCAAAGATTTTAAGATTCCACTTCTCTTCCATTCAAGGTAAAAGTCGCGATGAAAGGTCCTTTATCGACAGAAACATTTTTACCTTATTTTTGTCCCACACACTCCCTCCCTACGCTTTTCTATTTCTTATTTCTTTTCCCATCCCCCCACTATCCCATCCCCACGTCAAGATCTTATGACAGTGTCTGTTTGAAGCGACATCCCTCTTCTAACCTTATCCTTCAGCGAGATCAAAAGGAACGGGGGTAGGGGCTCGGAAGGAACAGCCTTTATATTCACCAGATCTTTTTCCCCTATCCCTCTTTTCCTTTTCTTCAAGCTATAGAGTTTCCGTGTTTTATTATTATTTTTTTAACTCCCTGGTTGACGGGCGACCCGAGTTAGAATATTCCAAAGTCCTTCGAAGAATAGAAACCGGGAACGTGTCTTCTTTTGAAGCATGCTTACCTTGTCTGTGATATGGTATACCGCCTACCTCACCATTTGGCTTGGAGATAGACGCATTTTCTGGTATGAAAAGGTAAAGTGGCCCTATCGCTTACCAAGTCTAGCTGTGACATCATAAGTAAACAGCGGGGCTAAGGCTAAAAAGTTAGGACCGCTTATGATCCAGAGGATTTTCATTTTTCTGGAGTGGAGAGTCACATAATAGAAGACTGCCACAAAAGATACTTAATATGCTATCGGATTTTAAAAAGTTTTCGCTGTAGAGGCAGGTAAGATAAATACATCTATACAGATTTATATTACAGTCCTTTTACCATCTCTGAGTGGGCCCTTTTCCGAAATAGTCCCTATGGAGTGTCATAATCTTGAGTTTGAATAGATATATATAAATGTGTACAATGGAAGTATTGAGGGCCACGCACTTATCCTCGGGATTAAAAAACCTTGAGTGGTCCTTGAAAAAACATTCTCAACTTAATTTCGAAAGCATTCAGTAAAATGGGCTTATAAATAAATTATGGACTGACATTCATTCGGTAATCTGAGTTTTGGAAAGAAAAGGAAACGCATCAAATTACAAAAATTGAAGTAAAAAAAAAAAGTACGTTATATCTTAACCTGAAATATTTTCTTTTTCTTTTTTTTTTGTCTCACTTTTTGAAACTAATATTCATTATATGCTATAAATATGCATATGATTAAGATTGTTCTTTATTTCTTTCTATTATAAATAGTAATTTTCACGTATGAAAAATCAAGTTTCAAACTAAAGAAAACTCATTATTTGAAAGAAAAAACAGGCAATTTTTAAAATTTTATTATTTTTTTTTATATTTTTAAAATTTTTCTTCCTTTATTATTTCTTTGTTAAGCTTTTTCATGTCCCAGAATTCAAACTACGGGATTGTGTCCTGTTTATTAAACTTTAACACTAAAAATACAATATAGAAATCTTGAATAAATTAAGTTCAATATATCATTTTACTCCAGACCTAAAATTTTAATTTGCTAAAATTTTGTTTTTATTACTATAATTAATAATTTAAAAATTGAAGGACGGAAACGTTAAAATTTATATATTATAAAAAAATAAATATTAGGATTCCGCATATCAACTAAGAAAAATTCTCATACAAAACTGAAAAATGAAAATTAAATTTTATTCTAAGCATTATAGTTAATATTGAATGCATAGCAAGATTATTAAATGAATTTTAAAATGTAAATAAAGAAATATTTTCTTATATGAGTTCCCGTCAAATTCTTTGTAAAATACACTGGTCTCTAAAAGTTAAGGAACGATCTGTTTTTGGCGCCAAATTAGCAAATGAATGGATGTGAAAACAGTAAACTTGAATGATAAGAGCACAAAATAAGTATGTATAGATTGCAAAGTAGAATTTTATGTTAGAAAAACGCACAGATAATTTTTTTAAAAATTTAAATTCTAGAAAAGACTATTTTTAGAAGAAAAAGAATAATCACAGTTTTATGTAATAAAATGTCATCGAAACTTAACAAAAAGTTTTAATACCGGATATACTCACCCCTAGCTTGAATGCATTGGTGGCATTGATTTTAACTACTGTCGGTTACTGTAATCGTAAACAAAGACCAGATACGGAGTAAGCTGTTTTCCAGCACACCTTCAGATCTTGGGGAAGGACTTAAATCAGCAACCTGTCTACCGAGTCCAAGAGATACTGTATGGGACAGATTTAAAGATTGAACTGGCCATTCCACACACACATTCTCTTCAAACCAAGACCCTCAAGATATTCATCAATAGCTACAGCTCGATGAGGTAACGCTTTGCCATCCATCAGAATGAAATCATTTCTAATTGCATCGGCACATATACGGACATATGGACCAAAGGAACTTATCCCAATGTCTCATACCCTTCTGAGTTCTTACTTGGAACTCATACAAATCAGGTCACACGCGTAGTTACGAAAGCCTAATGTGTTCGCATACTTTTCTTTCATTCATATAATCCTGTTCTTTTCTATCAAAAAAAAAAAAAAAAGTGGTATATGGCCTTTTTGCATAAATTTAAATAAATTCGATTTTATCATTTATATAAACATAAATTTTATTAGCATAATTTTTTTTATGGCGATTATCGAAAAACATGTTGTTCCTTAGCCTTCGGAGGTTAGTGTAATGTCAATAAAATTTTGTATTAGCTTTTAATAAAAGACCTATGTAAATTCAGATTAAAGAAATTAATATGAAAATTATACTGGTTAAGTTTATTTGTTTAGCGTCCGCCTCCTTATCGTTTCTTCATGTTCTGAACAATTGAATTGGTTTAATGATCTTCCAAAGTTAATAAATTTATCACTCATTTCAGTCAAGAATCTACCACACATAATTTGAAAGTTTATACTCTATTAAGTCATCAAACATTCAAAATGGATTTCTATACCCCAGTTTCACCTTTATAAAGGAAAGAACAAAAAGGAGAACACTCTTTGTCCTAAACCATTCAGTACTCTTCTCACAGTTTGAATTCTCTCTGAATATACTAATTGTTCAGATCCATTCAGATAAGGTTGGTTTTATTCAGCTGACGTAATCAATGAGGCAGCAGTAGCCTTATCAGGAAAGCTGACAAGTCACCTAGGCGCAGGGGTGAAACCCGGTGATAGGTGGGTGGAGAGGAGTGCGTCAGTACGTCAGGCCATGTAACTCGCATGTCAGAGGGAACTGACAGGCCAAAAAATACACATAAACAAATCGCGTGAGTAATTTGACGAACCTTTTGAAGACGCCGCCCATACAAAAGAGTGTGACTCGTATAAGGCGACTGATGCTGAAACTCTAGCATTTCCTGGGGTGAAACATATTTTTAACTGCAGACTGCCTGACAACTAATTCAACAGGGTATCAGCATTTGACAAACAAACATTCGTCATCATGAAATAATTGAAAGTATTGGAAAATTAAGTCTTTAGAAAAAATCGTTTTTTAGATCAGCCGTATAAAGCGATGAAAACAAATTATCTATTATTTAATGTAGGATAAGTGATCGATGTTAGCACGTTTTATCTTAATATTTATCTTCTGAAGTTAGTGATAAAAAAGGCAGACAATAGTACCAACCTTGCTGCTAATCACCTCACTTTACACCAACAACTAGTTTTTGCAATCAGTTTAATCCGACCCCTCAAGACTAATAAAGTACAATGACTGATTTTAAATACATATTTTTAGATTTGAATTCCAAAAAAATAGGAGCATACCTATCCGTAATTCATCTTTCTGGAGATGTTTAAAATTTATCTTCCAGTCTATCTAACATGCTCATTTCAGTCGACAGTAAATTGCTTACAAATAGAAAATATATAAAGTTTATCAAAAGTCATATATGATATATTGGCAACTTATATCATTAGCTATACGCTTCCATATTTATTCCAAATAAAAAATAAATAAATAAATAAAAATAATAAAAATAAATAAGTGACACATTTTCAGTCATGATTGGATAAAGAAAAACATTTTTTTGATAAGAGTAGAATGGGAATCCAATCCTCTGTAATCCAAAACAATGACAATGCGAAGTTAACCACTATACGATAAGATGCTATCAATTTCAAAAATTACAAATACAGACAGTGTCGTCGCCAAAACTTTACTGTTTTACGTTAACCATCTTGAACTTCATTGATCTTTATCTATTATGGAGAAATTTTAGGCTTTTGATTCTTCAGTAAAATAAATAATTCTCAGTTTAATGGCATTTGATCATCAATAAATTAGTTGTCAAGCTATTGCTAAATGTGGTTTCCTGTTACTTAACACGATAATATAATGTAGTGAAGTTGAGCATTCTAGATTGTCGATTTGACAGTAAAAATATGTGTTTGAATATTTTGCTATTTTTAATTCAAAATATTTAATTCATGTGATTTGTGAGGATTTTATTTTCTTTTATAAATATTTATAAATCGCTGTTGTTATGAAATTATCCCAAAAAAATAGGAGCATACCTATAAACAGTTACAAAATATTAGAAATTTTTCTTTAATATTTTGTAACTGTTTTCTCTGATTAGAGGTACAAAGCAATTCCACGTCATCCAATTAGGGTGGCCTATACTTTAGGGTGCCCCCCAGTTTTGCGCCAATTTGATTCCATATTGTTAACGATATTGGCTTATTTCTAGTTGATCTATCGTGTTTTGTTCGTCATCTTGATACTTCAAACACATAAGAAAACATGCTTGGCGAAAAAATATCGCCAATTTTCGGCTAAGATCATCCAAAAGTACATTTCCCCCTTTTAATTCATCTTAATTTTTTTCTTAATTAATATTTCAATATAAATTACATAAAAATAAGATGGGGAAAAAAGAAGGAAAAATAAAAACAAATAACTATCCTTACACACTGCACCTTTCTATTATATTTGAGTCTTCCTAAATCTCCAATTTTCAATGATATTGCTTTCAAAAGGAAGGACTAAAGAAAGGAAATAATCCTCGACATTTTTGGATTCTTTCCACGATCTTATTAAGAGTAGGAAATTGAGGAAGGGAGAACATAGGGGAGAAAAAAAATCTTTATAGGGAAGGGCTGCTCCATAATTGTCCTCGGAGTGTCGTGGCGTGATTGTTGACCCTTCCAATGTAGTTGATCGATTAGATGTCGTTGGTTTTTCTCAGGAGGCTGTTAAGGGAGGGTAGCAGTGCGCTGTTTGGCGAGAAAAGTCTGCGACCTGTCTTGTGACTGGCATTGTTGTGGTTTTTCTGGAAGTTTTATAATATCTCAGTCCCTGGTGAAAAAGCCAAGATTCATACAAGAAGCAAAAAAGGATAAATACAATGTGCTTATGTATTATTTTGTTATGTGTTGATGGCTTTTAAAAAGCCATTTTTCATGAAGCTGAAGGACAGGTGAAATATATGAATTATTAGTCTGGTTGTAAGGCAGGTCTAACGATTTTATATATAGCAATTCATTGGATAATTTAATTTCTGATTTAGATATGTGTTTCAGATGAGAGTAGTGAATTTCATTTTTTTCTCAATACAATAGTAATAACTAATTTATGCATTTTCATTATTTTTTTAAGTTTTTCAAATCATTTTATTTAGATTACGTTTTTTTTAAAGAGGTTTATTTTGGTTAGTTTATTTTACTGAAAATGATAAATAAAATATATCTTGTTCATTAATAATGTATTAAAAATCAAATTTCAACCAGTATTTAAACAAATCTTCTAAAGCAATATGAAGAAAATAAAACGATATTAAGCATTAACCTATTTTTTTTCTTTAGAATATTAAAAAGAACGCAAGTAATTTTAAATGAAATGTGGGAAAAAATTGAAAGAGCACAAGTAGAAAATTTCTATTATTTAAAAATCATTGAATTTTATATATATATATAAAATTTTCAATGCCTGTTTGATCTTTAGGATTAATCCATTCAATGTTACAAGGGGCGAAGGTGCGGGCAACTTTTACAGTGGATCACTATTGGGAGTGTCATCTTTGCCCCAAAAGCAAAAGGACAAAGAAACACAGAGAGAAATAAACGATCATCTATTCTCTAACCAGGATTCGAACCTGGGACCTACTGCTTCGAAGTTAGGTTCACTAATCCCTCCACCATCGGTTCATTTATAAAAAATCGAACTATTGAAACAATAATTTTGTTAAATATGATGCAAGTTAATGAAATATAATAAAAGAATTATATACATATTAATAATTAAATATAATGAGAATATCACACAATTGAAAAATTCAAATTAATGTGGAAGAAAAGTAATTTTCATTAAGTTTTAGATTATTCAAAATTACGTATGTAATAATCTGAAATTTTATATCCATTAAAGCACATTAAAATCGCTGTATTTCATTTCTATGTACTGTAATTCATAGTATTAATTTATATTTAAAACTAAATGACAAAGTTTTTTTCAGAATTGACTTTAAATAAAATGCATAATTTGTCTTTATTAGAGCTTTGAAATGAATGTATGTTTTTATTCAAGAGAATTACTGAATTTTTTTTTTTTAAATGTAAATTGTAGAAACTATTTGCTGTCAAAATATTAATATAATTTTAGTAAGCTCCAATCACTGATAATTTATACTCACAATTTTTAAGTAATTTTTAATTTGAAACAGAAATTTCTATCATACTTTTTAAATTGCTATGTTGAAAAGAAATAATGATATCTCAGAGTCAAACCCCAGAAATGAATATTAAATTAACACCACAATTGAAGATTGTTTACAATTTTATTTTCTAAAAACTAGTAAATTCATTATATCAAATTTTTTTGTTTGTTATTTTAAACAATTTTTACCGTCTAAATCTACTCATTGTCTTTAAATCTATTAAATCTTCAATCCATCAACATTTCTGATTTATAATCGTTGATTCTGAATTATAGATAATGGGAGATGTCAATAAGTTTAAAATATTAAATTACCAAAATGTTAATGATTTTAAGATAATTGATTACTAATGAGTTAAAATTTCAGATCATAAATAAAAATTTTTATGTTTCTTATTCAAAAAAAAAAATTTTTTTTTGTGTTTAAATATCTTGCCACAGATTTCGTATGTTAGTATATTAGTTATGTGGTATTTTGATTTCTTAAAAAAATTGTTAAAATTTATGTTACTAGATTAAAATATCATTTAAAATTCAATTATCAACATTCATTTAAAAATATTTTCGATTATTTTTTCCAACGAAATCAACATACAAGTATTTGATCCATTTGCAACTTTGTATGTTTTATGAAATCATCAGTTTGAAAACGCATTTCAAATTAGCAAATCATTAAATTCATAATAATGCTACAATTATGGTGCAATTCCACAAATTTTTAACTGTTCATATTAGTTTATTTTACAATCTTAATTATATATATATATATATATATATATATACTTGAAATATTGTTGATTAATAATTTAATTATGTTACTTCTATGACTAGTGATAACAAATTGGATATATATTTAATATTATTCTTAATTATTTTTATAAAATTCATTTTGAATTTTATAAAAATAATTAGGAATTCTAGTTTTTTTGGAATTATAACCTCTTTGTCGTTTATTGAAATACTATTACATTTATTATTGTAACATAATATTTTGTATCAATGTCTAATGATTTGTTATATATTTCTACTATATTAAAAAGAAAAATGATTATTTGACTAGTTTTTAATTGTCATGATATATTTAATTAACGAGAAATATTTTTGGTATACTTTATCAGTATTAATGAAATTAATATTTTCAAGTAGTTGTTTTAAATTTACTCATGAAAAATGTAGAATGTTGAAGTACAAATGTAATTTTCATGATTTTGCAAGTATTGTATAATTTTCCTTATCAGAGCTTTTATTTATTCTACATATTATTACTATTTTGGAAATTGTTTCTATTAACATATAATAATTTTGAAAATAGTTTCTGAAAAATGCATTGACAAAATATTTTTAAATAAAAAAAATTCAAATAGAGTACTTTATTTGAATTTATCCAAGGCAATTAATGTTTTTTCCTCGTCGCTCCATTTTATGCGGTTGCAGTTTAACAGTTACAAAAAAATAAATAAAAGGAATAAAATAAAATACGAATTGTTGAAAATGCAAGAGATTGGAAGAAAAAAAAAGAGGGTAACTAAATAAATCTCCACAGATCCTGTCCGATTCCCCGTATGCTGTTCGAAAGATCCGATGCCGCTTAAAGAAAGTACGAAAAAGAGAAAAAGAAAAAAAAAAAAAAAATCTAGACGGAAATGAATTGATATCGTATTTTATCAGATAGTCTTGTCACTCAAATGTGATCTTCACCGCTCATTGGCCAAAGCAACCGAGCATGTGATTGGAAAGGCGTTGCCGTGTATTTCCTATAAACCACGCCTCTTGTCTTGCGCGGCTGACTGTTAAAATGAATGTCTTGAGAATGGAGCACAAATGCTTTTGGACAGGTTGGCTGTAAAGATTATTATTCTTTTACTTTTTTAGCTTTGTCTTCAACACTTAAGTTGACTTTCTTTTCTGTCTATTGTTTATTTTTTCCGCTTTCACACTTTCGCAGCAGAGATGGGGGATTGAGGAATTTAATAAAACACTCGCCGAAAAATTTGTTTCTTTTAAGTCGTCGATGAAGTGGAACAGTGCTGGACTGGCGATATATTTTTCGTTTCCCGACTTTTATACTTGTTTTCCATTTGATATTCTTATTTCAGAGATTTAAAATAAATACTAGAAGAACAGCAATTTTTTTAAACATCTTTTGCGTTTTTATTGTTTTTAAGAAGTATTTCTTTATAAATGTTTTAAAATTTTTGTTAATGTAAAAACTATAACTTAAAACAATTAACTGAGCCAAAAATGTTTCTAAAAATAAAAGACGTACATACCGTTGAGAAAAAAAAAGTGAGGAGTTTTTTCAGAAAGATAGAACGCAATTTATTGTGCCAAGTAGGAGATTCGTACTGTTAGAATGGATATAAATGTTTTTTATTATGGAAAAAGATTTTGTTCTAAAAAGTTAATTAAAAATATTTTGTCCTGAAGAAATATTTCAAAAATTATTCGCGATTTTGTTTCAATTTCTAGTTTATTTTTCTGTGAACTGCATAAAAAATTAATGAGTATGAATTTTGAGAGAATTTATTATTTTTTAATTATTCTCACAAAATATATAATTTTATACAAACAAGAATTTTCAGAATTATAAAGTTTACAAGTTATATAGTTCCCCCCCCCCATAATTTTATCAGTATATTATCGAAACTTATGTACGTTACTTATAAATTGATACATGTGTTGCAAATTTTTTTAAAACAGTTTTTTCTTCACCGAATAGTAAATACTATAGTATGATAATTAATCGAATTTATACTCCTGTCTGCTGGAAATATTAGAAATATTACTATGAATAATATAAAAAGGAGAATTATATTTATATGAAATATTTTTTGTATTAGATTTGTGTTATCAATGCTCATTTTATTTGAACAACGCAAGCACTGGATTAATGAATAAGGTCTCCTGCCAAATTATGTTACCTCTTTTAAAAAAAGTATATTCAGTTTATGATTAGTACATACTGTTAGCTTGAATATTAATTGTAAAAGTATATATTTTCTTTCTTCGCAATGCCAATTTCTTATTTATTTATACAGTAAACAAAATTGATTCAATCGTTTAAAAAGTTATTTTATTTAAGAACAATTCATACATTTAACCAACGGAAATTTTTTGCGTTAATAATATTAAATATCGTTTAATCCAATAACGACTGCGGAATAACCTTCAAAAAAATAGGTGAATCTAAGCATGTGACTGCATCATTGATCTGTAACCCCTGCATACTGCGGAGGTTTGACGGGATCTGTCACACATCCTTTTCCTCTACTGCACATGATAACAGGCATTCTGTAAGCAGAACAGCGATAGACAGTTCAGGCACATTACGAACCATAGTACAGCAGATTTAGTCTGTTACCTATTATTCGATGCTCGCTCCTACAATGCAGCGTCGTTTGCAGATAAGTGGAATGTCTGTAAGGCGTCCATTGCCTCCTTTACTCCCAACTCAAACCACAGATTTTTGAGCAGCCTATAACGCGAAGAATGGAGCAATGGGATGACACTGTCTTGAATGGAGAACCCTGCTTTTACCTGTAACACTACGATGGTTAGATTCTTGTTTGGAGACACCGTGGTGGAAAACTGCTGAATTGTAGCGTTATCCATCGTCACTCTGATCTTGCATCAAGTATTATGATTTGCGGTGATATTGGGTTTCATTTCCGCATCCCTCGAATACGCATTGTCAGCGTCACACTGGACAGCTAGTGCTACATCTATAAAACTGCTGGACTTCCATACCATTAGTCACACTCAGACAAGTTAATGCGTTACCACATATAGCACGCGATGTACAGGAGTTTTTCTTTATCTATCAGACTGGGTTTCTTCCTTGGCCTGCTTGTTCTCCCGACCTATAACCACTCGAAAGCATGAGCTCCATGTTTACATAACAAATGGCGCGGAATATACCAACCACTGCTACAGCAGATCAACTTTGGGGATGTGGAAACTACATAGACAGTCAAATATACATTTTTTATTTCCAGCCTATTTGTTCTTAAATGGAGACGTGCAAAGTGGCTATAACCAACGATGGCGTCTGCAGTAACTCCTGATTTCGTTATCCTTATCCTTCTCACTTCTTAAGAGTTGCAGTTTAATCAATTTGATCTTTGTATAAAGTGTTAATTAACAAATTCTTGGTATCTTTGGTGGTCCTTAGTGATCATGCATTCTCGTTGGGCAGCATGTATCTATCTATCTATTTATATATGTATGCATATGTATATATATATATATATATATATATATATATATATATATATATATATATATATATAATATTTACAAATAACATATGTGTGTGTATATAGAGCATAGGTAATTTTACTTGTATCTATCTGGTCTAATTTAAGGAATTTACAAAACTCTTTGTTTTAATAAAAATAATCGATTCAGGAAGTTCAGGTTATCTAAAAGTGTTTGCGTGTCTATAAATTTTATTAGTTGATGCAATTAAAAGAAATATATATATATTAAAAATAAAGGAAGTTAGAATTTTTAAAGTTAGTTTTTATAACTACAAGTTTTATAAGCTATTGAGATTAAAAAAGTGGCAATTTATTCTATTTAGCGTCTGAGAAATATATAAAAAATTAATATTGTTTTACCAAACTACACTGATTGGCTTTTAGAGAATTTACTTATAAAATCATTAAGGAAAAATAGCAATATCCGAACGCGTTATGATAAGATAATGAAAAATAAACAATTTTGTTATAAATTGATTTATTTAACACTAAATTAATTTTGTTTTTATTAAAAAGACCAAAAAATTTATTTTAAAATTAATAAATAAATATCTTTTTTTTCCCCCTTTCACCTGTTAAATAAATTCAAATGAGTTAATTAGAGTCGATTTTAAATGTTTCTTATTTCAGATCATTGAGATAATTATATGTCAATACTTTTATTATTGATGTAAATGATTAAATCCTAAGTAATTATTAATTTTAATTATTTAGCCGAGGTTGCCAAGTTCAAGTAATTTTAATACTGCTGTTTATTTTATTTTTTATATTTAAACTAGAAGCATGTACACCGTATAGAACGTTTTATGCTATGTAAGCTTGTATTGATATTGTTGCAGTTTTCTTTTTTGCCACTGATGAAAAATGAATATATCTTTATTCATCAAACTCAATAAATTTGGTCTTAGAATTAATTTGCCATTGAAAAATGAACTGCGCGTTTTATTTATTACATACAGTAAAAAAAATTATTATTTTTAGTCTTCACTATGAGAATTAACAGTGTCATCATAATAATAAAAGCTTCACATACGTTATTTATATTTGCTATAACCTCATATTAATAAATGCTTAATTTAGTACATACAATAAAAAAATTATTAATGTTAATTCTCACTACAGGGGATTGCATAATTCATTCAAACGAATTTAAGAAATAAATAATAATTTTGAGGGGAATATATCTTTATTTTGCTTTTTTATAGATACTTTTCGATAACAAGTACTTTTATTCTAATACAAGTTATTCACTGACCCATTATATATATATATATATATATATATATATATAATATATATACATATATATATAGATATATATATATACATATATATAAATATATATATATATATATATATATAAATATATAAATATATATATATATATATATATATATATATATATATATATATATATATATATATATAATATATATACATATATATATAGATATATATATATACATATACTGTATGCTTAAGCAAATTGAGTTAAAAAAATACTTAATGTGGTTTTTTTTGTATTTATTAATTTCTCTTAAAATATAGAGCTGGAAATGTGCAAAAAACCCTCGGCTTCACTGTAGTGATTGTATTTGACGTCCTAAGTTCGAAATGATATCCAACTTATAAAACAGCGAGACACGTTTGAAGTGTCCGGTTTTTATCTGTCAACTCTGTGTGAGGTCCAGTCTCTTTACTTTATTCTTCCTCCTCCCAAAGGATTACAGCCTCCTGAAGAGAAAAGGGGAAATCAAAAGTTCACCGGGAAGCAAAACAAAATTCACCTCCAAAAAATGGATATCAGCGACAGTGATCGCTGCCTGTTTGACATTTTATCAACCCTTGGAATTCGCAGAGAAAAGAAAGGACAAAAAATATGAGGAAACCGGTTTTAGTGGTGCAGTTTATGTTTTTAGAAAAACAAAATGATTCAGCAAATAATATGCTCTTACAATGTTCATTAAAGCATTATATTGCCTATGATTTTACAATGTGAAAAAAAGTTTAAAAACAAGCAATCAAATATATTATTTTATTTTCAAATCACTGTATTATCTTACAATTTGTAAAAAAGTAATTTTCATTATTGACGTTATCTACATAAATTATTCTTACTCTGATATGAAGTTGTATGAATTTGAGGATATTTAAGTTATAGGAAGTAAAATTTTTATGAATTAGAAAATAGCCTTCGAACTAGGTAAATGCTTCAAAAATAGTTGTTTAAATAACAGTTGTTTCACAATCAAAATTAATTCAAGCTGAGGACAAATATTTATTACATCATTGAATATTGAAAAATTGGATCATTGTATCACTGAATATTAGATAAGGAAAGCCGAATAGAAATTAAAATGTAATTCTATTCGGTATCTCCAGAATAAAAATAGCAATGCAGAGGGAAAAATACACAATTGTGACAGTATTTGCCTTTCGACCTTAACAGAATACTTTGGAATCAATTGAAAGTAAAATGTAATTTAATATTCCGTTTGTTTAAAGAGAAGTGAATTTTTTTATAAAATTATATTTGTGTTAATAAATTTATTGCACTAAATTACTTGCATTTTTTTGCATGATCTAAAGAGATGAAGGCATTATTTTGTCGTGATGAATCATATATAACCCTGTATTTCATTTTTAATTCTATATTTGTTTACATTTCGGTTATTCTTATTATAAAAAGGGATGTTTATTAATAATTTTCGATATAATAACTTTTGTTGACGAATCACAAGTTCGCTAAGTAAGATTTTTTTTATGAAATAATTAAAGAAAATGAGAGTAATTGCAAAAAATATGACTTTGTTACATTACATTAATACTTTTTAATTAAAACGTCTGTACTAAAATTTGGTTTCTTACTTCAAAGAGCTTATTTTTTGATAGACATTTAAGTCTAGCATCGTTTAGTGGATAAACAAACAACCTAAGCTGTGTGTTCAAAATTACTTTAATATTCCCCTTATAAATTGCTTTATGAGAAGGCCTTCATAAATAGTGGTCCCGTTTATATGTTGCAAGGGAAGAAACCTAGAAAATTCCTGAGCACTTACCCTAAAAGGCGTGCATGCAGAAGGTCAATGTCCATCTCTCATTATTCTATAGTTTCTGAGATAGAAATCGCAACCTTTCTCTGAAGAGCGCTGCACTATACATATTGGGCTACAGTGAACCGATCTTTTAAAGTTGTTATTATTTTCCTCATAATATAACTTATGTGTTTCAAAGAAGCAACCTTTTATCATTGCATCTAAGCAAAAATCTCCATTTGAAACATTCATTTTTATACTACTATTTAGAAAAATGGATTTTATTTTAAAACGTGAATTGAAATGGATTCCATTCATTGCTTTACATCTTATAGCGCTGAAAATGATAGCACTGATTTTTCAAGTTTTAAAGTTCGTTTGCTTATATTGTTGTTTTCATACCAGATTCATGGATAAATAGAATTTTTCATAGTTTGGTAGCATACAAATAATATTATTTATTCCCAGATGGATTTGGTTTCAATTTATGCTTCAAATATAACTGGATTTTTTAATAACTAATTGGGTTCTAAATTATTTATCATTCATAAAAATGTTTCTGAGTGATGAAAAGAAATAGATTTACTAGATATCTCAAAATTTACATTTGGAAAAATGCATTTTGAATTATGTTAAAGCAACTGCACCTCTTGCATGTTTATGAATGATGCTGTTGCATTTGAGGTTAGGGCAAATGTTAACACTTAAATTTTATGAAGGAATTGACTGTATTGCAATGGGTCAGACTGCAAAGGAATTTAATGATTCTTTTTCGTCTTTGCAGGTCTCAAAATTCTAGTCCTAAGAGCTGTTTATCCTGGGCACCTCACTGGAGTGGCCACTTGTAGGTCGGCCAGGAGGAGGTGCAGCAGCCTTTGGAGCCTACACGACGATGCCCCATAAAGGTAGAGACTGCATGCCACTATTTAGTTTCATGAATTCTCTTCTGAATGTGTGGGTGTGTGTTACGTCACAATATGGAATTCTTTTTTAATTTAAAAGCACCGAACGGAGATATTTCCTGTGGTTATGAAACATTTAAATATCGCTTTGTAATAAGGGGATACTTTGTCATAGCAAGAATTGGATACTTCGCTATAGCAAGAATTGGATACTTTGCTATAGCAAAAATTGAATATTTTGGCAAGATATGTCTTCATAGAATAAGAGACATTGATTCAGATCAGTATTAATGCTGAAAATGTTTCAGTGATGTTCATATTGAGGAATCTCAAAAAAATTCTAGTAGAATTAGGATATTGAATGTATCTTTATAGTAACGATAAAAAAAGACATTTTTTTATGCTTATAAAATTGTTTTGTAGAGACTATAAGAATTTTTTTCACCATTGTTATAACTTACTTATGGTATTGTAATGTTAATGTTGATAATGCATTTTGTGCCATTCATGACGAAATTTTGCAAATAAAATTGAAAAATTATATTAAAAAAAAAAAAAAAAAAAAAAAAAACATTTGTTCAATATTTTTATTTTCAAACATTTTGATTACTCTAATGCTTGTAATTAAAACAAAAAATATCCTGAAATGAAAAATAGTCTTTATATTTAGCAATGCTTAATGTAAGATTTAGCAACTTTCATTTTATTTCAAAGTTTTGTAAGTGTTTCATCTCATTTAAAAACAAAGGTAAAATCCTAGTATACATAAGCATTTAGTGCGATTCTCAAAAATGTCGCCATCGGAGAAATTCACGCGATTCATAACCATCATACGCGATTGTTTAAATCTGAAAATGACAATACATAAATATACAATATGAATCATCTAGAATCCATCGTGTTGTAGTTGCAAAAATAATGCAAAAAAAAAAAAAAAAAAAAACAAAAAATTATTATTATATTTTTTAAATTTGTGCGTATCGCTAACCATTGATCATTGTCTTCCTAATTTTTGCTAATTTCCTTTTTCATCTAAAAAGTATACTTAAAGGTGAAAATAAAAGCATTATTTTTTGTAATATCGTTAATTTTTTTCTATTATCTTGAGTTTCTTTTTGAAACTGTACATCTCTTTCGGCTTTACCATTTTTTAGTCTCCAAACATTTTTAATATATTCCCTTCGATATTAATGAGTGGCAATAATAAAATGACTCTTCCATCTTTATTTCTTGTGTTCTGCTGATTTTATATTTTTTTTTTTATAAAGTTCTAGCTACACAAAAATAAAATAATATTAATAAACTAATTGATTCAAAATACATTATTTGAATCGGTAAAAATTTATTTAAAAGTAAGTTAAAAGGTTGCAAAAGTTTCATTTTTAAATTTAAGCCGTAATACTATTAATAATAAGCTTAAAAAACACTGGTTGAACGCGTGCGTATTTTTAAAAAATATTCTACTTTAATATTCCCTTGCAGATCCATCTTACTATTTGCATGAGATATTTTTATTATATACTTAAATAATTTTAACTACTTATTTATTGTTACAATTATATGTGAGCATTTTTTACATCATGTTTGTGCATTCAAGTATAAATATTGCTTACTGTTTATAATTAGCATAGATAAGGATATATGTACATAATTAGTAGTGTATGTGTATACAATTAATATTTATAATTGTAATATGTATATAATAAGAATAAATTTGCTTATTATATAGATATATCAATTACTAATAAGCTAATTTATTACAATTCTGCTACGAATATTACATATTGAATACAAATGAATAAAAGGGTTAATTTGTATTCAATATGTAATAGAGAAAATCCCATAATGCAGAGAGGATCGCTGAAAAAAAAAACTATTATATCCTTTATTAAAATTAACAAACACTTTTATTGAGAGTGAAAAAATCCACATTTTGTGGATATAATTTCGTTGTCATTAACTACAATTTAACTTTATTAACTTAAAAATTAAAATAAAGGTAATTTCATCGTTGAAATTATTTTACTTATATATAATACTTTAAATAAATAAAATCCAATATTTCTTTTTTTTTTTTAAATAATATTTAAATTTTAAGTAACAATGAATAATGATGAAATTATACATTTGAGCAAATGTTACCAATGATTATTGGCTTGAGACCTATAAAATTGCATCAGAGATGACAAAGCTCAAAAAATAAATGACTGAACGGAGCTAAAAGTTGTTTACAGCGTTTATAGCGTGAAGTAGTATCTTATCAACCATCGCCAACAAGAAAAGAAATATATTTGACATCTCTATTTTTT
Source organism: Latrodectus elegans (assembly GCA_030067965.1). NCBI lineage: Eukaryota > Metazoa > Arthropoda > Arachnida > Araneae > Theridiidae > Latrodectus > Latrodectus elegans. Next base: position 105,198,259 of record CM057814.1, on the reverse strand, counting down.
GTCTTGTCTTCTCTCTTCCCACGTTGCCTTATGCTAGCAGCAGCATCAATCATGTGGGTGGTGAAAAGAAGCAAAATATCCCTCCACCCTTGATGCTAAAATCACTATCTTCTATTGAACTGCTGCAATTGACATATTTATATTATCAGTTTCTTTTTTTAAAATATATTTAAAGAAATCTCACACTTTCATTTCAAGAAAATGCCGTAATAACTCGTATCACATAAAAGTTGCAAGTTCAATACAGTTCCAGTTAAAAACTATCTTTTAAATAGAATTTTGCACATTAAAAATTTATGTGACTTAATATCCCTCGAACTTACATTTAACTTGTTACATGACTGTAATTAAATATTACCAGGTATCGTTTATTGATGAACTTTATGACGCATTCTGTTTCATGTGGTGTAATTTATGATTACTTTCTTCGCAATTTTTGTTCCCAGTTTTGATATTGCCTTTATTTGTTGAGTAACGAGAGATGGGTGTCGTATTTTTGCTTTTTGAATAAATATTCACTGGGGGAGACCTTAAAAAGTTTTAAATGTCCAAATGTCTTAAATAACTTTCACTTTTATGATATAGCTAACTGTTCATTTCTACTGATTAGCGAAATATATGTTTAAAAAAATTGTAAACGGTAAAAATTATTTTGGACCTTAAGATAAAGTTTGGAGGCAAAATTATTGTTTAACAATTAAATACGCAAATATTTCCCTTATTAAGATGTATTTAAATATAAAAGAAGTTGGAAGCTTAATTTAAATAATTGTACATATTATAGTATTAAATAACATGTTTTGCATGTAATTTAATTTTAAAAGAAGCTTAGACACTTAAAAAATTCTAAATGTCTTCTTACTTATATGAT